>JAPXFQ010000916.1:0-460000 GCA_028564705.1 Apricaphanius iberus
TATAGAGTATAATAAAGCGACTGCCATCAATTTCACGACAAATATCCTCTATGCTCATCTGAGAAGCAAACAAATAAAGAGAGGAAATCTCACCCACTGGAACGGTCAGAATATAGTTTTTGCTACAGAATGATTTGACGTTTAAAATCTTTAAAGCAACAGTTGAAAACAGAGGAATGAAGACAACACAGCGGAGGGAACGGTCTGGAGATATGTCTGATGCAGGCAGTTAACAGCCAGGCCAATGTAGGAATTGTTTGATTAGAAAGTTTATGAGTTAAGAAGATGCTTTCTTTTACTACATTAGCTGCTGCGGAGCAGTTTTTCTCCGTGTCTGAGCCAAATAAAGGAAAAAATGTGTGACTGCAGATTTAAGGCTTCGTTTCTACTTATAAAGTTGTCCAAATGTCAACCACACGATGAGAATACAGTTTGGATGTTCACAGATTGACCCATCTAAGGTTTGACCAGTCTAGGTATTTCTAGCCAATAGAAAACTCCAAAGCAGATTCTAACAATTAACATCTTAAGCGGCTAATCAAAAGGAAAACTAAATCAGGGTAGAAATAAATAATACATTTATTGAATATGTCTCAGTTCAATGCCACCTTGGGCAAAGAGCCAGAACACCCATAGGGAAGTATAACACTGTTTCATTTCTGCAGGATTAAGTTTTTTAGGCTCAGCAAAACAATGATGTTCCCTTTACTCTCATACATGAATCCGATTCAGGGAATGCGATTTAAAAAAACGAAATGTTCTGCAATTACATCGGCAAGGATAGATGGAGGTGAAATTTGTGGCAAACTGCCATCGGACAGACAAGTCAATGACAACTCAAGTGTTTGTTACAATCAGCTCATTAAAGATTCATACCCAGAGTGCCTGTTTGGGTCAAATGAAGAAACACGGGGAGATTAAAGATTGTCCTGCTCAACATAAGAGGAGTTTAAAAACAGCTCAGGGTCTGCGAGCCGTTTCTTCTTTCCTACCAGTGAATTTCAGGGCTGACGACTGATGGGAGGAATGTCTTTGTTGACTCTCTGGCAACTGCTGCTGATGGATCGCAACCAATTGTTCCATTTAGCAGCCAGTCAACTGAGGCCAAGACACTGCCTGGGGTTCCAGTGGTATTAGAAAGGGAGAACTGATAGACAGCAAAATATCATCAGAAAATCCTCAGTGTGTTTGTTGAATTATCTGCTGTAAAGTGAGAGACGGCTGTAAGAAGTCCTGCTCCACTCAGGACCTTTAAACACTGAAATAAACAATTTCTCAACTGAGAAGGAGTCCAAAGCTGTGCTTAAACACATTTTGATTTTATCAAAGCAATCAGGACCTTTTTGGATGAAAAGTATGGAGGCCTCACACATACTGCCTTCAAAATTTTACTTCACTCTGCTTTGCAAATGTATTTTTAAGTCTTCTCCTGCTGCAGCTCTCCCTGTAGCTTTTCAATTAGAAACAGGTCTGAGCTCAGAGGGAAGCATTCAGAGCGCCGATCTGCCACCGAAGCCTTTCAATTTTTCATCTGGATGTACGCTTCGGCTTGTTGTTCAGCTGAAAGGCAAAATCTGTCTTCATCTGCAGCTTCAAGATAGAGCCCCAAGCTACATGGCATCCATTATCTTATTACCATAACATCTGCACAGTGTCGTTTTTCTGCTCCAAATACTTTACAGAATTACAGCCTGAAAAATAAAAAAGCGTGGTTGGATCAGAAAATAGCAGATGTTTCCAAGTTTTTTATTGTAGACCAATAGATATTTTTTCTAATTACAGATTTAATTAAAAGGTTGTTAGCTGAAAGTCTCTTTAGCCCAGGAAAAAAAAGCAAAAAATAAAATGCGGGACATTAAGGGGCAATGTTTCTGATTTACTTCAATTTATATTCATGCCACCACAAGATCTTGGCAGTTCTCCCGTACTATTTTCTCTCAATATCGTTTTTCTCTACTTGAAAACCACAGCAGCTGCATCTTTAACAGGAAAATGTCCACTTATTGCTAGTACTTCCTGAGTGCGGCCAGCGCCTCAAATAAATATACATCACTATTTTTTTAGCTGAATTTTCATAAATTCTTCTAGTTTTTTTCATGCAGAATACAAATAGTGAAAATGCTTTAATATGTCATCTTTTTTAAAGACTAACAACAAAAACAACCAGTGAAGGTAGTTTTCTGTAGAAGCAGAAGGAAAATTCCCTCTTGGTCACTCAAGGATGATTAAATCCAGCAGGAAGCTCATAATTTATTAACAAGCAGCCTGTTGTTTGTTTAATCTCAAAGCTTATCCAACAAAGTGGGACTGCCAACATGAAGGCACCCCTAAAAAGATGCTTTGGTTTTAAAAAAACAAACAGCTACACATTTAAACCGGAGCTGTTTCTGATGACCACTCCCCCCCTTCAGCCTCATATTTATTAAAGGACATGGTGGGAATGGTACTGATCTCTTTGTCTAAGCAGCCAAACATTATAAAGCAGTCACACAACCTTTAAACTTGTTTGACTTCAAGCCCCCTTACCTGGTGAAATGTCCTGGAAAAGGGATTTCCATATCGTGTACTGCAAGGGCCCCATGTACTTGGAAGTTGGGAAGTCCTCATACGTCAGATTGGTCTCGTGTATCTTTCCTTTGACCCTGAAAAAAGATCAATACTAGTAACTTAATATCGACTTGTGCTATGCAGCACTGACTTTCAGTGCTTGATGAAATTCTTCTTATTTATGCATTCAAAAGTTTCCATTAGCTGGTAAGCAGCATCATTAATCATGAGCCATATGGATGGAAGTGTCAGAATGGGTGTGGGGCTTTTCTCACAAACTGTATACAGACCTCCGTGTGAAGGAGAATAAGCTACTTTACATTTCCATTCCCGAGGTACACATCCTAGTGTAAGAAACAGGTCTTCAATAATTAAAACCACCACTTACTCAAGCTTCTCCCTTTGCCAAAATGTGCATCTTACCCTGGAGCCATCCTGTTCTGCATTAACCCGACAGCTAAGGCTGGTGTTGTCTTACTGCGTGACAGAAATAGAAATGATCTGATCTTTGCAAACCTATTCCAGTTTTTTACCAATTTTCATTGCAAAACTTTTATCCGGAGGAATAAAAAAAAAAAAACCAGAGTATCTAAACTAAATTTTCAGAAACAAATCTGAGGGAGGTCTTGGACTTACCAACTTACGCTTTTATTAGTGTGCTGCAAACATCCGTTCTCTAATCTACTGGCTAAAGCCTGGAAAGCGTGCGGGTGCCGGTTCCTGGCTGGTGATAGAATTGAAGTCAACTCAGGGTATTTCACTATCCTCTTTTCTAGGTGCTCCTCTCTCCCTGTCCATCAACAACCTCACATATAATTCGATTATCTGACAATCTCTCAAGGTCTGGGCTCAGTTCCGGAAACAATTTAATCTAAATAACTTTTCACCTAAAAACCCCATTCTATGAAATCGCTTGTTTAAGCCTTCAATTCGGGATCCCATCTGTATAATCTGGCGGAATGCAGGTATCCAGTGTTTCAGTGAGCTTTTTCTATCGAATAGCCAAGCAACATTTGAACAGCTGACAGAAAAATACGCTCTCCCAAAAATCCACTTTTTCAGGTATTTACAACTCCGGCATTTCATGCAATCCCACCTTGCCAGTTTCCCAGATGCTCCACTAAGGCCGTTTTCACATGTGTGGCCGTACCAGAAAACGGCCAGAGAAAATGCTAATTTTTTCTGTTCACATGTCACGGATCTCTGCCCGTATTTGAATCCAGTGTTTTACTACAAATAAACAGCAGGTGGCGGTATACAAATAAGTCTGTAGTTCTCCAACAAACAAGGGAGTGAGAAGTACCGACGTCATAAAACGAGCCTAGAATGTAAACAAACTGGTCTACTGGTCAGCTGCTACCTGAAGCCATCTACAGGGTGAGTTGTAGTAAACCCCCGTTTTGTAACTGCTGTGTGCTGTGGGATGCTTGAATCGCGTTTTTTGGTATTTATGTCGCGTGATTCTGTAATTTCGGCCTCTCATTTCCCTAGCGCGTCTATTGTCTGATACGCCAAGTACGTTTGTTACGAACGTGCCGCACCGACTCGGATACCTCCAAGCGCTCTCTGCCGATCTGCACGTACAGCTGTTTCACAGTACAAAAGTGGATTTGACCAAATACCACCAACACCCACTCCCAGATGCTCCACTAACTCCGGTTTAGTCTGCCTCCTGGGAGGAAGTTTTCAACACTCTGAATAAGGCCACTAGACTGAAGCTGCCCCCTAACCCCATTCTTGCGCTCTTTGGTACAGTCGGTGAAAACAACCTTATTTTCAGGGCGCAGTGCTATTCAGGTAGGATGCTGCCCCCCCCAAACATGTTCAATGGCTTGCTGACATGCTTGAAAAGATCCATTGCTCAGTCCAAAATCAAAAACCTAAATGTGAACAAATTTGGGGTCCCTTCTTGGTACATTTTTTCAAAATTTTAATTTAAGGACTTTCCATCTGTTTAAATCAGCCATTCTTATCCCACGAAACATGGACAATTTTACTTTGGTTTCTCTTGTGCCTAATGTCAATGTTTGATTTTATAGTTTGAATTGTAAAAGCGATTGGGGAACCAGGTATGTTTCTGCAAAATATTGCTGTGTGTACCTCTATAAGTAAGTTGGCTGTTAACTAACTGCTCATTTCAGATTAGTTCCACTCTGAAAAGCTCTACTGAATGGATTTATGCCAGCGGTATTTTATTCAGACCCCTTTGCTTCGTGGTAGAGCTCTCCTCGGGGTTGGGGTTTTGTATGCCCTGTTATTCATCTCTTTTGATGGTGATGGTATAAATAAAAATAAAAATATTCTGAATTAAAAAAAATAAATGTTCAATTAAAGCTTCATCATCCACCTCCTGATTAAGCATTACAGCTGGTTTAATTCTGCCCCAAAGCTCCATCTGTTAAAGGGATTAGCTGTTGCTCAGAGCTCTACTTTCTCCAACTGCTCAGCAGCCTTTCCATTTAACCCATTCTGAAGTATTATAACAAGTTCAACACCAGATATTCCTTGAAATCCAAACACTTTAGAGTGTCACGTCCCCATCTTTTACACACACCTTTCAGAGGTGACAGCCACGCCCTCCAGGAAGTCGTGGCGGCCCGTCTCGTTGAGGCGCTCCTGCAGGATCTGGATACCCTCCTTGACGTCGCGCAGCTGCTGGCTGTAGCACTGAATCTTTTGCTCGATGTCGGCCAGCTTGCGGGCCGTGTCCATCTCCAGCTCCTCCAACATGCTCTTCTGCCGCTCGCGAAGGAAGCGGTGAAGCCGCTCGAACGCATCCCCGATGGTTGCACGCAGACCCTTGGCTGAGGACTGAAAATTCAGAAGCAATTAGAAAAAAAGGGAACTGTAGATAAATGCAGTTCAAAATGCTCCACAGCAGTCTGACTGACTGTAGTTAGCTCAGTTGTTGAGAGTTTAGTTCACAACAGCTGAACTCCAATTACACAATAAATCAAGGGTTTGCACAGCACTCTAAACTCTGTAATTCATTGATTCAGCATGTAGATGTATTGATTCTGGGAGGCTCTTGGGAGCAATGTGTGTACCAAACCATCTAGCCTGAAAATGAGGAGTTTCAGACTACTGTACAGAAGCAGAGGGAAAAAAAATGTTGAAACAGAAAAAAAAAAAGGCAAACATAATTAGTCATCAAGGACAATCTGAGTGGGAGTACTGGTGGGCAGACGTAGGAGCAAAATCCATTAAAAACCTCAGCAGTTTAAAGTAAAACTGAAGAATTCAAAGAGGTGAAGAGTGCAATTTATAGCTTAATAGAAAAAAGATAAGATGAACATCTAAAGAAATGATTATGCTGTTCGCACTGAGAATTAAAAATACAAAAGAGAAGACCTGTCTTAAAACAAACAATATGCAGGCACATGTTGCCAGAATAGAGTTAAACACTTGCATAGATTGAATCACTCTGGGTGATTTTCAACTAACTTCCATCATAACATTTCTAGAACAAAGAGCATTCTGTATCTATAATTCCTGCTAATTCCTCACACCCACAATTTCCTCCTTTCAGAACAACAGACCTGTTCCTGCTGGTTAGTGCAGACAGGTCATCTCTCATGTCCCGTGGGAGCTCGTCATCACGGCAATCCCTCAGCAACTCAAAGATTTCCTACCTAGTTTAGAGCTAAACTGATGGTGTGGGGAAATGGAAGGATGACTGCAGCGGAGGAGCAGCAATCAGTCACACAGACGTGTTTGTTGCTTTGGCCCAGCAGGCCGTGATGGCACTGAGTGGGTGTCCGCAGCCTTCAAAGACGCCAGGCTGAGCATTTGTCATCAAGGGAACCCCAGGTGAGGACAGAGAAAATCTGAGATCCTGTACAGCGCAAAACTTTTTAAAATTAAAAGTAACAATTTGCAGCTAAAATTACCCAATTTTAAGGGAAACCATTTGTTTTTTCAAGCTGGAAGTTATTTGTAGAATGCAATACATACATTAACACACCCAGACAATTTCGGTGTGGCCTTCGGGAGAGATATTTATTTCCATTTGCGATCAGCATATATCCATATAAAGGGAGTTGATGAGGCACCCAAAGTGCAGCCTCTAAATAAGCCATTATCTGCCACAAAAAATCCTTCATTTCACCTATGTTTTATGAATCGCTAGCGCTACTCCCGTGAGTTCGGAGCGGCTCTGAGGTGCTTTGTTCTCGTCTTCCAGGGCGTTTTACAGACTTTCATTCCAAATTACACCACGGAGGTTTCAATGATCTCACAGCCGTGCCACATTGCAGTCGTACTCTGAGTCAGACTTAGCAGGCTCTGTAAAGGGAGCCTGTGGAAGCTGAACTTAGTCCATTTGGTCATTTTGTTCATGCTATCTGGAAACATGCAAACCCGAACCATGTTTATGTTTGAGGTAGCAAGTTCTGTCTAACCGACCGCCGTCGTAGAGCACAACTGGGATGCTGCGCGGTGCAAAGTTTGGTGGAAATTTGTTTAAAAGACTGTAAAACACCCTGGAAGACAAGAACAAAGCCCCTCTGAGACGTTCCAAACTCACAGGGAAATACTTCCAGCAATTCATGACAAAACATTTATGAAATTAAGTTTTGTGGCAGATAATGCTTTATTTAGAGTATAAAAAACGTATGCAAAATAACTGTATAATAAAGAAAAGTACCTTACTATATTATTTTGATCTTGTGTAAAATATTAGGTTTGGCCCGTGCCACTATGATATAAAGGTTGCCCTCAACGACTTCCATTTTATGGATATATGCTGATCACGAATAGATATAAACTTCTCTCGAAGTCGCACCAAAATTGTTTGGGTGAGTAAATGAACGTAATGCATGCCACAAATAAGGACCAGGTTGCAAAAAAACAGCATTTGCCCTTTAAGGAGGAGCATCACAGCGCGTATAAAATTTGCATCGCTTCTGGCCCGAGGATCCCTCCCCTCACCTCTGACTTAAAAAAAAAATAAAAAGAGCAGAAGCCTGGGGTCTTTTCATTGTCGGCTACCTAAATGCATCAAAGATCAATGCAGTCAGAGTGTGGCCTACTTCCAGGAACAGCACTCTCTGCAAATGGATGTAAAACTAATGAGATCAGCTTATTTCCAGTGGGCTGAAAAGTCCTATATCAGGCAGTCGGAGAAAGTCAATGAAACTGACAACACCAGGGCAGAGTGTCGACAAGGTGGCCAACGATCCAGAAAGGTCATGAGGAGGCGTTAACAAAAATATCTGGAGAAATCTAAACTCGAAGCTCCTCTTTGGAAATTAGAAATAAGAGAGATTTAAGCCTCAAGCGAATCCAACTTTTGGTATTGTTACAGGTGAGAAAGAAGAGATTGTATCTATACTGAAATGCGTGTGTGTGAGCAAATGTTTATGGCTCACTTATTAACACTAGGACTTGAGATTAAACCGCTAATCAAACCAGGTAATGGCAACCCAATGAAGTTTGGAGGTGTGATAATCAGTAACCAAACACACCACACCTACGTTTTAAACAATCCTGCATTACAGCAGATTTATAGCTGGATCTTGGGGTATGCTCCCCTGGTACTGGGAAACAATGAACACCGTGCAAGAAATTCTGTTTTTCTTCTGCATATCACTGCAATAGCTGTGTAACAAAACGGAAATGATTGGGAACCAATATGTAGAATCTCAAAGTGAGGTCAGTGGGTGCTGACAATACAGAGATCGCTAACATTTTTAGGCATCAACAATAACAAACCTAAACAATTAGATGTGGGCTTTAAATTAGCTCAGTACTATTGAGAGCTTCGTCAACCGATTTTGAACCGATTTGTGATCGACCCTTCAGTTCCAACATGTCTGAACACCAGTGTAAAAAGCAAAGTCTGTAACTGGGATCTGCAAACGTTGGAGCATAATAACTGAGCAGTAATGTTAGAATTTAGCAGTGTAGGATATTTAAAGATTATAAATGTTTTCATTTGTTTCATCTTTTATTTGAAATAGTTTCCATTGTGTATATATGCAATGATACAGTCTGTCAGAACTGGGTAAAAAAAGTCAATTATAAGCATTTTAAAGAGGGTCTCTAATATGTGCAGATTTCAGCTCAGCTGTTGAGGTCCAACTCCTTTGAAGACAAAGAGACCACTGTATCCACATTGCATTATCAGTGCACACAATATCAATATTGGGGGCACACCTGGTGAGCAATAAATGTTATCTAATTTTATCGATAATGTAGTTCATTTTTTCCATGACCTGGACAGACATCTGACATCTGTTTGTAATAATTCCAAAGAAGTGAGAAACACCTAGACTCAATTGTTTGTCACCAGTCATGCGCCTAATGCTGCATTTTAACAACTACAACATATATTGTACGTTGTCCTTCTATTAAGCAGCTATTTAATAGAGCGTGTTGGTTTGTTTTTAAAATGTCCAATAACCACAAACGTGGATATTTTATGATAGCTGGGTCCAATAAATATTAATTATTTATATCCAGGCAGTAATTTGTTTGAAGTTTCATTATAATATGCGCTGTGCTGTATTAAAAGGTGCAGAAAATCTTATCTTTAGTCAATCAATAAAAGATGAAAGCCAGACATGTTGTATATTTTTTTTCAAACATTACTGAAAAGCATCATTAGACTGATGAACCAATCACAAAAATTGTTGCAGGTCTGGCTAAAGAGGAGCCAAGAATAGCATTGTGTTTTCCTATGTTGCCCCCTGGAGAAGCATGCACAGGTCTGAGCCATCTGTGCCTACGTGCACAGAGCGGGTAACGCTGCAGAATTAGAAATCCTTGCATTAAAGAGATACAAGTTAGGCCACGTAAACAAGTCGCCGGATTAAAATAAATAAATAAATTATTCCGTTCCTCTTGAAAAAAAACAAAAATCCATCCACACATAACCGGATACATGCGATTTTGAGCAAATTCATAGACACGGTAAACCTGTATGGGGGAGTAGTTCTCCTAAATCCTCTCCACCCAGGGAAAACTTTCTACTCTCTAACTTTTACATATAGGAGTGATAGAGCTGGTAAAAACAAACGAGCAAAAAGCGCTTTGACAATCTAAAATACAAAATCTGCTCTGAGGGCATAAATGCTGTTTCTGAGTGTAAACGCATGTCACACAAGAGTTTATAGAGCATTTTTTTTGTTGCAGACAGTGAGTGACAGGCCGGAGTTTTAAAGGAGTTCTGCATTTACGTGTGGATGACAGGCCAGGCCGTAGAAAAATATCTCCGTGTTGTGAGATACTTGGCTACGTGTGGACAAGGCATCAGTCAGTAACCTGGAATGTGAAACTTTTTTTTTTAAACGCCTGTTCAGTAAATCTCCAGTGGCATCGATTTTTACTTTCAAAGTTAAAGTACCTTGGTCTCAGTGAGTTGTCTCTGCAGGAGCTGCAGAGCCTCGGTGTGTCCCTTTTCGCTGTCCTGCAGCGAAGTCAGCTGCTCCTTCATCTCTCTCTGCAGCACAAAAACAAGCCAAATATCAGCGACAGCCAAACAGAAATGTCAGAGCACCACATCTAAACATCGATTCTGACAACTCTGAACCTCTAATTTGAGACACTGGTATATAGAAATATTTCAGCTACTTTGAAGCAACAGTTGGAAGATATTTCCTCTGGTGCTGTGTTGGGGGGAAAAAAAAGGTTAAAGATAGATTCTGAATAGATTATTTTTTAAAGAAATCTAATAAAAAAAATCCTTTAACAATGTTTGCCAGCTTTGCAACTGAAATAGGAATAAAAAGATAAAAAGTCTCGACAGCCATTTTAGCCGTTTTTTCCCGGTGAACTGTTACTCACCCAGTGTTGTGTCACTGAATCACAGATATATAATTAAAGTAACAGCTTAAAAAAATATGTTTTTACGGCACTGACCCATATCAATATTGAAATGGAACAAATTAGATTGTATTTTGAGAATCAATTGCAACCCTTGACAATCAGAATCAAATCAATTCTTGAATTGTTAAATCAATACCCAGCTCTAATTCCTCCCAACTCCAAATCCTGCTGTACTAAAGATAAAATTATATTACTTGTGTAACAGCTCCGTTTGATCGGATATGGGCGGCAAAGATTTAATCCTCAACTCCAAAACAAATAAGCCAGATGGAGAGTGAGATATGAAAGAGAATATGAAATCCCTGGATATTTTAGGCTGTGTCAGAGAAAACTGGGTTTTGTCCCAAATCAGACACCAGCAGGCAAAAGCTTCACTGAACTCCACCTCCATGTCTGACTCAAGCAGGAGACAGGTGCAGAGATTAAAGCAAGTAATAGAGACCAAACAACTAAATGTTCATGGGAGGAGAAATGCATGCACTACCTCCCAGAAACAACTGCGACAAAAAGACATTCTGCAAATAAAGAAAAATGAGCCTAAAAAAAAATGTAAAGAAAATTCACTTGGCAGTTAGGCATTCAAAAGAGCCGCTTTCTTAAGAGAAACTTTGAATTATAAAGAAAATATGGATTAAATCCTAAACACAATAATGAATGGAAGTAAGCAGAAATCCATACTGGAAAAGATCAAAACAGAAAACTATCTGGTTTAAACACCTTGTGTGCCAAAAATAGTTTTCACTACACTTCTGACTTTTTGGAAATAAGTCTAAGGTTTTCAGTGTAAAAAGGCTGATATTTTTCAACCAAAACCCTTAAGAATTAAGAGTAAGCAGATGTATTTTGATCAAAACTTTTACATAATTAAATACAAACTATTTTTAAAAATCTTTTAATCAGATTTAGATGAAAACATAAATGAAACTGCATTTTAATCACTGTTGTCATGGTAGCAGTATTGGTGGGTGGGTAAAACACTGGAAGATTTTAACATAGACATTACAGCGCTATTGTGCCAACACAAGTAAGTTAAATTTTGTTTAAAATCTTGAGTGCCATCTCCAAGCGCAGATCAGAACTACTAGTATCCAAATTGTAAAATCAGCTGTTAAGGAACTGCAAAAATTTCTGTCAAACCACGCTTACAGTTTAAAGTCGTTTTTATGCCAGAGAATCTGAACCTCCTCCACATGCAGCTGCGCACTCGGTCAGCTGGCTGAAAAAGGCTCCTTGTTTACAAGACAGAAACTTAAACTGTTAGGAAATATTTCACGATTGGCAAGACCAGACAATGATGACGTAGGATCCAAAAGAGGAAATCTCATGACTTAAGGCAACATGGTTTTCAATGGAAGATTGTAAAATTGACTCAGTTTACTTAAAGCATTTTAAACAGAAGCCACATTTGTTCCGTCTCTCTTACAAACGTTCAGTCATATACACTGGGGCAAAAAAGTATTTAGTCAGCCACCGTTTGTGCACGTTCTCCCACTTAAAATAATGATAGAGGTCGGTAATTTTCATCATAGGCACACTTCAACTGTGAGAGACAGAATTTGAAAAAAAAAATTTCAGGAATTCACATTGTAGGATTTTTAAAGAATTTATTTGTAAATTATGGTGGAAAATAAGTATTTGGTCACTTCAAACAAGGAAGATCTCTGGCTCTCACAGACCTGTAACTTCTTTAAGAAGCTCTTCTGTCCTCCACTCGTTACCTGTATTAATGGCACCTGTTTGAACTCGTTATCTGTATAAAAGACACCTGTCCACAGCCTCAAACAGTCAGACTCCAAACTCCACTATGGCCAAGACCAAAGAGCTTTCGAAGGACACCAGGAAAAGAATTGTAGACCTGCACCTGACTGGGAAGAGTGAATCTACAATAGGCAAGCAGCTTGGTGTGAAAAAATCAACTGTGGGAGCAATTATCAGAAAATGGAAGACATACAAGACCACTGATAATCTCCCTCGATCTGGGGCTCCACGCAAGATCTCATCCCGTGGGGTCAAAATGATCATGAGAACGGTGAGCAAAAATCCCAGAACCACACGGGGGGACCTGGTGAATGACCTGCAGAGAGCTGGGACCAAATTAACAAAGGTTACCATCAGTAACACACTACAACGACAGGGAATCAAATCCTGAAGTGCCAGACGTGTACCCCTGCTTAAGCTAGTGCATTCCCAGGCCTGTGCACATGGATGATACAGCAGAGGATTGGGAGAATGTCATGTAGTCAGATGAAACCAAAGTAGAACTTTTTGGTATAAACTCAACTCGCCGTGTTTCGAGTAAGAAGAATACTGAGTTGCATCCCAAGAACACCATACCTACTGTGAAGCATGGGGGTGGAAACATCATGCTTTGGGGCTGTTTTTCTGCTAAGGGGACAGGACGACTGATCCGTGTTAAGGAAAGAATGAATGGGGCCATGTATCGTGAGATTTTGAGCCAAAACCTCCTTCCATCAGTGAGAGCTTTGAAGATGAAACGTGGCTGGGTCTTCCAACATGACAATGATCCCAAACACACCGCCCGGGCAACGAAGGAGTGGCTCCGTAAGAAGCATTTGAAAGTCCTGGAGTGGCCTAGCCAGTCTCCAGACCTCAACCCCATAGAAAATCTGTGGAGGGAGTTGAAAGTCCGTGTTGCTCGGCGACAGCCCCAAAACATCACTGCTCTCGAGAAGATCTGCATGGAGGAATGGGCCAAAATACCAGCTACTGTGTGTGCAAACCTGGTAAAGACCTATAGTAATCGTTTGACCTCTGTTATTGCCAACAAAGGTTATATTACAAAGTATTGAGTTGAATTTTTGTTATTGACCAAATACTTATTTTCCACCATAATTTACAAATACATTCTTTAAAAATCCTACAATGTGAATTCCTGGATATTTTTTCCCCACATTCTGTCTCTCACAGTTGAAGTGTACCTATGATGAAAATTACTGACCTCTGTCATCATTTTAAGTGGGAGAACTTGCACAATCGGTGGCTGATTAAATACTTTTTTGCCCCACTATATGCCGATTGTTGGGAAAGCTTGAGTTAAGTCTCTTGCCTATGCGCTAAATGACACATGCCAGTTTCTGAAGGGAAAGCTGGAATCGAATCCTAATATTTCTAAGCTATGCATTACAATTATGCAGTTGGCTGCTGATGGGCTACCTGAGCCTCTGGCTATGAAACCATAAGAATCGTCGGCATTAATTAAAGCATTAGGGCTGAAATCACAATCCTAGTTTGCAAAGTAGCGAGAAGCACAGAACGGGAAGATATTCTTTTCATTTATACTGTTCTAATGAGTTCTTAAATAGAGTTTTGGTTCTGTATGGGGTGCTGGCTGTAATTGGATGGTTCAAGGTGGAAGAAGATTGATTTGGGGGTCATTCTCGCAAGAACTGCCACTTGGCCTCTCTTCCCTTACAGGATAGGGGTAACGATGAGGGTCACAAGGTGAAATAAGATTTGACCCATGAGTCACTTCTGAACAATGGCACACAAACAATCAAGAGGTCCACAACATAGAATCCAGTTTAGCACGTAACTATTGTTTAAGACTGAAAGAAATACAAGATATTTGTTGGAGAACATATATATATATATATATATAAAAATAATGAGGGTTGAACAAAATTCAAATATATGTCGTGCTGCATTTCTGCAAAATATAAAAAGCTGAAAACATGTATTTGAGGAAACAAAGCCAGGTTCCTCTCAAAGCCAGAAATGGAAAAACGACTGCTGGTGCAGAGAGGAAGGAGCATGACTCTCCATGTTAATGACGGAGGAGTGCGGCAGGCTCAGTGGGCTCTCAGTCTCATCCCTGCGCATTTGTCTGCAGCAGGTTGTCGGCTGCTCCCACAGAGAGGTAAAGCGGCGCTGACAAACTGGCAGAAAAAAAAAAAACATCCTCCTCCACTCCTGTGCTGCTGGGTAATAAACTGACTGACTGGTGAGAGAAGGGCAACTTTAACCACCTACTGTGGTCTCACAAACACACACACATCAACAAGGACAGTAGAGTGCTTTTGAGACTTCCTTTCCAATTTCAGATACAAAATTTCAATATTTCTCTATTCTTAATAGAACATGTCTGTATTTAAACAAAGTTTAACTTAAACCTTATCTATAACATGCAATTATATGATCTTGTAATCTAATTGGAATTCAAACCCATCCTTCATATGGAGATTTTACTGAAATTACATTTCTAGCAAGGGAGTAAGTCCCACCTTTAGTCAAAATATACGGAAGAAAGGTCTAGAAAGTACACACAGGCATGCAATGTATAGTAAGCAAGGAAAAGGTGTAGAGAATGAAATAAATACTGCTTCTAGTGATATAAAAACTAGAAACACAGGTAAATAAGCACATGTATAAGCAAACACTGACAGAAGAGTGTGTGTGTGTGTGTTTGCTTTGCGTGGTGATGCCTCTCCCTCCTGTCCATCCAATCTGACCAACACAAGTCTGACATGACATTTCCCCAGGACGTCAAGCTGCAGGAAATGGGGGTCACGTCTGAAGGATTATAAATCTAAAACTCATTTCATCCGGCTGTCATTTCCTTCCTCCTCTGAGCCTCCTGTCATGTCAGCTGCTCATAGGTAGACATACATAGAAGACATGAATAAAATAACAGCATTTTTTTTAATCTCCCAGGCTCCATGATATAAAAAAACTGCACAAAGCAGCTCTGAGCTTTATTATATCTATCAGCCTCACGCCCAGCCTCCACTAAGAGCTAAACAAAGCTACTTGTGCCACAGACTGCATCATTAAAAGCAAACACAACTAATGAAACCTTGCTATATATCACCTCAATGGACGACGAATACAGAGTAACTCGATCCTCTAATGAATGTGGGACCTTTTATACCTTTTCACTCATAGATAACCATAGCAATACCCAGCAGAGGTCATGGTAATTTAATGGGCTGCCATAAGGACAATTTATAAAAGTTAAATAGGAGATCTGCAAATACTAGCAGAGATAACTCATCTTATTTCTGTATATCATCTCCAGGATATATTTTCCCATTTCAAAAAGGCTAACAATAAAGGCCATGTGTGTCAAATCAGAGTTTTATTGAGCCAATTCAACATAAACACAAGGTTTAGTAAAAGTTCATAAACAATGATAAATACCCACCTCTGTTATTGTAAAAAAAAATGTGTTTTAAGAATATTGATTCATCAAAACAAATAAATAAATAAAAAAAACGTTTGAAAAATAAGCCTGTGAATATTCTCATTCATCCAGTTTGAAAAATAGTTATCATAATTGTAATTTTTACCATTTCCTCCACAGTTTGTTCCAACAGAGCATCAATAAATATAGATTAATGCATAAATTAGATTAAAAGTACTTAATGTGAGCTTAAATGGCAAAAGGTGGTCCAACTTTTAACTACCAGGGTGTATTTAATGTTTAAGGAAGATAAGAAAACTAATATTTTCACAAAAAGTAACCAGTTTGGTAGTAAAAAGAGTTGATCAAAAATCTGATTTATACATTTCTGTTTGAACTGATGGGTGTAGGAATAAGAAGTTAGTCAAATAAATAATATCCCAACAATTGTGTCGTTAAAGAGTAATCTTCATACACCTTCTGAACATGAAAGAAATGTTGCAATTTTGCAAAGATAAAATGTTAGAGGAAAATTTTAAGTAGAAAGCAAAAAATTACTCAGGATTTACAGACATAATCTTGAACACTTCAAAAACAAAGCCATCCATTTTGCTTATCTAAATGGCTGACTGTCCTGTTGATGACCTGATGAAAAGTGACAAGCTCGCGTGTGTTCCCGTCTGCACAGTTCAAGGACCTTTCACATCGCTGAACGCCACACCGAGTGAAGCCTGAGGACAGACGGCAGTCACAGAACGAATAGCAAACCTCGAGAGGTAAACGGCAACTGTTCACACAAACGAGTTGTGCATTTTGAAGTCAATTTTGTCGTACATCAGTAAGAGGAAGATTAAATTGCTGACCGACAATATCTGAGAACACAGGACATGATTCATAACTGGAAATATTTCTGTGTGTCAACCCATCTGCGGAGAGGGAAAACAAAATAATTTCTCTTAAACAGTGTAAAATTAGGGTGGGAATTAGGGTTGTCAAAATAAAACGATACCTAGACATTAATCAATACTAAAACTGGTATCTAGATTAGATATTCTGTTCCCGTCATAGCGCTATTTTGAAGTACACAGCATGTAAGCAGCCTCCTCCAGAATACACCGACATGTGCGTTTCCTGACAGCCAAGTGCCGTAAAACACTGACAGAAATATTTACTAATATATAGGTAACATATTTTCATATTGAGTGCAATTTTTCTATTTTTAAGACCTTATTACAGTATGTAGTTTTTAATCGCGTTATCGTTCAGTTTTTTGTGTGCACTTTTAAAACACTGCTGATAAGTCTAAACAATTTCGCTTCAACTTTTCAATTTCATTTGTGCAGTATAAATTAAGGTAGCTAGATGAAAGGAATGCTATTTTTTGTATATACTTTTTCAATAAATCTGTGTTTTTAAATCACCTTACTATAGAAATCGACTATAAAGTTTTTTTCAGTATCAAATTGAGTTTGAAATTTTATATAACATCAACAGTCGTGTGAATCCAAAGACATGACATCAAATGTTCAAAAGTTTCATTTAACCAAAGTAGTTTTGATCAACTTGTTTGAAAATATAAACCGTTCAGTTTGCTCGCCTTGGTTCAACACCTGTGTACGCTTGGCAATGGCACTCTAGCGCAAGAGTAAAACCACTGCAGTCGGGTCAGAAAGCATTACAAATGAAGTAGGAATATGAAGGATGTCCCTGCAAGAGCATATTTGATTAGATTTTATTCTACGCAAGGTGCTGCTGGGATGTAATTGGAGCGTTATCCATGTTGTTGGCAAAACATCAACAGACATCAGCCCAGACTGTGCAAAAGTTGAGGTAGACAGGAAGTTCTACTCCATGCTGCTTTTTGGCCCTTGTACTCCCAACTGGAGTTTATGCAGTAAACTGAAAATGTTCTTCTCTCCATCTTGCAGTATGGGTTATGAAGTGTGTAAAGATGTACAAGTGTGTACATCTTTAAACTGAACCGAAAAGGAATTCTCAAGTTTTTAAAGCTCCAATGGGAGTGCATAATCAAAATAAAACCCGAAATCATACAGAACAGATGAAGGAGGATGAGGAAGTGGACATACAAGCAGTGGTTAGGCTTACTGATCCAATAAACGTAAAGCACAATGTGACTGAACACCTTGCGCTCTACTTTCCTGCAGCACCTGAAAGAAAAAAAGTTAGGAAAAGCAAGGCAACACAAATAATGCAGTGTCAGGCTGGAGCTCTTGTGCTTCTGGTGTATAATAATAGGTTCAAGCTGTGGTTTACATTCCAGGCCGTCACTTCTTCTAGCATCAGCAGAGCCTGCAGTCTCTCCGGGGGGGACCATTGTGTCCACGCAGCCTGAACTGAACTCAGCATTCACAGCAGGCCGGTGACAGCGGAGCTGACTAAGCAGGCAGGGCTCAGAGGTCTGGAGGAAAGTTACACCATTCCTCTTTAACATCTGTCCCAACAAAACACAACCAGCCTGAAACCAGAGCGCAATGCACAGGGCTGCCCTTGAAGACTTGTAAAAACTGAGACCATGGACGTCAAGCCAGAGATATTTGGGAAAATTAAACTGAATTAAAAAAAAGGACAACCTGTAGCTACATGTGTGGTCTGTGAAAGCTTTTACTGTGGTAATAATTAGAGATGACAAAAATGTCTCAGGTCTGTGATCTATGAGCATGATGATTATACAACCCAGCATGCATTTATCTAGATAAGGCTTCTATTGCAGTCTCAGCAAACATGCAACAAACAGGTCAGAATGGGTCACATATGGGGAACATACACTTTCTAAGACTCCGAAGGACCCCTTAAAGGTAAAGTTCGTTTTTCTTCAACCTGAAACCTATTTTTAGCATTTATTACATTCATTTACTCAATCAGACAAGTTTAGAGCCACTTTGAGTCCGACGGAAGAAGTTTGCATCCAATTGCGATCAGCATATCCATATAATGGGAGAGGTGGGGGGAAGGAGATTTGCTATCTGTAATAAGGCATTATCTGCCCCAAAACTCCTTCATTTAGCCATGTTTAGTTATGAATAGTTAGTGATATTCCCCTGTTAATACAGAGCGTCTTCGTTGTAAGCTTTTGGGGTTGTTTTTTAGGGATGGGAATCTTACAACATCTCACGATTCAATTCGATTCCGATTCTTGGGGTGACGATTCGATTCAGAAACAATTCTCGATTCAAATCAAATTTTTTTTCTTAATCAATACTCTTTCATTCATCACAACTTGATCTGCCAAGTGTCTGTGATGAAGTGAGCCATGAATGTAATAGGGCATCAACACAAAATGGATTTTACAATCTATGTTGAGAGAAGGGAACTGATTCAAAAGTAACAAGACATGAAATTGCAACTGGACATTCAAGAACGTTTAAACAAAATTTCTAGTCTTGAAAAAAAAAAATTCTGATATATTTTAAGAAGAAAAAAACTATATATATGTATTTTGTTTGTTCTTTGGTACGTATTAGAAAATACATTGAAAATATTTAGAATGCACCAAATGTTGCTTATCAACCATCATTAAATAGAAATTTATGGCTTATGTTATTATTTTCATTGTTTTTGTCAGAAATTTCAAAAGTCCAAACGTTATTGAACTCAGCATATATTTCGGGATTCCTTGAAAGCGCCACAGGTGTGCAGCGCTGCTGGATGTTTATGTGTAGCTTATAAAGAAAGATCGCTCTTATATACTTGCAGATTTATAAAAAATAAAAACTTTAGCCAAGGGTGTCATTAGCATGGAGAAGACGTTTTAGACGGCCCAAACATTTACCTTCAGCAAAGACTGGATTTCTCCTTCGTCTTTCATGCTGAAGCTTAAGCCTGGGGGCTACAGCTAGCTAGCGCTAGCAGCTAGCCAACGGCGCATGATCAGACCTGTCAATGCGACGGTGGCCGTTGCATGACAAACACTACGCGAAGCGAAAAGGTAAAAAGGTTCAGAAAACATATTTTGTGAGAATCGATTCTCAAACATTTCGGATCGATTCTGAATCTTGTTAAATAGGAATCGAGATTCAGACGTGAATCGATTTTTCCTCAAACCCCTATTGTTTTTATTTTTTTGCAGGCTTTTAAAACAACTGTCTCCAAGTTACACCAACCCACAATTTTAATGACGTTGCAGCAGCCCACCATTGCATTTGAGTAGGTTATGGAAAGGTAGTCTGTAGAAGCTGAACTTAGTCCAATTAGTCTTTTGGTTAGTGTAGTTTGAAACCTGCAAACGTGAACCATGTTGATGCCTACAGTGGCAAGTTCTGTCTAGCAGACTGCTCAGTGAAAGTGGTGTACAGACTACAACTGGGAAGGGACCAGACAGTGATGTCAATGAAATTGCGTGTTGGTGTAGTTGGTGTTAAAAGCATCTAAAACATCCCGGAAGAGAACAAAGAAGCACTTCTGAGATGTTCTGAACTCCGAGAGTAGTGCTAACAATTAATAAAAAAACATGGTTAAATAAAGGAGTTTTTGGGCACATAATGCCTTATTACAGGCAGCATATCTCCTGCCCGGACTAACTCTCATTATATGGATATACACTGATTACAACTAAATAAAACTTCTTCTGAAGGACTCCAAGTGGCTCCAAACTTGTCTGGGTGAATAAATTAATGTAATAAATGCTAAAAATAAGGTCCAGGTTGAGAAAAAACAAACAAATCAAAAACCATTCAGTTTAAGTCTCAAAAACACAATTGGCACCGTATTGCAGATAATCCTCCAACATCCTTTTAGCAATGTATAGCTCTTCAATTATGGGCATTCAAGTAAAAAACAAACAAAAAAAACTAAAATAAAAAAACCCAGAACACTCAAAAAGTCAATACTTAATTAGTCTACTTACAAAATAACTACTGATGGATCCTTTTACAACAACAACTTCACCATATTCTTAGCAACTCTGTAAAGCTTGAAGTTTGTTACGTTTATGAGACATTGAACGTTTACTGAATCCAGGCAAAAATAACTTGTGCATTATTTCTCATAAATACTATATTTCAAGTCAGGTTTCATGTTTTGATGAGTTACAAAATATCTCAATTTCTTTGAAACAATCATGTTAACTCAGTACTTCCATGAAAGCTTTACACAAGACTTTGACACAATACTGTATCAATGTGCAACCTGATTACAGTTTCACACCGGTAGCACATGACAGGAGTAAAAAAAATGGGTCCGTTTTGGGGGTTTTTCTCAATAAAACGATCCAGCAGCTCCGATTGGTGGCATAGCGCCCAGGTGAGCCCGTTCAATTCAAAAGCCTCAGTGGTTTTTGGAAATCTATTAATGGCTGTTCTGTCTTTGCGCACTGGAGCACAACACATCTCAGAGATATCAACTAGCACGCATCAACTAACGCTACGCTCTGCAGCACCTTTAATCTAAATAAACATATCCCAAAATAAAATTCTGTGCTAAATGGCTCATTGTTTTATTGAATGGACGACCTGCAGAAAAAGGGACATAATTTAGCTTAAACCCTTAACATTGCTGCAATTTCCGCCCAAAATATTTTTAAAGCGCATACCCAAATTAAAATTGAAACTGTTCTTGAACCGTTTGGAGCACAGAAATGGCTGGGATTTCATTGGAAAGAAAACACTCACACACACGTATATATATATATATATTTCATAGAACAGTGAAAATATGTCTAAGTGCAATTGTTGTTCACATAATTTCAATACAGAGGAAAAGATAAAATTTTGTGTTCGCCCAATAAAATATATGCTCAAAAAATATACCTCAAAGTTGCCCAAAAATGGTTCAATCTGTGCCAATTCTGCCATTTCCTTCTAATTACTTACTTTGCGTAACGGAGCATAATCTTTTCCTTTCTTTGTTTGGATATGCTTCTTTACACGGGCCGTTTCATATTGCAAAGAAACAGTCCAACCCCTCGAGTGACCTATTGCCATTTTCAGCATTACATTGACAATTTGATGCTTCAATCAAAATTGTTCTCAGCCGCGAGCGGTTTGAAGCACGTATGAGAGAAAAGGGATGGTACTTTTCAGCTATCAGCCAATAGGTGACGATTTTGCCACAGAATATCAGGGTAACCTTTCAGCTTTTGGAGCAAGCAAGTTATGAGTCATAAGCGAAGCCCTTCCGGCATGCGCAGTGTGATTTGTAGCAGGAAATCCACATGATATAAGAATCTGCGATTAAAAAACATTGATAAACGTATATAGGATAGGATTTTTTAAGCAAACAAAAACATAGTTAATTGAATTCTAGAAGGGTTTGCTGCTCCACTTCCTGAAGGAAAAAAAGGACAGACTGTGTGCAAAGGTTTTATCCCAATAACAGGGAGCTAAAATAAAATCTGCAAATCAGTCGTGCTTTATTTGTTCTAGAATTATACTATCTGAACTGCTGACCGGTCTACAAAGTCTGCCCAAGTTGTGGCAGGTATAGGACGATAAGGTGCAGCAAAGTGGGCTGATGTGTGAGGGGTTTAAGAAAGACAAACAGATGCTATGCTGGATAATGAAGACAGAGAATGAGAAGCCATTAAAGAGGAACAGAATGGCTGTTGGTTCTGGGGTGGAAATCTGAGGCGTCTCCTGATAAGAGCGAGCCTGCTGCTTATCCCTCACTCATAGTGCTTCACTTTCAACCCCGAGGCTTTTACAGCCCAGCCTTTGTTGCCTGCTGAGTGGTTTCCACATTGGTATTCAAGAGTAAGTTCCAAGGTGAGCAATTATTTTTACAGCTGAAGTAGAGCCTCTGACAGGTGAAAATTTCAATTTATTACAAGCTTATTATAACATTTCTGGAACATTCTGATTGTAGCAACCAGTTTCAGCCAATTTCTAGGGAGCCATCAGTCAACCCTGTCAGGGGTGATGGGCTAATCTTGGAGAGGGATTTACATCGTCTCAGAAGGCAACTCATGAAAGTCTGATTTCAGTCGGACTGATGTAATAATTCGGCTTCCTCTTACTGCATGTAAACACACTGACTGATACTCAACTTTTCAACTGTTAATATTTTCCTTCAGCTACCTTGGATTAACGAAATAAAATTTTGCTGTGGATGTATTTAAGCTATTTATTTGTAGTTAAGTATTTTCATTAAATATGGAGATAAATCGGTCTACAAATTCTTATACCTAACACGTAATTAAATAAATTACATGACATTTTTTAGTAGTAGTAAAAAAATCTATATTTTAAATAATAATCCCATTAGCTCTGCCCTATATTTGACCTGGTTTAAACAGATAAAATATTTACATCTACTTAAGTATTTGCCATTTGCTGGTAGCTGAGCCAAAAATTATTCACCTTGCTAGCAGATATAGATTTAAAGTGATCTGTTAAAAGAAGTTTCTTCAAACAGGAAGTAATATTAACATTAGAGTGGTCCACCCAAAGAACAGCTTTGAATCTAATAAAAACATCTGAATGGAGATAAAGATTAGGGTCATGCCAAGGAGGCCTTACAAGCTCATAGGAAAAGAGCCGATCACTAAACATATATCATGACATTAACAGTGGAAACACACAAATAGCTGGCCAGCAATAATAAAGTTTAAATGCTGTACCGTCTACATTTTTTTATGGTTCTATGTTTTTAATAATATACAGCTAAAAACCGATGTTTTTCAACCTGATTCTAATTTTACTTGGCTTAATTGTCTTTTAAGAGAGGCCCATCTCAAATTAAACTGTTGAATAAAAATAGTTTTAATCTAAAATCTATTGGGAGTGTAACTAGTTTTGGGCTGAACTGTAGACATATCTACATTTTATGCTAGAAAATTGAGTAAATTAAAGAAAATATAAAAAATGATCAGTTACCAGAGAAAAATGTTGAAAGCTTTGGATTTTTAAGATTATTCTACAGATAGGAAAAAAGTTGCAGTAAGTTATACACTTTTAAACGTTTTATGACTGAGGTGTAAATTCTCTACGAACAAAAACAACAAAAATATGGATCAATTTACAATCATCTTAAGACAGGTATATATAACTACGTCACAAACCAAAACCAGAACAATACCAACTTCATTTGACTGAGTACTTCTACACCTATAGATTACACTACTTTAATCCTTTCCTCCACAGAACAGTCCTTTTTAACGGTATGCGCTTTCTGATGTCGGTCACACATCACTGATTTTGTTTTGGGGTTTTTTGCAACAAAGTTGGACACCATTAAAATCAACGCAAAACTGGACATATTTAACTTCCAAAACAGTAAAGATTAAATTTAAGTAATCACAAACCACTTAGACGCTGCAGAAACTTTGGATATTTTAAACATCCCACAGCTAAAAGATGCCAAGTTTAAATAAACCAGTGGTCCTGAGTAATTCCCAAACAATCAAAGACAGCGATAAACACGGAGAACTGGGTGGCTCAGTGTTTTTCCAATGATCACTTATCCTGGATAAGGCCCACATTAACCCTTTTCCTTTTCTTTAGTCGCAGATACAGAACCTCAGATATATGACCTTTCAGATATCGGAATATGTTCAGTTAACTTGATTTAACTGCAACAAACATCATCCTTCAGTAAAAGCTTTAGGATTAGTCAAGACCTGCTAGACTTGTTAATGTACAGCCATGTACTGGTGTAAGAGTGTAAGAGGAAACTATCCTTGTGTGTGAAAACAGGACAACCAGAGCCCAACAGACCAGATAACTGGTTTATTTGCCTTTATTTCATCCTAGCAGCAGAGCCGCAGCTGGAGACCGTTGTGTTGTATCTGGTGTGCAGCTCGCTGCGGGCTGCATCTCGTCGTCAGCTTCATCTGGCCAAATACAGTACGTGCCTGTTTCTCTTTCACCCAGTCCTGACTTCACATAAATATGTACAATGTATGCCTCTTTTGTCACGTCCCGGTGTGACATGACCGGGAGCGTTCTGCTGTATCCATGTTAATTAGGGTTTCCAGTCAGCTCTGCGGGTTAGTAAATCCCCCAATGATTTCCAATAATGCATACATGTTCTTCTTGTTCTAGATGTAGTCCCAACAAGACTAATTAGCAGTTTCATTCAACACATCCAGGCACAAACTAAAAACGTTTAATCAAAACCTTCATCAGCTAACTGTTCCCAAACTGTGGATGGTCAAATGCAAGAAAACAATCATAATAAACGATGATAAAAGGTTTTCATTCATATTTTATGGCTACCAATGCGTATAGTCAGAGGTTCGCAAACAAACAATGTTCTAAAAATAAAGCGAAGTCCATTATCAGCTTCAAAGCACCGGTTACATTAAGTGCTGCCACTGTACAGCACATCCGACAATAACTGCATTTAATCATGATTTCCCATCTACTAATATTTTGTGTTGCTCTCACAGTTCAAACTGAAAAAATAGACCGCAAAAATAATCCAGTCCAAATTCTTTTGGTTTAGATTTACCTTATTTATTTCTAAACCGGACTTTGTCGTACATTTAAACCCTACAGATTCTCGCTGATGTTAGTTTTGTTTTTAATTCACTTTCCTTATACCTGGGTTTGAATCCCGGCCCTTATTCTTTTGACCAAAATCAGTTTTTCAGACTTTTTCCCAAGAAGAAAAAAAAAAAACTAGGACTAGAAAAAAAAACAGAAAAACAAAACTAAAAGAAACGTAAACTGTAACCATAACTAACAAAATATTAACTATAACCTCAAACCTGCTCTGAAATTAACTCTGTATAATTTCCTTTTCAGTTTATTTTCCCATTGTTTACGGGTAAACGATAACTGAACCTGCATTTGACTGGTAAAAATCTTTCTCGTAGTGACCCATTAGGTCAGAGGCATGCACCTGGCTGACTGGGAGCTTAAAACAAGAACTCCTATCAGCAGCTATTCTAATTAAGTCAACAGCAAATCAAAGAGAACACTGGGAATTAGAAGGGATTACAGCCCGTCCAGCCGAGCCCAGTCCTCCTGAGAACAATGGCCCATTATCTGTTTTAATTCCCCAGCTAATCAACCCGGGGCTCACCGTCTCCTGGCTACAGAGGGAGGGAGCACCAGCTTATTTCCACCCAAACATCAAAACAAACCAAACAAAACCCCAAAAAACCCAGAGGTTGCTCTTCAATCTTATGTGCCTTAGATGAAGATAATGGATCTGTATTACATTTACCATTTATTGCATTTTACCATTGCAACTTTAAAACAATACTATCATACTTTCTATTATTCTAGTTATTATCTAGAATACAGAGTAAAAACTTCTTATAAAGCAAGGATGAGCTTTTCTAGATCAACAACATGAACTCATTTTATTGACCAACTAAAACTTAAATATTACAAAACATTTTTCTGTACCCAATTAGCAGAATGCCATCTATTGTTTCTTGATCATCGGCTAGGTAAAACATAATTTTTGCAAGGTTATGTTATTCATGGGAAGCATTTACCCCAATGGTTCCCAAACGTTCTAGTCTCTGACCCGGAAATAAAAAACTTAAGACACCCGTGACCCCATCTCTTGATGGAACACACAAGCATTTTTTCTCAGTTAAAAAGTGGTACAATGGCAACGTAACCAACGTCAGCAGCCAATACATTCACTACATGTTGCTTTTATTAAATCTAGTCCTGTTTTTTATTTAATTTATAAAACGGAGATGCCTCCTCGTTGCCTCTTCTGGCGTTGACATTATATTCTCAAGAGAATCTCAAGACCCCACACTTACCTATTTGTGATCCCAACCCCAACTTGGGGAATTGCTGATTTAACCAGCAGGTCCAAAATTTTGCAGAGATGTTTAATTTGGTTAAAATCAGTCAAGTTATACATCCAATCTTGGTCAGCAGTATCCATAGAACGGGAGTGCTCAGGGCAGTCCAAATGCCCTCTGTAATAAGGTTTAATCTGCCTCAAACGTCTTAAATTTAACATGTTTATATGCTCTTTGGATTTACGAATGCTTCGGAAGTGCTTCTGTATTTTCTTCCAGGCCGTTTTGGACGTAATACACAATTACGTTGCAGCAGGCTTGCCAGTCTTTGTTTTATCGCGGTATATTCGCCAGTAGCAGATGCTGCCTTGGCAGAATAATCAGCTTTTTATTATTGTTTTATTGTTAGGCCCCCAAATCGGCACAGAAAACAATCAAAAAGCACTTTTAAGGCGTTCCTAGGTGCAAGAGGAATATAAACCTTAAAATTACGATGTTTGGGGCAGATTAAACCTTATTACAAGCGGCATTTAGACCGCCTTGAGCACTCCCGTTCTACGGATACACCTGATCAAGACTGGAGGTATAAATACGGCTGAACAGCTCAAACTGGCTCCATACTTCCAGGCTAAGTGAAAAAATACATAAAAATTGCTAAAAATAAGGTCCAGTTTGCAACAAAAAAAAAGGAATTTCCCTTTAATGTGTACAATATTGATATCTCAAAGTACTGCTTGCAGTGCAATTGTTTTTGATAAGTTATGAATATAATTTGATAGTGTCTAAAGGCAGGAGATGCTTTCACTGAACAAAAATAACATTGCCTAAAAGTCCTGAAGGTCACAGAGTGATGGAAGCACAGATGACAGGAGATAAGATGATAGGAATCCATTGCAATATTTTCAACTATAATGCAGCTCTATTCAGGGATGTGGGGTTTTCAGTAGCTTTCACTTGCATCTTCCCATGCCTGCGTTTAAATTTTGATTTGACATAAAACAAGACGAATTGCGATATCTATTCCTCTTTACAGAATGAGCATATGAATAAATGTAACGCACAACAGATGCACAGTCATCTGACTCACTTAAGTGGAGTGCAAGCAGAGTAATCGTATAAACAAGACCAAGTGCTCCATACGACGGATGTGGCACCAGCTTAGTCTTTCCTCCCAACAGTGCAGCTGTTTATCTGTTAATCTATCAACAGTGTGGGCTGAAGTAAACATGCCGCCCGCTTCTCTGCTGCCTCAAGCAGCATCGCCGTTATCAGCAATAAACTTGGTACGAGCTGCTGCTTCATCCTGGAAGGGAATATTATGCCAAGAGTCTTCTAATGGAACGTGACTGATCTGCCTTTCCCAATGGCTTCATGCTACGGATGAAGGAAGCCTCTCTGGTATGCCACACTGACAAGCTTAAAAAAGAAATCCCATTTGTTTTGGGGCAGGTTGGGAATTAAAAGGTTGGGAGCTGAAGACTAGCTGCTTTAAAAAACGACAAGTGTCTGCCGACTTTTAAAAGACAAAGTGATGGAGAGCAAAACGTCGTCAAAAAGGAAGGGGAGCAAAAAAAAAAAAGGAGCCACAGGGGGGGGAGATGGCAGCTATGGGTGCCCTTGAAATAGCCTGAGTCATTACTGCAGCAGCACCACGACCATGCGTGTTGATGGCAGGCAAAGGGAGAGCTCACAGTGAGGCACTGAAACCCGGAAAGCGAACGACAGCGTCCAGGAGAACACTTCACAGGCTGCAGTGCTTTGTTTCCATTTTTAAATCATCAACTCCAAGAGGCACATATGAAAAGGGGTTTTAGCTTTTTGAACATTAACCTTAATCAGTCCTGGGGAATTGTTATATGATTGCCTTTAATGGTGAATGGATCATTGACTGACATGTCCGCTCTAGTACAGGCTTCACCCAGACTAAAAATCAGCATAACAGCACACTCCATTTATTCCCCAAGCACCTTTAGAGTAGCATAGAAGTCAAATCCGCAAATATGCATGGATAACAGGCGGCTGCGGCCCATTTCCCTGGTTATCTGCTCCTTTACTGCTGTTAGGTAGTGCGGAAACGTATCCCGAGGGCAGGCTGACAGCGGGGGAAGAGCCTATCCGACCCAGCAGCTCTGAGGATGCACGAAGCTCACTGGCAGTCCCCATCATCTCAATTAAAGCTGCGGTGGATGCTGCGGCTTCCATTATGCCTTCTGCAACATCTCACTGTCCACTTTAGGCCACAGGTGTTTGGTAAAAAAATAAATAAATAAAACAGAGGCTTGCTTGGCACAAACAGTTACTGCAGTGAGGCTACTTTTTGCGATACAAATCAAGAATTTTTAAATAACTATTGTTAGGAGTATCATGTAATACAGTGATCCACAAATGATAATTTCCTTATTATTGAAGGAAGACCTAATGATAGTTCAAAAGGATGAAAAACAAAGTAGAGGAGTTAGGAAAAGAAAAGAACTGTGACATGGCACGCCATGGAAAAAGTGCAAAAGCAGAGCTGATTGGTTAGTATACAGTCTTGGCCAAACGTTTTGAGAATTACATAAATACTGGAAATTGGAAAAGTTGCTACTTAAGTTTTTATAGTAGCAATTTGCATATACACCATAATGTTATGAACAGTGATCAGATGAATTGCATAGTCCTTCTCTGCCATGAAAATTCCACTGCATTTCATTGCCATGTCATTAAAGGACCTGCTGAGATCATTTCAGTAATCGTCTTGTTAACTCAGGTGAGAATGCTGATGAACACAAGGCTGGAGATCATTATGTCAAGCTGATTGGGTTAGAATGGCAGACTTAACATGTTAAAAGGAGGGTGATGCTTGAGAAACTGAGGTGACCTGCAAAGAAACACGTGCAGCCATCATTGTGTTGCATAAAAATGGCTTCACAGGCAACAATATTGTGGCTACTAAGATTGTACCTACAATGTATAGGATTATCAAGAACTTCAAGGAAAGAGGTTCAATTCTTGTTAAGAAGTCTTCAAGAAAGTCCAGCAAGCGCCAGGATTGTCTCCTAAAGAGGATTCTGCTGTGGGATCAGAGTGCCACCAGTGCAGAGCTTGCTCAGGAATGGCAGCAGACAGGTGTGAGCGCATCTGCACGCGCAGTGAGGCGAAGAGTTTTGGAAGATCGCCTGGTGTCAAGAAGGGCAGCAAAGAAGCAACTTCTCTCCAAAAAAACCTAACAATTAGGAACAGATTTATCTTCTGCAGAAAGTTTGGTGAATGGACTGCTGAGGACTGGGGCAAAGTCATATTCTCTCATGAAGCCTCTTTCTGATTGTTTGGGGCATCTGGAAAAAAGGCTTGTCCAGAGAAGAAAAGGTGAGCGCTACCATTAGTCCTGTGTCATGCCAACAGTAAAGCATCCTGAGACCATTCATGTGTGGGGTTGCTTCTCATCCAAGGGAGTGGGCTCACTTACAATTTAGCCCAAAAACACAGCCATGAATTAAGAATGGTACCAAAACATCCTCCAACAGCAACTTCTTCCAACAATGCAACAGCAATTTGGTGGAGAACAATGCATTTTCCAAACTTACCAAAACTTTGAAATTTTGGGTCCATGGCCTGGAAACTCCCCAGATCTTTATCCCATTGAGAACTTGTGGTCAGTCTTCAAGAGGCGGGTGGACAAACAAAAACCCACTAATTCTGACAAACTCCAAGAAGTGATTATGAAAGAATGGGTTGCTGTCAGCCAGGATTTGGCCCAGAAGTTGATTTGGAACATGCCCAGTCGAATTGCAGAGGTCCCGAAAAAGAAGGGCCAACACTGCAAATACTGACTCTTTCCATAAATGTCATGTAATTGTCGATAAAAGCCTTTCAAACGTATGAAGTGCTTGTAATTATATTTCAGTACACTACAGAAACAACTGAAACAAAGATCTAAAAGCAGCTTAGCAGCAAAATTTGTGAAAACTAAGATTTGTGTCATTCTCTGAACGTTTGGCCACAACTGTAGAGAGCCTGTGATTCAAAACATGTTCTTTATGGTTAATGTGGAAATCTAACAACAGCTAACTTTTGGTCTGTGTGTGTCTCAACACATGGCTGCCTTGACTAAATGTAGAACAGTTACAAGCACTGCATTATATCCTTTAGGGCCAAACAACAACGCCACAAAATTATTCATATTACTTCATAAAACAAATACATCATTTAAAAGTGTACTTTGCTTCCGTCATATTTTTATTAATTCATTACTAAATTGCTTTATTGAATGAAGTCAATAAAAACAAGGTTATTCTGTTTGGCAAGCTCGTAGAGGTCCTCATAATGACCTTAAATTACAGACATTAAAACATACAAACATTTCCACTAATGTTTCGTCTGTAAATGATTTAACAGTACCAAAAAAAAAGGGTCCTACCTAAGTCTAGTTAAGAGTGGATTTTTGTTTAGGTATGCTACATTCAAAGAATAATCTGTACCCTCCCACATCGTTGTCAGATTACATTTTATCCCAATCAGAATACATTAGCTCCAAATGAAATCACAATGCCCTGATCCAAGCAGCAGCTCTCCAACAAATCCTCCTCCATCAGACTGCAACAAAATTCGCGTGCAAGCAAGCAACTATGTGGCGGCTGCCCATTTGCCAGGTGTGTGCACGTCACCATGCCGCAATGGGGCATTGCACGGGTACGTGGGTTAACACGTCAGCTACGTAGGTGGAAAAGGCCGCAAATCAGCAGGAGGTAAAGCTCTTAACATGACGAGGCTTACGGACTGAGGTCAAAATAGTGACACGGCAGGCTTATGGGATTACGTACTCCACACACACACACAAAAAACCTGTGCGTGTTGCTGGTCAGCCTAAAACTCGTCACAACAATAATGACAGAGCGGGCCTGACGCATCGCATGGATGACATAACTGAAGCCCTAGGAAGCCATATAACATCAGTATTCCAACAATATCACAAAGATTCTTATTAACCATTTATGCCTATTTGGTATTAGAGAAACCAAACTAGCAAGAACAACAATAATGAAGTAAACTCAGATTATTCATTTTGCAAGCCCATTAAGTGGTTTGTTTGGATTTCCTGGATGAGGAAATGAAATAAATATTCTCAGCTTTTAAACGGATCCAAACACATCAGTGATCTGTTGTCTGAAGGATACGGTTTGTGCAAAAAGGTAAACAAATAGATGTCAGCACCTTTCAGCTCTTTGACTCTTAACTTGAGCAAGCATTAGAAGTAAAATAAAGAATGTAAGCAGTCTTCTGGGTCTGTATAATCAGCATGCTGGACATCGGTTCCAAGTGTTTTTAATCTTATTTTGCTTTCTGTTTATCACCTTTGCTGATAACAGAGGATTAAAACAAGACGTATTTTATGATGTAGACTTGCTGTTTAATCTTTCTTCAATTTCTTTCTTGTTTTCATTTCTTTTTTGTGCAATTATCGATACCCTATTAGGACAACAAGCCATGAGATTCTCATACCTATAATATTTTTCGTTGACATTTTCTTTCCGAATTTCATTAAGCACCAGAAGTATGAAGGAGAGTGTTTACGCTTAGCAACCAATATCCATAATTGAGAGTTTTATTTCAAAGTAACAAAAACAATTAGCTTTTGAGTTCAAATTATACATACAGCGGTATTTCACAATAGACGTTTACTAAAAGGCGCGATACGAAAAATACTATTCAACTTAATCAAATAGACAGATTTGATGTCAATAACATACCATTCAGATTGGTCCTCATTATCTAATAATGCTGTCAACTTCACTGTCAACCTTTAACCAATCATTAAAACTGTAGAAAAAACTCCTCCTGAAAGAGCATCTAGCAAAAATAGCTGGTTGCATTGGGTCACTGACTTTGAAGCAATCCCTCCATACTGAGCAGCATGTAGCGACAGAGGACAGGATATCTCCCCTTTAAAAGGAAGAAATCTCCAGCAGACTCTGGCTCAGTGTGAACGGTCATCTGCTGCAACAGATTGGAGGTTAGTTAGCGGTCCTGTTAATGGACAGAGTCTGCGGATAAAGAGCTCAACAGGCCAGCACCTCTTAAAAGTTTCTATACCTAACCTCCAAAACAAGCTAGCTTAAAACAGACTCACAGAACACTCACTCCTCCAGTCGGCCATCATCCCTAGGCCACGCCCCACTGATATGGGAACGAGTATCGTCACAGAAGACAAGAGATTGCAAAACACCAGTTGGAGTTTACTCACCAGCTTTTTGTTTTCCATGTCTTCAAACGTCCGTGGTAGTTTTTTCTAAAGTTGAAGTGGTAACAACTGGCTGTTTCTTCTCTGACATTATAGAGCTGAGAACATCTCTCACATCAGTGGTGTTCTTTTGCAAACAACCAAATTGTCCAGTCGTTGGTTTTGGAACAAGCCACGTTATAGAAAGAACGACTTTTGGTTTTTCTTTTTAATCTCCATAAAATATGTATAGCTATGCTGTGTTAAAATGCGATTAAAGGACATGGAAAAAAGTTTTTAAGCCATCTTATTTAGGAGATTTGGTATCGCAGCTTCCCAAGACTTTGTGTGGTAGGAGATTAAGTATACAACAGAAAAAAGACAACGTAGACAGAACGAAAGACGATATACAATTTGCTTGTAGGAGCTGTAAACACCAACATCCAATGACCAATAAGTGGGTATACGCTTTGTAACTTCCACTCTGTGTTTATTTATAGCACTATTTCACAGATTTGAAGAAATCTGGACAGCAAACGTGAGCTTAAGTCTAAAAGAAAAAAAAGAAAAAAAAAAGTAAATTATCTGGATAATCGCACAATGAAGGGAGATTTTTTAATAGCAATTGAAAAAGGGGAAAGATGTGCATCTTTTTCTGCCATCTGTCGGACTTAAAAAGACGAAACAAGCTGATAAAAAAGGCTGGTTCTGTTCTGGGGACTCCTCTGGAGCATGCTGCGATACAGACTGCTACAGGAGATGCTTCCTGCCCACAGCCATCAACATCTACAACAACTCTAGAAGAAAACCCTGTAAAATGGGATATGACATTAATTTTCCTTGTGGGATTATACATTTTTAATTTGAACTGACTTCTGTGACAAAAGGAGCGTTTTCGTCGCTTTTTGGCATTAACACCATGTGATAATTTGACATTTTGCTTTATGATTGAAGAAACATTAAAGCGATAAATGTCTTTTATATATCCCATTAGTAATGTGACTTGTCAACAATTAGAAAAGGCAAATCTAAAACAAGTGTATTATGTGGTACTTAATGAAGTGAAGCATAGACGAGGTTTGACAGCTTCCCCCCCCCTCCCCACTACACATCTGTTCTGCCCATTATATCTACCAACCTGTTCCTCATGTGCAAAACAAGGCCCATTATATTTGTCAAATCGATACCTCCATCAGCAACTGCATAATGTTCCCGATGCAACTACAAGGGCTGCTGCCATGAACAGCAGGGAGCAGCAGAAATTTGATTGAGTATGAATCACCTCTGCAGCAAAAAGGGAACATATAAAAACTGGTGGAAGAGAAAAAAAACATAATAGGTGATGAAGTGAGGTGATGAACAACAGTAAATGGACGCCCTGCTAGAAAAATGAACTGGAAAATTGCTTTGGTGCAACATCTGAAAACCTGGGTGTGTCATTTTGTTAAATATCAGTTCATTCTCTCCAGAACAAAAAGGAAAACTACCCTTAAATGACTTGAGAAGTTACCATTATACAGTGTTGGGTAGTAATGGAATACATGTACCGGCGGTACGTATTTAGAATACTAATTATGAGTAGCTGTATTCCGTTACAGTTACCATTTTTAAACAGGTTATTCAGAATACAGTTACTTTCGTAATACCATTGTGTGTTTACTTGTGTGTTTTCCACTTTCCACCTGAAAGATGAAGATAAACGTTTTGGGAACTGTGTGTCTCGGCGTTGTGTAGACTATCCCATAATATCCCTAAACAACGTGCCGCCAAAGCCATAGATGTCCTATGGCCGTAACACTCCCGACCTGCAAGCACCAAAATTAACGCGAGTTGCCAGGTATGGATTTAGACCCGAAACTGGGGTGGTTGGAGCCACAACCGCAGCCAAATAAACCTACCAGCAGTGAAGGGAATGATGCATTCAATGGTGCTCTGTCGCAGTTCATTTTTTTCAAGTGATGCTAGATTTCATTCCAGCATTCCTGACAAAAGCCCGACTAAAGCTATAGTGATTAAAACGGGGGAAAAGATCAAATCTGGCAACACTAGTCATAGCGTTGTACCACTTTTGCTTCTGGTGTGCAACTGTAAAGTATGCAGGCGAACTCCAGTGATTGCTGCAGCAGCTGTAATTCGGTATCAATTAATGAAGCGACATATTCGTATTACCACCTAAAATATTTTTTGCAAAGGATAGTGATGGATCCAAGTGGGAAAATTCATACATTTTTGTGTAAACTTTGCTGGCGGGTCTCACGAAAGTACACCGCACATCAACAATGTCAACAGCATACTAGAAACAAAGTATCCGGTTGGCCAGCCTTTCAAGGTATGTGAAAGTCACTAAAATGTGAAAAGAAACTGCAGCGATGTAGAAAACAAAACAAAAAATCCTCTACAACAGTTTTTTTTTGTCTATTATTTGACAGTGCCTATATCGTGTTAGTTAATTTCTCACAGTTACAGTGCTGGTTGTATCTGACATGACGTTAGCTTGATTATATGTTGTTGTGATGGGTTTCCTGAAAATAATGGCTATAAGGATAAACGTTTTCCATTTGGAGTGCAATTAATGTGAGTTTACAACGCTTTGCATATTTATAACAGAAAGTTGCAAATAGCCTAATTGGCTATGGCTAATTAACAGCTAAACTTCATTTCAAATAACTAAATATAAAATCTAATAAAATGTAAAGAGATATTACTGCTAAAAAAAACTGTTTGTTTGGTTTTAGTCACTGAGAGGTGGAAGCAGTGTTGTGCCAAAAATCATTTAAAAAAATTTTTTCCCAGTCAGTACATAATGTTTAGCATTAATATGCCCTCTGTTTTCCTGCAGGAGTAGCTACCAGCGCATTTTGTGACATTTGATACACTTAAATGCCGTTTTTAAGGGGAAGTATTCCAAGTATTTAGAATACAGTACCAGGATTCAGCAAAGTAACAATACGTAACAAAATACATTTTAAAACAGGTTCAGTATTCTATAACTAAATAAATTTACAAAGTATTCTCCCCAACACTACCATTATACAGCTTATTTTTTCTTAAATCATCTCAAAGATTCAAAGGTAAGTCACATCTCCCACACAAATCAAGTTCAGAAAGCATAGAGAAGAGAGGGAGGCACAGCTGAACTACTCTTGAATACAAAACAGCTCAACAAAAAGGGGCAAAGTTCTGGCTCTAAACCCATCAAATCCTATTTTGCTCATCAGCCAACTTTCCCACACTACAGAAGCTCTTAAGGTTTATTTCATAACAGGCCATCAAGCTGGTTTGGCATGTGCCCCTCTGGCCACATTAACGCTGCAAAGAGACCCGACTGTTGCTGCCCTTTAACACATCCTCATCATATTGTTTTGGCACTTAGCTAAGCACTGTTAAGCCTCGTGCTGCATCAAGTTAGAGCCTGCAGGCAGACCTCGCACACATTGGTTTCTATTTTGACACAAAGCTCTCGTCTGTTTACTGGAAACAGAAAAGAAAGAAAATGATGGAGGCACATCTACACTATACAAACACCATGTTAGGGACCAAATGTGAAAGGAAACACGCCCGCTTTGAGACGCTTCCAACTCATTTTGGTTTGTCGAGTTAGAACTACACGTTATATAAACTATCCAGAAAGGCGAGGAGATGCCAAGCTTATCAAGGGTCAGGGCAGTTTCCGATTGGGCCGGAGCGCTCATCCTCTCTTCCGGCATTGTGGATTTGGGTAGGCATCCAAGGCCTTTGCCAGAACACAAAATGCCAGATCGCCACCTTGAAAAGCAGTCTAAGCAGCGGGAGGAGCTGGCGTCCAAGAAGAGGGAAGCATCTTGTGCTGGGCCTAATTACTTCTGTTCAAGGATTTCACAGTTTTGACCTTTCTCAAGCCTGTCGTACAGAGCCTGATGGGGTGGCAGCACTGATATTCACTGAACACTGAATATTTATGCAGCAGGGAACAGCGTCTTTCTAATTACACACGGACAATGTTTAGAGCTTTAGTCTCTGTACTACAGAGATTTCTTCTTGTTAGTGTGTCAAACACCTTTAGTTAACCCTCAAAAATTAGTAAAAAAAAAAAGAACATAACAGGCAACTAAAATTCTTTTTTTCCAACATGAATTGTCATACAAATTATTTTGTATTTAGAGGGAAACTTGGTCATGGGAAACACTGTAGATACGTCCAACTCATAAAGAACTTTCCTTTAACGTTGGCTGCTTAACCACTTCAAGAAACTTTTCTGAACGTTTTAGCAAATTAAACATGAGACCTTTTAAGATTGCTTAAATATAATCCCCATTAGGAGAACAGAAAATAACTAGTTACTGATTAACTTTCAATCTATACACTTTACTTTCCAAACTAAAGCAGGTTTAATATAGCTGTTAACAAAAGGTGGGTTGTTTTTGGCTCTGGCTTGTGAGTCTCTTGGTTTTCCATGTAGGCTACTGAACTTTAACCCCTTCTCAAAGAGACCAGAGGACAGCTTTTAGTCATCCAACGACTCCTGCTTTTAAACCAGATCTCCAAGTATATCAACTTCCATATAGAAGGAGCTGGTAAGCTATAATTTAACAAAACCTTTTAATTTTATTTTTGAAAAAACAAAACAAAAAAATCTGAATTAAAATTTAAGACTTGGCATCCAAAATCCTGATACACAAAAGCTTTTTAGAGCCTTTGATTAAAGAAGTATTTGAGGTACTTTCACTCTTTCCTGATTTTTTTTATTTATTTCTCAAAGACATCAACGCTACACTTCCAATGATGTAGGTTGTTCTTATCCTTTCTCTACAATTTTAATCGTGCCGTTAATGGGCATAAAGGAAGTCTAAAAAGTAAAATTACTAGAGAAATACATTCTGAGATTATTTGTCGGATGATTTTCAGCTTTGTTGGTCTTCGCAGAGCTTTTCCCATCTGTGAATGCACCAACCAATATTCTACTTCAATGGTTCACAGGAACCATGCAGACAACCAGGCATTCAATCTCCATCAACTTCCTTTGGTCCTCTTGGGAGACCCCAGACCAGCTGGGAAATGTAATCCCCGTAGTGAGTCCTGTTCTGAGCTCCGCTGAGCCTGGCAGACCTCTAAATGACATGACGACTGTTATTGAGCCATTCTTTTCCCTCATCGGATAGAGTTCATAATGCAGTCATGGTCTGCTCTGTGATTCAGAGCGCCAGAGCAGAACGAACCTCTCCAGGTTGAGGATGTATTTTTAGACGAGTCAAAGCGAGCTGCATCATGAATAGTCAAAGGCTGCAGCAATCTCTCAGAGATGCAGTCTGTGCAGAGATGAAATAACAATGTTGGTGATGGGATTCTGATCTTACTGACCGCTCTGAATTTATTATGGACTTCCTCCAATTTCTAAAAACTCAACTTTTTATCAGTGTTAAAATTAATGAGGCAAAGTTCTGCTGGGATACTTGACCACTCACCAAGTTTATGGAAACTGGTTGGTTTCTCACCACTGATTCAGGCATGATCCACTAATTTGAGAATGGACCAAGGTCAGAATTTTTGGACATTTGTAAAAATATAAGTTTAACATCTTTGACGTCAATGTCCTGCTGAAAGATTTAAACGTCCAAACCATTAAAGTCTGACCTTTCAAGGCAAAGTCAAAGAATTGGAAGTAGCTCTCCTGGCTAACTGTTACCTTCAGCTCACAGCAGAATGCTGCCACCACCATGCTATGCAATTGATATTAGAGATGGGCGGTATGGACTTTAAACCATATCACAATATTTTGTGGTTTTTATTTTGATAACAGCAAAATTGACATATTTACAACCTTTTTGCAGACTTTGAAGGGCGCTTGACTTAGTATGGCAATAACCATTGCTTTACAACCATAAAAACAAACAATTGTTGTAAATAGTCTCCTTGGGACACCAGTTATATAAAGAAGTGTGGATTTTGTTGGTAAACTGCGCAGAGTACCTATATTCTATTGTATTTTCCAATTTATTGAGGATCAAATGGAACAAAGAGTGAAGAAAATACACAATATTATTACTTGAAACGTATCAACACCATAAAGCAATTTTTCATGACAGAGATAAATGACACGATAAATGCCAATCCCTATTTGACATTGTGTTCTACCTCAACCACTCCAAGCATACTTCATGTTATGTCTGAAAAGAGCCATGGTTTTTCCTGTTCTAACTGGTTTTATGTGATCCAGACGCTACAGTTTGGTAAAATTGTTAAACATATGACAGAATTTGCTGTTCCAACACAAATCAAAATGGGGGCTGGAATGAATAAATCAGGACCGATCAAGTTTCTAGAGTGGTCTCACTAAACCGCCGACCTAAATCCTATATAAGGTTTGTGAAACATGTTGAAAAGTAGGGCTGGGTATCGATTCAAATTTCAATAATCGATTCGATTCTCAAGATTTGGAATAGATTCGATTCAATCTGATCCAATTCAATATTGATATCGGTCAGTGTTTTAAAAGCTTCTTTTTTTTTTACTATTATCTTAATTATATGCCAGAAATTCAATGACTTAACACTGGGTGAGTAACAGTTCACCATGGAAAACTGTATTAACCCTGTCAGACACAAAACTTAAAATGGCTGTCTGGACTGTTCTTTCCCATTTCAACTTTAAAAAGGGCAAATTATTCTAAAAAAAAAAAATCGATTTTTGAACTTGTGAAGCGATTTGATTTCTATAAGAATCGATTCAGAATCGATTTTTCGATTATTTCAACACAGCTCTATTGAAAAGCCGACTTCGTACCGTAGAAACCGATCAATTTAGTCAATTACAACTCTTCCAATTCCAACTGCAAGAGTGGTTGAATATTTTTACTGAATTATACCAGAACCTTCAATTTAATGCTATAGGCCAGTATTTTTCAAACTTTTTACAGTGGATACCACCTCAGAAAATGTCTCGCTCTCCAAGTACCACAATCAGGACCAACCTAAACATACAGTAGAGAAGGCTTACCTTTTAACTATAGGCAATTAACAATGGAGCCTCATTTACTCCTAATAAGGATTATTTATTGGTAATTTTTGCCAGTCACAGTTAGACCGTGTGTGAATGGTACATTTTTAAATTTATTTAAAAAAAATATTTACAATTTATGTAATTTTGACCCAGTGGAATAGAACTATACATCCAAACTTGTTCAGCCAAATCTTGCTTTTTTCTTTAATCATTAAAGTTGTTTGTTGCATGATTTTTTTGTCATCTAGGAAAAAAATTGAATGCAATTTAAAGAAAATACATAAAGTCAAGTCCAAAATTAATACGAGTCACATCCATGAGGAGTGTATGTACACTTCTGATTGTAATGTTACTTAGGTAATGTGAAGGAGGATAATTTGGAAGTAATATAGGGGGAAAGCTGGAATGTGTCTATGCATACTGAAGCAACAAAGGAACCGGATTAGGAGCTTTGTTTCACAGTTATTGGATTTTGGCTCAGCGGGAAGGGAATTATTCAAACAGAGGGGAGAAAAAAAAACACAGAGCAATTCTTATGTCAAAAAAAACAACGCCAACCAAACCTATAACACAGTTAACCTTTTTTTTTTTTTGGGGGGGGGGGGGGGGGGGGGTTGTCCTCACAGCCACTGCCAGCTAAGTGATCCTGCACGTATACGGACGTATACGGAAATGAGTGATTGCTGTCCCAATATATTTCACTCCTTTTACTTCACGAACATTTTCAATCTTCCAGCGCATTCAGATTTTATGTGGTCTTGAGTCAAGATCGCCAAACTGAAACAAACCAAGCTGCTTTTCATTTTTGAACGAACACTAATGGGACACAGTCGAGGCAGGGACAGTTGGGTAAAAGATGGGTAACAAAGGTCCACTGGAAATATGGTATTTCTGCACTGAAAACTGAATAGTTCTTTCTTCAATACTCTGTTCCTCCTACACTTTATATCCTTTTATATGTATGCCATAGAAAATACATAACTGACTGGATTTTTTTTTACACCTCACCCGCTCCTGCACACTACAGAGTCAGCTGGCTGAAAAAAGACAGTTTTCCTTCACTTATGAAAATTGAAGAAATAAATCAAACAAACCAGTATATTAAAATTTGGTCTGTTCAGAAATATATCTCTAGTTACTTGGAAAGTAACTCAGAAACAAAGTACCACCCATCACTCCTATTAACGAAATACACAGTAGTTTTAAAACTACAGCCGACAGCAAACTGGTTACCAAAGCAGATAGCCTGCCTAATTAAACAGCTAATATTTGCTTCTTATAAAATAAATTCTCAATAAAAAGTCGAACGAAAGAAAACACATCCTGAGAGATAAGCATCCTTGCCACAAGAGTGTGTTGAAATTTAAAAAGCTTTCATTGTACATTTTCGCTTACATCCAAAGGCGCAAACTGCGACTGTTTCGGCACGCATACAGCAGCAGAGAAGGACAACAGATCAACAATGGAAGAGGCAGGGATTGTTGCCACGTTTCTGTCCACTAGGTTGTTATTAAAGTGTTTCGCCTGCTGCAACCCTTCCAATTTTACAAAGCCTGTTTGCCAACATCTGCTGATATCATTTTCCTCTAAGTTACAGCCAATCAGTGTGACTAAACCACAGGGAATCTATTGGGCCATTTCCAAGTACATACCCAAAGACTGCGGCCCCGTAAGGCTGACCTGCTGAAGAGGAGACATGAGCATACTGTTAAGATCCTTTAAAATGACTATGAAGCTCCAATAGGGGAAAGACACCTCACGTATTAAAAAAAAACAAAAAAAACAAAAAAAAAAAAGGGTAAAATTTCTCAACAGTGTACTTGCAGAAGGAGCAATAGCAAAACCCCAGTCAAGTTTACAATCGGATGTTGAAAAGTTCCTAATTATTTCAGTGTTTACCACTTTAAAACCTTTAAAATGATCTTTGATGAGATTGTTTGCGTCTCCAAAGATGCTAAAGGTCACACTACATGTTTCATACATACAAGGCAGCTCCTGGGGGCTGAAAGAGTAAAAAAGTACTTTAAAAAAAGCTGCCAGTGTCTTTGCAACAACTCACCTGAATTTCTTCGTAAGCCTCGTCGATGGTGGTCACCTGGTGCTGCTCGTGAAGCGCTGGCTCGTCACAGAAGAAGCACACCAAGCTTTTGTCCGTCAGGCAGAAGAGCTTGACCTTCTCGTGGTCCTTGCAGGGATACGAGCTCCTCTGCGCGTTCAGGATGGCGTCGAGCGGGAAGGCCGAGTAGCGCTCCACAATGTTGGAGAGCTTGAGGCTCGGCGACAGGAGTGGATCGGCGAAGGTCCTCCGGCACTCTGGGCAGTCGCGCGACCCGTGCAGCTCCTGCCTGCTCCAGTGCTCGGTGATGCACTTCCTGCAGAAGTAGTGCTCGCAGCCGAAGCTGACGGGGTCCTGGTAGATGCTGAGGCAGATGGAACACAGGAGCTCGTCCTTCAGACAGCAAGCCATTTGCAAAGGAAGAGGCTGAGCGGCATCTAAAAACGGACGGAGTTCTGAAGCGAAGCACACTCGGTTTAATCTGTAAGCGGACGGTTCGGGGTAAACGAGTGCAAACTTCAGGAGTGCTCAAAGGGAATGTTTCTGATCCTGTCGGCAAAAAGGAAGAAAATACGATGTCATCTTTAGATCAGATTGAACTCACTTGCAAAACAAGAAAGTAATAAGCAGTAAGACAATAACTTCATTGAAATGGATAAGAACGTATTAAACATTAATTGTTTAATATGAGATTCACATAAGTTACAACAGATCTGAGCCTTGCATATTAATGATAATGAGACTGTTAAATTGTTACAAAAAGCATTGAACTAACAGCAGCTTGTATTTTAACAGTAGGAAAGCTAAAAAAATAAAAGCTTCCAACTTTTGAGGGCCAAGTGCTTTAAGAAGTATTCATATCCTTTGAACTTTGAAACATATTTTGCCAAATTACAACCATAAATGTGTGTAATGTTTACATGATTTATGAAAGGAAAAATAATGGTTTATTAATATTTAGCAAAAGAAACATCTGAGAACTGCATTATTGTGTTTGCTTTTCTGAGTCAATAACAATACACCCAATTTAACATTTTTAAGGAACATTACTATATACATCTACCAGCTTTACCTCATGTTAGAACATGTTGTCTATTTTTCTTTTAAAAATATTTCAAGCTCAGCCAAATTGGAGAAAAGACTACATTGAATGTCAACTTTCAAGTCTTGCCATGGACTCTTTTTGGGTCTGGACTTTGACTAGGCCATTCCAACGCAGAGAAACACTTTGTACTATGTTACAAGATGAGTTTCCATCCTACTCTCAACCCTGTGGCACCCTGCAACAGCATTTGTTCCAGGATTTTCCTGTATTTAGCTCACTCAAGACGAGAAAAAGGATTTGTCTGGTGTATTACTAGCTTTTTTTGATGTCGTTTGTTCAACACTGTTTTCTATCTAACCTCTGGGGCCTTCAAAAATAAGCTGCTTGGTACAAAGGTTGCCTCAAATTACTAATTAGTTGATTTGTGGAAGTATTAGGTTGGATGTATTTTGGGGTGTCATAGTAAAAGGGACTAAATACAATATACACCTGTCAGATTTGTATAAAACAGGAAGGTAATGGTATTTTCTGCCTGACAACTGTTACTGTAAATGTTACAAAGTTATTTATAGCCATGGAATGTAAATAAAGAGTTTATAGCCCAACAATGGACAATACCCAAGTGGATAGTCAGCGCTTACAACATAAAACCCAAGTTAAGTTTCACTTTGATAGCTTCTCCCTTTACCTGCGGCCAACACCTGAAACTGACAAAGCTTTTAAAGAGATGCTTTTCAGCTTTCTAAGTCATCACTTTCTCGACTCAGTGTTTTTCCATCTCTCCTTTATCCTCACCACCATCAGTCTGCCAAGCGACCAACAGGCAAACACCTGCAGCCCTGTCCTCTGTTGCTGTCGACCTCCCTTCCCGGTGTTGGAAGAGCTTTCATTTAAAAATATCTCTAATCAAGAGAGTTTTCAACAGGCTCTTTCATTATTACCAGCAATTAAAAACTAACCTTAAAGATACATTTACTGAAAAGTGGCACATGTTTTATTTAACTAGCTTGATACGATACCTAGCTGGATCTGTAAACACAACAGAGCAGGCAAAAAAGCCAAAAGGGAGGATGAATGACACAATAAAAGGCGTAGCATAAATTAATTGAACCTGCTTATTAATTGTTTGTCAACAAAAAAAAGCTGTAAACTTAACTTAATATGGCATTTTCCACTTAAAAAGGGAATACAAACATAGAGAAAAAAGGGACCTACCGACCTCTCAGCGGCTTCAATGCGAGTGTCTTTTAAGGAAGAACACGATACACAGCGGCAACAGAAGATACCAACTGCGTTGAAAAAAGAGGGGTGTTCGGAGAGGTTAAACCTTGTGTTCCAAATATATACACAGTCCTCCCTATCATAAAACAATTGGAAATATAATAAATATATTTTTTTCAAAGGAACTGAAATTATTAGATTATGGGACAGAGTTGTTCAAATTTGACCGCTGACCCTTAAACCCCTAACCCCATTTCTAAAATGGAGTTAACTATACTTCCCCTCTCCTCCACTCCCGCAGTTAGCAGTTCACTTTAATTAGAAGCAAACAGTAAGAAAAAAACACTTAAAGAAAATATTTAAATAGTTTAATTAAAGGTATTAATTACAGTTAAGTTCTGGACTCGACACAAATAAACAGATTGTCACAACTTGATCAAAAGGTTTCCATGAATCGAATGAGGGAGACTTGGTCACGGACTGCAGCGCTCGTCCTCCACCAGCAGGGGTCAGCAGTGTCCGCAGAAATCAATGTCATGGTTAAAAGGCAGGTACAAAATTAAAATCGATGTGCAATACTTTAATGGAAACACATTTAACAATTTCGACCAAATGTATCAATATATATATATATATATATTATATATATATACACACACATAAAAATTATATACTTTCACAGCATTTTAAGTGCACACAAAACATATGACAGTTATTTTCAAAGAAAACTATTAAAATATATAGGCTGTTCAAATAATTAGAACATTACTTTAATGTATTTATTCATTCATTTTGATTCATTCATTTATAGACACTTTTATAGTAAAAAAGCGTTAAAATGTTTCAAAATTTGAATGTTAATGTTGAAATGTATGACGATTCATTTCACTATATCAAGAATTAATACTATATGGCATATTTGTTCTAAAATTGCTGAAATTTGGTGTGCAGATCTTCTATTCTTGACATACACAGTAATAAAGTCTGCGAAAATGTATTGTACCTGGCAAAATTATTAATATGCTTTGCAATTTTTAACATTGATGTTGTAACCTCAAATGTAAATGTTTTATTGGGATTAAATATGGTGAACCAACGTTCAGCTGTATAACTTGCAAGTGGCAGAAAAAAAGCATAAATTTTAAAGTGTTGCCACAGATTCTCAACTGGATCCATCCATCTTAACGCTGAGTATTACAACGGGTGAAATAAGAACTGAATTAAATTAAATGTTACTTGTTCAATTTCATATTCAGTCAACTATTTGCTATTAACATAAACAAATCATAAACAAATCAGTTCTCCAAATATGCTCATTTAAATATGCAAGGACACTGAAAGCTCACTTGAATACCCTTTGATTTTGTGTCCACGGCAAAGTGTGTCCAAATCCGACATAAATTTAAGAAAATTGTTCAACAAATCTAGATTGATATCTTTGTTAAAAAAAATAGTACTCAAACGTTTATGTACAACATACAGTATATACACATGGACATAAAGTAACAGCTAAAGACAAAACAAAACACTAGGTTTTTGCAGCACATTCTTTTGGTCAAAGCTTTTTACAGTTACACAATTAAGAAGAGCAAATGTTCAGAAGGCGCAGGAGTTTTCATGTGTAATGACCAAGACTCTCCTGGACTGACATAAACGATAGTTTCCCTGCTTCCTGTTGAGGAGAGCTAACGGACTCCTCTTCCTGTCCAAATGGAAGCTTAAAATCTGCTTGGTTGAAGTCTGTCGGCTGCAAAGACGGCGTCCCACAGGAACCATTTCCTATATGTAAAGTGATGTTGACGTTGACGTGGGGACTGTTTGTTACAGGGCTGACAATCTGTGGGCTGGTGGGTTGAGAGGAGCTCTGTGTGCTGAGGCTGGGCAGAGAAACCATAGGGTCCGTGGTGGACTGTAAACTCATCGGCTCCGACAGGAGAGAGGTTGGATTGTCAAGACCTAAAGTAGGTTGCAGGGGCCTGAGAGACTCGTGGCTGCTGAAACCATCTGACCTGGTTGAAGTTTCCGTATCGCTGCTGCTCAGACTTTGGTCATAAGAGGCTTCCCTTTTCTGCAGCAAAAGTATTTGCTCCGGTGGCGTAGGTCTGAATAAACCCATCTGAGATTCCGCAATGTTGCAGTGACCATTGTCCTGATGAAACAAATGAAGATTCAGTGTTTTTATCACAAATATGAAATCTACAGCTAAATGAAAGCCAATATGATTGTTAAATCTCACATGTATACATATACAAAGATATATGAGGATTTCTGTGCATAAATAAAACCTATATACAGCATATACACTACCGTTCAAAAGTTTGGGGTCACATTGAAATGTCCTTATTTTTGAAGGAAAAGCACTGTACTTTTCAATGAAGATAACTTTAAACTAATCTTAACTTTAAAGAAACACACGCTATACATTGCTAATGTGGTAAATGACTATTCTAGCTGCAAATGTCTGGTTTTTGGTGCAATATCTACATAGGTGTATAGAGGCCCATTTCCAGCAACTATCACTCCAGTGTTCTAATGGTACAATGTGTTTGCTCATTGGCTCAGAAGGCTAATTGATGATTAGAAAACCCTTGTGCAATCATGTTCACACATCTGAAAACAGTTTAGCTCGGTACAGAAGCTACAAAACTGACCTTCCTTTGAGCAGATTGAGTTTCTGGAGCATCACATTTGTGGGGTCAATTAAACGCTCAAAATGGCCAGAAAAAGAGAACTTTCATCTGAAACTCGACAGTCTATTCTTGTTCTTAGAAATGAAGGCTATTCCATGCGAGAAATTGCTAAGAAATTGAAGATTTCCTACAACGGTGTGTACTACTCCCTTCAGAGGACAGCACAAACAGGCTCTAACCAGAGTAGAAAAAGAAGTGGGAGGCCGCGTTGCACAACTGAGCAAGAAGATAAGTACATTAGAGTCTCTAGTTTGAGAAACAGACGCCTCACAGGTCCCCAACTGGCATCTTCATTAAATAGTACCCGCAAAACACCAGTGTCAACATCTACAGTGAAGAGGCGGCTGCGGGATTCTGGGCTTCAGGGCAGAGTGGCAAAGAAAAAGCCATATCTGAGACTGGCCAATAAAAGAAAAAGATTAAGATGGGCAAAAGAACACAGACATTGGACAGAGGAAGACTGGAAAAAAGTGCTGTGGACGGATGAATCCAAGTTTGAGGTGTTTGGATCACAAAGAAGAACGTTTGTGAGACGCAGAACAACTGAAAAGATGCTGGAAGAATGCCTGACGCCATCTGTTAAGCATGGTGGAGGTAATGTGATGGTCTGGGGTTGCTTTGGTGCTGGTAAGGTGGGAGATTTGTACAGGGTAAAAGGGATTCTGAATAAGGAAGGCTATCACTCCATTTTGCAACGCCATGCCATACCCAGTGGACAGCGCTTGATTGGAGCCAATTTCATCCTACAACAGGACAATGACCCAAAACACACCTCGAAATTGTGCAAGAACTATTTAGAGAAGAAGCAGGCAGCTGGTATTCTATCGGTAATGGAGTGGCCAGCGCAGTCACCAGATTTGAACCCAGTTGAGCTGTTGTGGGAGCAGCTTGACCGTATGGTACGCAAGAAGTGCCCATCCAACCAATCCAAATTGTGGGAGCTGCTTCTAGAAGTGTGGGGTGCAATTTCTCCAGATTACCTCAACAAATTAACAGCTAGAATGCCAAAGGTCTGCAATGCTGTAATTGCTGCAAATGGAGGATTCTTTGATGGAAGCAAAGTTTGATGTAAAAACAATCTTATTTCAAATAAAAATCATTATTTCTAACCTTGTCAATGTCTTGACTCTATTTTTTATTCATTTCACAACGTATGGTGGTGAATAAGTGTGACTTTTCATGGAAAACAACATTGTTTGGGTGACCCCAAACTTTTGAACGGTAGTGTATGCACATATATGATAATATATATATATATATATATATATATGCCACATTTATGTGCATATGTGTAACATTTAGGCCAAATAGAGGTGTATATATGTGCATATACAGGCCATATATGTCTCCAGTATTGCTTCTTTATATCCACATATAAGCCACATATATGTGCACAGCACACTAGATATGTTTCCAATATAACTCATAGCAGGATTTGGTGATTTATCTCACTTTGGCAACTGTCATACATCATGCCTAGCTCATATTTTTTACTATCAACTTGATGAGAACATATCTGTCTGAAGTCCATTATAGGACATAAAAATATCCTGCAATACCTAATGTAAGTGCAAACATCTGAAATTGGTATCACATGTAATTGTGATACCAGGATTACTGATTGGGTAAGTCGTATTGCGTCATTTCCTATTGTTGCTGTTGCATTTTGTGGAACTGTGTGGTGTTAAGACTCTGAAATGATCTAATTTCCTCTGTGTAAAGGCCTTCATAAGTTATATTAACACACAAGTACGCTACATAGCCACATAAATATATCTACCTATTATATAGGAAAACAGTTTTAAATATGCCACACATATTTGACACCTATACCAAAACTTATATTAAAACCTATATGTTTATATAGGTTCTTTCTGTGTGGGATTAGATTTAAAAGCATCCATAGTCTACCTTTTATCATGTTTTTTTAATGTACAGTGCCTTTTATTTTCCCTCATTGAAGTGTATTATTATAAAATGTACTATAATCACAAACTTAAAATGTGTAGAAAAGTGTGGAGTCATTTACTCAATGTCGGAAGAAAGAAAAAAAATCATGTTGTTTTCAAACATTTTAAATCTAATAAAACTGACCAGAGTGTCTAGGGAACTTTTAATTATTAAACAATGAGTTTTAGTGCCCACGGCTTAAAATATGATGCATCAAAAATTCCAATTTATTTAAGTCACTGGCCACAAGGTTGAAGGAGGAACTAAGTTTGTCTAGTCAACACGCACACACAGTGAGCAGGATGGTGAAGCAGGTGAAAAAACAACTCCAACCCCAGGTTTTCATAACAACTTTTAAATAATAACTACTAAACTTAGTTAGTGGGAGGTTTTTTACTTTCTTTTTAGCAAAAACAGTCCTAGTGGGTCTGGTGTGGAAACAAAGGATAAATGCTGTGCGCAAGTCTTTTTTTTTTTTTCAAAGGCGACTGTAACCTTCTTAGAGTGGGATGAATCAGAGCAATGACTGTTAGTCAGGCCAACATCAGTGTCTGACCTCAGAAATGCACTTCTGTAAGAAAAAAAAAAAACCACTTTTAAACTTTGTGGAAAGCCTTTCCAGAAGAGCAGAAGCTGTTATGGCCACAGATGGTGGGCCAACACCATAATAAACTCTACTGATTAAAGATGGGACAGCACTAACTCCATATTTGTCTGAAGTAAAAAAAAAAAAATTGTATCTCAGGATGGTCTCTTCATTTGAAGCCAAATGTCTTTGCTCTTGAGTACTTTTTAGAAGAAAAAACATGCCTGGTGCTTTAAGATGATTCTGAAATAAAGTAAAATAAATCTAAAAAGGTGTCAAATATTTACTGCATGATAACTCAGTATTTCATCGTTATATGAATCACATACAGAAATTGCTGTAGAATAGAAATATGTCTGAAATTAACCAAACTTTTTGTAAATCTATAAACATCTGAAAGCAAAGCAAAATTACTGAATCACAAGATTTCAGACATTTAGAAATTATATTTTTTTAAAAGGAAGTTGCAAAACTGACCTGTTCTGATGTCTCACAGTTCCCATTTGCATCTACTTTAGTTGGTAAGTTTCCAGAATCTGGGAAAACAGGAAACCGAGGACATTCAGTGATGCACGTGAAAAAGTGTAACTGTGATCATGACGGTTTCAAATAATAGTTAAGACTATTTTATTTCGTAATTTGTGTTATAAATATATACAACTTAGAGTAGCAGCTCTGTCTAAAATCAAGACCGATTAATGCACTTGTTGCAGGATGCCGTTACCTCTAGTCCGCTTTCGTTTGCAATGGATCTGCAGGAGGATGACGATTATAAGAAACAACAAGAATCCAGTGACAGCAGCAATGATTGCAACTAAGCAGAAAGAAAGCGGGGACACAGATGCAAGTCAAGATCAGACATGAGATACAGACAAAGCGAAACACTGATCAAACAATTCAGTTAGAGTACTGAAGGCTGTACCCATTTTACTGGTAGTTTGCTCCTCCTCATTGGGTTTGGGTACCAGGGTTAAGTAAGTCCTAGCAGGCTGAGTGGACTCTTCTGGGCCATGTGGAGTTGTGGTTTTTACTGTAACTGTGGTCATTACTGTAGTTGTAGGCTTACAGGGAGTGGTGGGGCATTTTTCACACTTCACATTAGAGTTTCGTGTACCTTATAAGAACACAAACATTTCACGAGATCAGCACATCTAGTAGAAAACCAACAAACAAAAAATAATAACCTACATCTGCGTGGTTCAGTGTTTATGAAATCTATAATAGCTATACAGCTGTGATAAAACATTTGAGATGGATATAAAAACAGTAAGATATGAATGCTTAAATGTACCTTTCACAGAAACTCTGAAGCCAGTTTTGCACTCTGAATACCTCGTACAGTCTGTGCAGTACGGGTCATCAAATCCCATCACACAAAACATGCCAGATTTGCAAACACACTTGGAGTTTCCGGTTGGAGTGCAGTCCTTGGAAGTCGTAAGACCTTTTACTGGGGAAAGAGAGAATGAACATACACAGTTATCAGGAAGTAAAACTATGGGATAGATTAATGAACCAGGAATTACAAAATAGTTTCACAGTGCATCTACTGACTGTCTTTGCATTTGGTGCAGGATAAACAGTTGGGGGAGAAGTTCCAGGTCTCAAGATACTGATCTGATCCACATGGTTCACACTGGGTGTCAGATGTTTTAGAGCACTCTTGTTTCAGTCGATGCCCTGTAAAAAAAATTAATTTAGTTACTAAACAAACACTTAAACAACACGAATGGGATAGAAAATGTGATTGATTGAACTAAGTCAACAGATCAAGTCTCAATTTGGCTGCAGTAAATATATTCCTGATTGCAGCTTCTTAAACCCAACAGAACTGTGGCGGTGTCAGAAAGTGCCTGGAAGAGATGTACTCTGTTTTTGAAAACAAGGCTGCATATAAATCTCTTTCAAGCAAACAAAACAACAAGATTTTTCCATACGTGTTGGGGTTGGGTTAAATAATGACAAAACCATTCATCTTTAAACTTCAAGCCGGAATTGCAAACCACCATCTTCAAGATAAAAATATGATAAAAAAAAATAAAATAATGAGCAATAAAAGAGAAACTGATGTGCTCGTTATGTTCCTGCAAATAGATTTTTATCAGGGAATTGAGCATGTGAAAACAGCACTAGCTGGACCTCCATTGCTGAGTTTCCTACTCAAAGACACAGATACCGCATGCTTGTGATAAGAATACAGACTTTGGTTAAAATAAAATAAAAAAAACTGAGAAGTTATACAGCAATGCTTCACACCGCAAAATGCAAACAGAAGGGAAGTTACTAGAACTCAATAGTTGTGTAATCTTTAGAAATAACTGCTATTAGAGTTCAACAGAAAAATACGTTTTAATTTTGCTAGAATGCCAAAACATTTGGTTCTATTACTGATGGAATAAAACTATACAACCAAATTTACTGTTTCTGAGTTACCAGGGCGTTAGTGACACCTTAATTTCACTCCAAACTGAAGTTCCTCAGGGTTCAATACTTGGACTTGTTCTCTTCCTCCTAAACTTTCTGCTCCTTGAATCTTTTTCCGTACAAGATTTTGCTTTCTTGTGAGGTTTTTTTATATGACCCTAGAAAAGAACTCTTTAAATAATCACTTGAAATGTAAATGAAGGTTTTAAACTGGATAGCTCATATTTAAAGCTAGGTTTAGTTCAACTCGGGTTTCTTTCTAACCAGGGACCAGGGCTGTGCAGAGACTTTTAAAGGTGCAGGTGCAGTTAAAAAACGGCCACAGAGCAAGATTTTAAAATGGCTTAAAACAACATAACTTAAAGTATATACCATCCTGAATAACAACAACCAATATTCATCAATAATCTAGTTGGGAATCAAAAGACAATATATCAAGATCATCAGATGGGGACCATGCATTTTAAAAGTAGCCTATTTTGTATCTGATAGGGTAAAATGTAGCAGTTGAGACGCTGCAAATGTGCTGCGTTGATTAAAGACCATAAAAATTAAAAAGACCAGAGGAGAACTTGCAGCTGAATAAACACTTGTTATAAAGTACATTATGGAATAATTTAACATGCCGCTGTGTCTCACTAACTAAACCATCATATTTAACTGGTTAACCTCCACAGTAACTCAGCTAGAGAAGCTTTAAAGATCAAAACAGCTCAGAGGGGCGAGCTCGACTCTTCTATAATGTTAGCACCTCTGAGAGATTTAGATTTTTCAAGTGAAAAAATACATTCAAATCTTCAGCACACAGAAATGAAGTAAACATAAAAATACAATTTGAAATAATTTAAATATAAAAATAATACATATTTGTAAAGTTATTTGATAATGCAGATCAAGTTTTATTTACATTTTCGCAAGTATAAATATCAACTTTGAAACATTTTGATTTATCGAATTGTGACACTTCTGGCTTTCTATAGACTACCTGCTGCAGTCCAAATTGTTGGTACAGTTTTGGTAGCTATTTTCAGCCACTGTTTATCTTTTAGATGTGAGCTGCAAAAGCTATGGGCCCAACCTTGAGGGTCCACAGCAGCAACTTCCTTTAATTCACAACTGCTCACCTCCAGCCCAGTGCAGCAGTGAGGACGCACTGGGTACGGTAAAAGGAGCGGAGAGCGACCCAAAAGTAGACTGAATCTGCACTTTGTGGTAAGTAACTTTATATCAAAGCGATGAAAGCTGCCTGAATGTGAGCGGAGGAACCGACTAAGGCTGTTATTTTTATCTCCCAGCCTGTACCGGACCGAAGATTTTTGGTCAGAATTGGAGCAGCGTAATAAACTTAAAGTCTGAAGAGTTTTTTGCAACCTTTGGACTTTGGGGGGTCCGTAACCATTACTCTAAGTAAATAACCATGTTTTTATGGAACTTAATTTTTTTAAGTGTTTCCTATATCTTGTCGGTCCAAAGGAAAAAAAAATCCAAAAGTCTTGGGGATAATCTTGGGGATAATCTTGGGGATATCTTTTGGCAATATAAGATGGTCCCCTTGGTTTTCTCCTGATCAGCGGTAGATTTGTTCAAGAATCATCCATGGATGCCATTTTTGCATCTCACCAACTTTATTTGAGGCTAGAGGCCTGCAGTACTTCAGACGATGCAATTTTAGTGTAATTTGGTAGGCTGAGGTGGGCAGTAACTTGTTACATGTACTCAGTAACATTTACTTAGGTAACTTTTAAAAATAGATGTATTTTTAAGAGATGTTTTACTATGCTGTACTTTTTACTTTTACTTGAGTGATATCATTATAAGGTATCACTACTTTTACTCAAGTAAAATTTCTGGATACTGAAAGAAGAACAAAAATATTTCAACCAAAAATACACCAGGCGCAGACACACACCTACAGTTAATTTAAGGAGACCACCTTTTTCTATGCAAGCCTTGGCTTTCTAATGTAATTTTCTGTCCGTTGAGCTTGTTACCTTTTGAGGTCAAGTGAATTTTACAGTAAACACCATGAATTTACAATGGAAATCCTTATTTTTTTACCTTGTTTTAAAATATATTTATTGATTTCTTGCAGTGAGTATTGGTATTATATTGAAAAAAAGTGAGTTAGAAAAGTGATTCTTCTGCTTAGAATGTGTTATTTTGTAGTGATTTTATTTACTAGTATCATTTTTTTCATTTTAATCTTTAAAATACCGGAATTTGCCAATAATTACATAGAAGTAATTTTTGTCAGTCTGATGACATAATTTATAAATAATAAATCAGATTTTACTAAGTACTCAAGTAGCCTTTTTATTTGCTGCAAGCAGTTTTTGCAGTGGCAAAACAAAAAACAATAAATTTGGAGGTGAAAATAAATGCTGGAACATTTAAGGCTCTTGTCAAAGTACTGTATCCATATATGAAATACTCTGTGTTTTAAAGCGTGACAATCTTTACAAGTGTAAAATATGAGTAATCCGTTATTTGAATGTGGGCTGATTTACCAAAACAAAATAATACATTAGCTAGAACAGTGCAGTAAAGCTGTTAATTGACTTGACAGTGAAGTAGGATGCGAGTTGCACTCTGACCAACAAAGAAAAGATTAACAGGAACAAGGGATCGAGTTATAGCTTGAACAAGGATAGTGGTTGGAAAACTACATTCCTGCTCTTCAAAAACTAGTGTTGACACAGCCTTTCTGTCACTGGCAAAGATAAGCTTTGAGCAAAAGCTACTGCCGTGTATTCTGGCGAATGCTCGAAAGAGTAAATAAGTTCACAAATGTGGAGAGAAAAAATACACGCAGTGTGTGTGGAATCCCCATTGAAAGTGGGGAAGGAAGTGAATTGCGCAGCTGTGATCTCCGAGATAGGGCAATTGTCTTGGTTGAATATCAAATCTGCATACCTTCAAACTATTTCCCAGAGAGATCAAAGAGAGGGTTGTTCACAAGCTATTCATTTATGGGTTGCAAGTGAAATGTAAAAAAAAAAAAGAAAAGAAAAAAATCCCCTGAAAATTAGCATTGGTTTTCTGCATATCCTCAAGATAAAACTGAGTTTAGATGAAACAGTATCCCATTTCCAATAAAGATGATATTATAGCTACTGTTCATTTTCATCCGTTCAGCTGTGACAATTGAACGTGTTCAAGACTAACAACCTTCAACATAAACCAGCAGAAGTGGAAACTGTGAGATCACTATGCAAATTAGTTTCTTTTGAGTAGGAAAAACTACAGCATACAGAGAACACTGTTCTTTGACTCATCATTGATTGCAATCATCCCATTCAAAAAAATGTGTTAGTGCTGGTTGGTGAATTAACTGTAATAATTACCAATAGAAACAATTCAATAAAAAGAGACAACAATCCAAGCTACATTAATAACGTGACTACTTATATTCTCAACAGAATTTGTATAATTTTTTAAGGTTATAAACATAGTGTTGAAGTGTTTCCACCAGAGCAGCAGCTTTTAAACCTATGTGAAGCCCTGGTCTATGTTGGTAGCATTCAGCTCTCATACTGTGCTGCATAATTTCACACTTAAAAACAGAATTAAGGTTTTTTCTTAGTATTGTAAAGATTATTGAAAGAATAAACAGTATTTGTCCATTTCAGTCTGAAAAATCTTACAATAAAATACTTTCTGTTCTTTCTCTAAAACTTTCAATAATGTAACTTCTGCAGATTTAGCTAATATATAACTATTATTTCATTGTATATTATTGTCTCTCATATAAAATTATAAATAAAATCAAAGTAATAGAGCTTGCGTTGAAGCAATTTTCTGTCTTGTTCTGAATTGAAAAAAGGTGATTTTTTTCTCTCTCACACCTCCATGCCCAAACTTTCACAGCTGTGTTTCCAGATTAGTGTTGTTGGTGTGAGTATATGAGGTTTCTGAGCTTTACAGGGTGAGGTCTCAGTTCTGGAAAATGATATCTTATGTCGTGCAAAAAGTAAAGTATATACCGGGGGGGCACTTCTGGCAGCACAAGTTGGCATCTTCATGCAGGTATACCGTTGTTGAGCTGCCACAGCTTCCATCAGAGTCTGGTGGATAGGGATCTGAGTAAACCTGTGGGAAAAAAGCAGAAAAATAAGTTATTATTTGACGGTGAAAAATATAACAGACCTTTAGTCTTCTACTTATATTTGTAAGAACATGTGCTCACTTTGAGACAGAACTATGATACCTTAGAAGTAATAAAGGGGGCATATCATGAAAATGCTGCTTTTTTACCCCTTAAATGCAGTGTGTTGTGCATTTAGAGTCTGTAGGAATTCAAAAAAGCATAAATTAGTAACCCCAGGTGTTGTGGAGATATTGTTTTATACTGTTTTGATTATATTTTTTAGGCCGTTCAGTTTTCTCTAATATCTATTATGTTTTTGAACTATTATATTACAGTATTCATCTGATTACAGTAGCGTAAATGTAATTACATGGTATCTGACTGTTAAACTGTTGTCAGTAATGCAGTCAGCATGTTCCTGTAAAATTGCTAACTTCTCTTGTGCTATTTTTCATGTAGTCTCTTTAGTTAAACACATGATTGTCATTTAGTATGATATTTTTCTTTATTTAAAGTGACAGTGTGTAGTTTTTGCAGTACATCTTTGAAAATAGCCATTGAAATATTATGTAATAATAATAACGCAAAGCACATTAATTGCAAAATATTGCCGATATTATAAAATATTACTTTAAAAATCAGTTTTAAAATACATAGGCGCGGGTCCTCTTTTCAGGGGAAAGCCATATTATATGACGTCTTTACTTCTACAAGAGCCCGGACGGACAAAGCACATGGAACACGCACGCTATTAAAACATCGATTTCACCTCAAAATGCAAAAAAAAGTTTCGCCATAAATACATTTTTACCTCTTCGCTAGTTCCAAGTGATGAAAGAGAGACTGATGTGCTCGTCATGTTGCTGCAAACAGATAATTATCAAGGAATTAAGCGTTTGAAAACAGCACTAGTTGGACCTCTGTTGTTGAGTTTCTTGCTCAAAGACGCAGATACCGCATGCTTGTGATAATTTAGGTATGCACTGCCCCCTACTGGCCGAAAATTACACACTGTGCCTTTAAAAAACACTTGAATGTTTTCAGATTTTGCCCCCTAAAAACATCTTCAGTCTATTATTATTATTGATAGCCCTATACAAAGTTATGCATATCTGTGGAGTGGATTTATTGCATAGTTTTTCTTATTCACAAAAAAAAATCTGACAAACATGAAGGTGTGTTTGTGTTTAGCCCTCCTGAGTCCTTTGGAGAACCACCTTTTAATGCAATTAAAGCTATTCTCTTTTGTAAAAGAGCTAAATCTCACTCAGATTGTGAATAGATCTGTATATCTTGTCACATATTCTCAGTTGAATTTAATTATCTACTTTAGCAAGGCCTTTCTTACTTATTATTGTGCTTTGATTTAATCATGCCATTGTAGCTCTGCCTGTTGAGGGTTAATGTTTGGCCTGACGTCTTTTGCTACTTAATTTGTTTTTCCAGGACTGCCATGTGTTCAGCTCCATCCTTCCTCCCCTCAAATCTGACCATCTTGAGCTTCCCTGTCCTCAATGAAAAACAGTGCCTCCCCACAGTATGAATCTACCACCATAAAGCCCTTCCATTGTAGCTCTGGATGTGAGTTGAGGGTTGTTGAAGTGCTGCTAGGGGAATCTCCAAATCCCTCTGTGGAAGCCTTTTACAAGTTTACTTTTGTGATTTTACCAGCATTCAGCTCCATACATTTCCCCAACAGGGGTCGCATATACAAAATATTTTCTGTATTTGACTTTCTTTTTTTAGAAAGGCAACATAAATATCTGAAGATTGTCCGTCGTTTTTACAGATCAGTTTTCACACCTCTGACCACTTGGTGCAAATGTTCAAAAATTTTTAACTTTACGCACAGCTTAGAGATAACTGCATCAATTAAAGAGAAGATTACAAAGCACAATATTCAATGCATCTCGCTGACTGGAAGCTTACATCACGCTGAAAAGCTACTGAGGCATTGAAACAGGACTGTGGTCGGTGCGGCTGGTTAGACACGCTCCAAAGAGCCTGATGTGTGCCAAACACCGGTGCCTACTGTTCGTTTAGAGAGTATTTTCAACTTCTGATCGCTTTATTTGGGGAAATGTTTGCTAATTTCAAAACTTTTGCTGAAGTGTCGCTTATTTCCAGTCTTCAGTGTGGCAGCGGAGTTCAGCTAGACCCCCATGAGAAGTCGTCAGTCCAAGATAAAAATCTAAAACCTCATGACAATAACCTCTGTAGAAGTCCCACTATTTCCCTACGCACAAATGGATGCGCATTATAGGATCATGCAGAACAGGAGAATCTTGTGAGACCGTGCATTCAGGCCGCATGTGGTATTCATATTTTAAGTACAAACCTTTATTTTAATTTATATATGTAGTTCTCTGTTCATGTTGTTTGGATTGCATATTATCAAAAATGAATTTAAAAAATGTAATTGGTATTAAATCGTTGGACGATTGCTGGAGATAAGGCAGAATATTCTGAATGAACCACAACAACTTCTGTTTGGTCTATCCACAGCATCCCAAACACCCCCCCCCCCAAAAAATTCTGTCTCTCCTACTTGGCTTGTTATGACTTTCTTTTTGCACTTTGCCACTTTTATAAAAGTCAGATCACTCGTCTAATAGTCGTCTCCCACTTGAGCTGTTGATCTCTGTAGTTCCTCCAGAGTAACCAGGGCATCAAGTAACTTCTGAGAAATTCACTTAGGAGCTATATTTATACTAAGATGTAGATGTGTTACGATGGCAAAAGGTTACAGTGGATTTTATTTAAAGGGGTTCAGAGGAAAAGGGGCTGAATACGCCTACACATTCAAGATTTTCTGTAAATATGATGAAAGCCATGCATAAATTCTGTTTTTTCTTTCTGACCCCCCAACAAACAAACAAACAAACATATAAACACAGGGCATGTGTCATTTTTTTCAGGAAACTCTAAATCCTGTAAATTGCTTTGTCAAAACAAAAAAATGCAAATACATGAATGCCATCGTTTGCTAATTAGGGGAAGAGACAAAGTGGCCAGTGAGTGTTTATCTGGTTTTAAATATAGAAGCAAAATGCACCAGACCACCCACACCTGCTCCCACCGTTTTATGGTCTAGTGAGGCCATGAGCTGCAAACTCAGAAGTCAAAAGGAGCCATTGTTTAACTTTCTGAGGGGCATTTACCTCCGCGTTCCTTCCAGTGGGGACTCTCGGGGCATTGCACGGATGCATTAACCCTAAAACGTTATTTGGCGAGGTGAAAGGAAACGTGGCACAGTAAATGTTAAAACACCTGACATAAAGCTGTCTCACCACAGCGCCGATGACAAGCAAAAGCCAGAATTATGCTGACAATAGCAACAGCAGCAGTTTCTGGTATTACAGGAAACAAGAGGCGTCAGTCTACAAGCCCCGGGTTTTCTTTGGTAAGTACAGGGATGTCTGCACTTACACCACATTCTAACGAGAAATACGACCTTTCTGTTAACAAACACTGACTGCTTGTTCGGGACGACATTCAGCTATTTCCTCATGCCTGCATGCCAACAAAAACCAAAAACTAAGTTACAGTTTCATTTTAGGTGTCTTGAAACAGCATCATTCCAAGTAACTGAAACCAAACACTGGTTACTATCAGCTCATATTCCCATAATAACTTGTCACACTTAGATAGAGAGAAAAAAATATATTTATGACAATAGATTAGGTTAGACACAGACATCACAGTTTATATTTTTACTGTGAAATTACTTTAAATGACTTTTAATCACCATTTTTTTAATTTATTTTTTTGCTGAGTAACATGTGGAAGCTAATCCTGTCCACCTATTAAGCTCGATGTAGCCTACCTTATTAGTTCGGACAGTCAGCAGAACCAGCAGTACCAGTATGTCCTTCATCGCTTCTCCAGAGTGAATTACAGAGCAAAGCTGAGCTTGCAGCAGGCAGCGTGTGTCTACTGCTCATGTGGGCGGGTCATCTAAGTGCATTTCCTTGAACCTAGACGAATCTGGAGCGAGGAAATGAGCAAAAATACTAACCCACATTTAGGCCTACTGAATTTATGAACGACTTTAATGAGGTTAGTGTGCGTATAGTGACAAGAGCAGTTCTTTTTTTTTTTTTTGGTCTGCTTTGGTTATCAAACGTGCTTTCGGATATTTGCACCTGATTACTCGAAAACTGCCAGATCTGAGTCTTTTCTGATAAATTAAGTAGGGATGCAACGATACCACTTTTTTTCAAACCGGTACCATACCGATACTTGGATCTGAGCACTTGCCTATACGAAGAACTTATGTCGATACTTCTAACACACAAACACACACAAAAATGCAATGAATTGGAAGACAGTTTTTATTTTCTTCTCTGCTTGTTACAATGATGGTGAATTAGATTTAAAAAAAGACCACAAAAACAACATTTTCAAGTGAAAAATAAAAAAAATTCTGTGAAATTAGTTTCCACACTTAAAGTATCGCTTCATGTTATTGGTTTACTAACAGATACCGATAGAGGTACTTTTGAACGGTATAGGCCCAATAACCAGTATTGGTGCATCCCTATAATTAAGCATTATGTTTCTAATGAATTGAATTCACTCTTATATAGCGCTATTTCACAACAAATGTAATCTCAGGGCACTTTACAACAAAAGTCATTTCAATATAATTATACTAACATTCCAATCAGAAACAAAAAACCTTTTATATTTTTTTGGGCAGAGCAAAGTACATTTAAAAATATCTAATTATATAATTGTTCACCATCAATGGATTGAAATAAATAAAAACCCAAGGTTCAGCTTCAGTGAGTGAAATCACTGAGAAACGTCATTTAACTTTGGTCTATAAGCAGCAAAAAACATGTTGAAACTCACTTCTCCTATTGGCAGGTGGAAAATATACACTGCAATGCAAAGGTGGAACCAAGTCATTATCATTTAATCCAGAGTCATATCTCAAGTAAGTAGCCCATTTTAGGACAAACTTCAGTTTGCATACCAGCCTGGCTTTGGGATGGATGACGCCATCATCCACCTCCCACATCATTCCCTCTCTGTTATTTACACAACCGGAAACAATGTGAGAATCATGGGAGCTTTTTTCTGATGTGTGGGACCCTCTGGTGTCTAAGTGTAACCTGTTAAAATAAGCAGGTTTGTGTGTCTTAACATTTTTGACCAAACCTTGAACTTATTAGTGTTGTTTTTCTTCCTGACAAACCTTCCCCCCCACACATAGCTGGTGTCAATAAACGGTGCTGTATTTAGAAGTTAACATAACCTGTGAACTAAAAAAAAAAAATAGTCGGCCTCATTGCTGATGCGGACCTAAGACTACAAGAAGTGTAGGAAATTGACTCAGAACTTTGTAGACTGGTGCTAGATGGAACTACCTCCACATCAAGGCTGGAAAAACAGAAGAGCTGGTGGTAAACTTCCACAGGCACAAACATCCTCAACTCCTTCATCTACTAAACATCCCACGTATGGACATTGAAGCTGTGGAGACATACAACTACCTTGGTTTTCACCCGAATAATAAACTGGACTCATAAATCAAAGGCATTTTACACAGCTAAAATCACTGCATTGGCTCCCCGTATGTTTTAGGATTGATTTTAAGGTTATGTTAATGGTCTTGCGCCTTCTTATCTTTCAGAAATGCTTTTACCATATGAACCCTCACCGTCTCTCCGCTCCTCTGACAGCCGTCTACCTCAGGGCCGCAGAGAATGTTCATGTTTTTAAGAGCAGACTCAAGAGTCACCTTTTTAACCATGCTTTTAACTGATTATTATTTATTATTACCTGTTTAATTGTTCCACATGTTTTATTTGATTACATTTTATCAATGTTTTGCACTAAATAATTCCAAATGTTTAGTCTTAAAGTATCTATCAGTATTTTTCTACTTAATCTCATTATCTACTGTTCATTTTAAAATGTTATCCTCTCATTTTAATCTTCCCTCCAGTGTTTCCTCTGAGGGAGCCCTCTGCCTTGGGAGCGGTGGGCGGCTATGGCTGACTGGGTGCTCTCCATGCAGTGCTTGGGTGGAGGTGGAGGTTTCAGCATTCCTTTCAGCTGCAGTCAAACTTTACAATACTGCCCTCACATCTGGTCGCACAACACAAACAGGTTTTATTTATTTTTAACTGTACTGTGTTTAGCTTATTGGTCTTAAGCTTTTGCTGTTTTTATCTTGTAATGTCCACTTTATTCTGCAATGACACAAATTATGCATTTGTGGGACTAACAAAGGTTTATCTTATCCTCAGACAGCTTCAGATGTCAGTCCATAGAAAAGAAAGCATCGCTTTTCATTAAAAAACTTGCCATAGCCTTCTTCCGTCTGAAAGGTATAAGAATAAGAGGTATGAGAATAATAGTCACCACCTGAAGGATGCTTAGTTTTTGAGTAGCATATTTATTTAGAGACTTTTTAGTCTGATGCTTTTCTATCAGCGGTATGACACCGCTTTAATGAAAAGTTATTATTTTTTCTCTCTCTATGGTATGACGTCTCTGGATGTCCCAAAGTGTACAACATAGTCTTAGTTATGAACTTTACAAACGTAGCTTTAGTGGAAGGATGTCAGGAGAAAAGACATAAATCCACAGGCCATGCAAAGAAGGAAACAAAACATGTGCGAGATGCTGCTCTGGCGAGACCTACATGAAAAATGCTATTCGAGGCAGAATTATGCAACGCCATACTTCACCCTAAACACGACAGAGGTGGCATCATGCCGTGGAGATTTTCTTCAGCAGGGACTGGGAAGCAGAAGTTTATAGGAAGATGGATGGAGCGCATATTCATGTCACAATAACAGTCAAAGCCCATCTTCAAATCCAATAGAAATTTACAGTAAAAGTTAAAAATTAACCTTCACAGGAGTTCTACATCCGCTCTGAACTTTTTACTATTTTGTATAGAAGAACGGGTTAAAGAATTCAGTCTACAGATGTACAAAGCTGGTAGCACAACATGGTTGTAGACTCATTACAGAATCCATTGGGAGTGTGTATGTGTGTAACGTTCAAGGGTTGTATTTGAAGTCTGAATAATATTTCAACGGAGGCATAAAACTGTGCGAGTTTGTTTACGTGTCAAAGAAGCAACAGTGAGAGTGTGAAGAGGAATCCAGAGCAATTTTCTGGGTATCTACTAAAATCAAATAAAGTCCTTCAGTCCAAGCAACATACATTGAACTTTGTGGTTGTAACATAAGAAAAAGAAAAGGTCCAATGTTAGACTTAACATCACCACTACTTTGTCATTTAAAATATGTGCAGCCACAGAGCTGTATGCCCAGCAGATTTTTGCCCCTGCAAGTAGTGGCGTGTTCCTGTGTGATGCTGACATTTCAGAACAAACTTTCCCCTCCCACATGTTTAGACGTTCTCTGGCTCAGAAGTAAGAAGTTGCCTTTTTTTTTCTGTCCATGTGAGAGTTATTTTGTTTACCTCGAGTCACTTTCACCTACACCGAGGCTCAAAACATCAAAATATCACCTGCAAAAGCAAAAAAAACAAAGTTGTTTTCATATGATCCTCGCACATTTTTGCACTGATTTAGTTTACAGCACATGAGTAATTTTTAACAGTAGAGTGTGATAGTTTTTAAATGACGCTTTCACTCTTGGTGTTACTTGGGAATGAAAATGCTGTTTTTGTTTTTTCTTTCCTCCAAACCATGTATTTATTTTATTTGACTGCAAGGTTATGTCTTGAAAAATGCTTAATCCTGTGTGTTTCTGTTACTATACGGACATACAGTAACAAGGTATGATTACAGTGAGGATTTATTATTCACAAGCCACCTTTAGATTCTGTTTATGTGCCTGGCAGCAGCGGATTTCCTGAAGGAGGAAAATGCCTTCTCATCAACAGCAGCAGCACAGCGACGCTTTGAACCATTACTGATGAAATTCTAGTTAATGTCGTTCGCTGTCTTGCTGAAAAATTTTCCCCGTTTTGTTTCTGAGAAGTGCAGCCCCCAGTGATGAGATTATTAAAGTTCGTCTGCAGGGATTTATAAAGCGAAACTCTGTCACTTAAAATCAGAAACTGAGCGCTCAAAGAACATGCTATGAATCAATCCATCGTCGCAAACACGTTCAACAACGTTGGCCTTTTTGACGCAAACCTACACCGTGCTAAGTGGGATCTCAAATGTACATAAGTGTTAGCAAGTATAGGTGGTTGTGGTTTCCTGTTAAGTGCAGCTTCTGTATTGAACACGAGCCCCTGTTGAACTAGTCCGATAGCGAGCGAGTTAAAAGCAGAAGTTTGCAAAGACCCAGGAGCCCAATAACACAGCTGGAGGGGGGGGGGGGGCAAAGACAAAAAAGGCTGGAAGTGATTCAGTTCGACTTCCCTAGTTTTGCAAAACATAGCTCAAACATATGCGTGACCTTCCGTGTTTTTCCAGAACAGACGCCTTGTGTTAAATGCTGTGGTGCAACCCTTTAACTCTTGCTTCACTTCCACAAAACCAACAGTCACATGTGGGGGTCTATTTCTGCTCAAGCTTTAATTCACATGAACGAAAAAAACTAAAGGAGAACTTTAAAGCAACATGATTTTAGTCTCAAAGTTAATAGTTAGCTCATATTCCAGTTCCTTTTAAACACCTGATGCACTTTATGTTTAGTGCCCAGTTATATGAAAACCATCTGGTGGAGAGAAATGATGTTGCACAAAAAAGAAAAATACTTTAAATGTATGCAGTTTTGGATGATTATTATAGACTTCCAGATTTTTAATTCTTTATAAACGATCTGTCAGTCTGCATGGAAAGGAGGGCATTTTGGTTTTCTTTTTGGAGAGAAGTGTTGAAAGTTGTAACGGGCCAAGCGACGCACATCAGAGATCTGCTCAAAGTTTTGGTCTCTTCCGGATGGAGATAGGTCCTGGAAGAAAACATAAAAACATTGTGAGCCACATTTATTGGCACCACCAGTGAAGAATATATATATATATATATATATATATATATATATATATATATATATATATATATATATATATATATATATATATATATATATAAGACATGATGTCAAACTTTTATTTTTAAAATAAACCCTACGGTTCCAAAGCCCTTACTGCAGTAAAACAGTATTTAGGTCTTATTAGATTTCTTAAGGTGGAGAGGGATCTCTGTATAGTTTCACCAGATCATCCACAGTTATGGCTCCCGTCTTTTTTTTCTCCCTTCTCTTTAGCACAACATGCAGGTTTTGTAGAGAGTTTACATCTGGGGGCTGAAATGGTTGGTTTTTGGTCTGGTGAAACATTTTGGATCAGTATTGCACTCAAAGACCTAACGTAGCCTGTTTCCTGCTAGACTCCACTGAGTCTTTGTTAGTTATCAACTTTGTGTTTCAAAGTCAAAATGCACAGTAGCAAAGATCTCAGGGTTTTTGAAAGAGTAATAGGCCCGCAGAATAACAGGACCCCCACCATTCCTAACAGTAGGCATATTCAGCCCTTGTTCGACTCATACCAGTCTGGTATTTGTGGGGTGATTAAATGTCATATTGATCAAACTATTGAGATTCATATTAATCAGATAATTCAGCACCATATTAATCAATTAAGCATTATGTCAATCAAACATTTGTTTTACTGCTGAATGTGTGAAGGAATTATGTTTAAGGCTTAGTGTGGTGTTAAGAAGGGTAAATTAGAGTGTTCATGAGAAGATGTGCCTGTGTAACAAACTGCAGCCGTTTTAGGGAGGATGCGGTGATGAGACCATGACTCCAGTATGAGTTGTCTCATCTGTTTGTAGTGGAATTAGGGAGCTAAGATGAAAACTGGCATATATGCATGGGAACAAATGAGAAAACCCGTCGTGTTAGTCAGTCATAGCTTTGAGAGTCTCCTCTCCGGACATCTGCGGAGAATTGCTCATGTAATGTTTGGTTTCTAAATAAAAGGTTAAACTTTATTCTTTGCCCTGGTCTTTGTCAATCAACTAACTCGTGGTAATCTTGGATTTTAGCATATGTCAAGTGCTGAAAAGCAGATTTTAGCCTCATCTGAGCAAAGCACACAGTAAGCTTCACTTCAACAGCTTTTGTCACATCTTACAATGAGCTGGAATATAAGAGTATCTAATGGCTGTTATTGCAACTCTGGGACTCAAAGAGGCTTCCGTATCCTTTGCTGTGGTTCTCCAACGGTATGCCTTTTACCTCTCTTACCACCCTGCTCACTTGTGCCAAAATAAACATTGTTTCTTGTCCAGCCTAGAGGGCAGCGGCTAACAGAAACAGGCCTCTGTGGCACTGTATATTTATATTCCAGTGAAAGAGGAAGGCATGTATTGCTCATTTAGAGCTTCCAAGGAAGTCCAACAAAAAAAATAATTGAAAAGCGCTTTATAAATAAAGTTTGATTTGATGTGATATGTATTCACTGATTTTATTAATTATTTCTCTACGGGAGATTTTCCACCCTGCTGAATAAATGTACTCAAATTACATGTATTATTCTAAAGTTTTCAGTGTGCCATCATCAATGCCGCTGCATTAAAAGATTAATTCATTTATTCTAAACGTTACTAAGGTTCCAGAGATATGGGGCAGGTTTGCAGATTTTCTCAGAAGCCAAGATGATTGGTAATGTGACAGAAGTTTGCACTTGTCAAGCCAATTATCTGATATGTTCATGTAGCGTGAATACATCACCAGCTTTTCAGAGTCTTACCTCCAGTTCTTGCCTCAGAGAGCCATCAGTGTTCTTCGTTCTAAAACTGCTCCTCAGGTCAAGGCTGCTGGGCGATGGCAGGATGTTTTGACCTGCATTTGACCAACCAGAGAGACAGTGCTGCACAATGGAAAGGAGATTAACGACAGCAAGATCAGGGAACTACACTCTAATAGCCTCTTTATCTAACATCATCCTTTTTTGAATCCTTAGCAGAAACTGCACATCACAGGAAACAAAACAATAGATTCTTCAGATGCTTCAGTAATGGAAAATAAACAAGAATATTTGCATTTATAACAATTATAATCAGAATTACAAAGGTTTTATTACCATGGGTGAACAGGTTCACAACATTAGGAAATTGCTGTTGCAAACACTTCTAGCATGCAATAAATAAAATAAAAATAGATTAAACATGGAAGGGTAACATCTATAATATAACAAAATTGCAAGAATATACAAGTAGAGAGGACTGAGATGTTACAGGTAATGTAGCACATAACCAGCAGGGTCTGATAAAGTGACAGTTAAGTTAATATTGATAAATAAATTGTGGATTATAAAATGAATTATAAAGATTTATATATACATTACAGTGCAGGTAACAGACAGGTGCACAAAACACAACAAGAATCATGTGACTGAAACAGAGTGGGTGGTGGGAACAGCCTTAGGGTTATTGTTAATGAGTCCAACAGCAGAGAGGAGGAACATTTTCTTATGGCGAGAAGTTCTGGTCCGATGAGACCAGAAGCTATTATCTGAAGGGAGCAGGCCAAAAAGTCTATCTGTATTATTGCAGCAAAGTAAAAAAAAAAAAAAATTATGTTGCACTAGCGGGTCTTAATTGATAATAATCAGTCCAGAAAGAAGAAGTGATGAAACCTGAGACACACCCACAAGACAAATAGACACATAAGAAACCTCTGACTGTGAACGCTCTGTAGGTGATGTCGCTAAAGTTTAACTACACCACGATATGAGCATTAGCCATGCATGACGGCACATTTCAATTAACTTAAGATAGCTGCAACATTGTGTAGTTCGGAAGGTACCCCCACTTATTTCCTAAAGAAGTTCAAGAAAACGTGCAAATCTCAAAATGTTGAGAATTAAACTTGTAATGATGCACATTTCTTGCCTTTGAAATGAAGCACCCGGGAAGTAAGAAATGGCACTTTTCAGATTTTTGCAACATCTGAAACATGCAGACATCTAAATGCAAAATTGCACTTTGCTAAAGAGGAACCCACACTCAAGGAGGGTTTGTTATTTTGACAAAAATACAATTTGAATGATGAAAGCAACATTTTTGATGCACAACAACACAGATGCAGAGGAGAAACTAAAGAAAACTATTAGAGAGGGCAGGAAGAGACAGTGGACTAATAATGGACGAGTTGAAAATGCAACAGACTCAGACACCAGCAGCATTATTTGCTTCTAACTCACCGATGGTAATCCCAAACTGTTTGAAGGATCAAAGCTGCTTCGCCGATGAGCTTTGTACTTGTAAGGGGGCAGGAGGTTCTTGCGGGGGATGCTGACCCTTAAAAAAAAGAAAACAAAAGAAATTATGGAGAAGATGTAAAATTAGGTGATAAAAATATATTCACCTTGACATTTTTTATGTTGTATCTTAGAGAAAGGAAGACACTTCAATCACAGTACAAGCTGAGGCCTTTTGGGGATTTCTAAGAAGGAAGGAGGAAAACCATCTGACATGTTTAAAATATATAATTAAGTTTTAATGAAAAATACAATACTTCAAAAAAATCTATATGTTCTAATTTCTAAGTTATAAATACAAAAGAGTCCAACTTAGTTGTACTGCATACTTTTTAAAATATGTCAGTTTAAATACAGAATCTGTGAATTGCACAATCTGAGGGGGAGGGAGAAAATTATTTTCATATTTTCTGATGAAAAAGGGACTTTCAAGAAAACTACCAGTAAAAAAATCTATCTGTACTATTAATATATTGTTAGCAAAATACTGCACATGTTGCCTTAGAATATCAATGTCAAACTTAATTTAAAGTTGAAAATGTTGTATTCCAACAATCAATTTTACCAAAGCTGAACATTTTATATCAACATCCACGTGAAACCCCAAAAATTATTTATTTCATTAATTAAACCTAAAAGGTGAAACTAATATATGAGATGTACTCATTACATGCAAAGTGAGCTTTTTCAAGCCTTTATTTGTTGTAAATTGAACCTTTTGACAATATTCTAATCTTCTGATATTTTGAATTTGGAGTTTTCATAAGCTGTAAGCCACAATCATCAGAATTATAGCCAATACAGGAAGTATCTCACTTTGCATGCAATTAGCTTAATCATATATAGGTTTCGCCTTTTAAATTGAATTACTAAAATAAATGAACTTTTGCACAGTATTCTAATTTTTCATGTTTTTCCAGTATACAGTTTGGTGAAAGGAAATTCTCTTCTGGGAGCAGAACATTTCAACCACCCGAAGATGTTTTCTGGGAAGCACCTACTGTTTTTCTGTTTGTAGCTGGCTCCAGAATCAACCCTTTCATGCATAGTTGTTTGATTTAATTTACTGGTATATCTGTGGGTTGCTGGTGGTAAACGCGTATGCAAGCCCCCTTAAGCTGCCACCTGCTGATCAACCGTTGCACCTTCACGAACAAACTTTTTAAAGTACATGTGGCAAATAAGCAGACAAAAAAATTTAAGATCAGGAGAATATTTTACCTGTCCTTCTGAAGTATAAAACCCATGCAGGTATTATCACTAATACCAATTAACAACTAATAGCTAATAAGACTGTTACAATTTTTAAGAAATACTTCTGTGTTGGAAAGATAATGCAGTTACTCAACTGTCTATTAAACTGGAAATCACACATCATTGACTGTTTTACCTGATATTGTTACAAATTTTGGTTACTTTTTAAAATACTTCTCTAAAAAAATACTATCTCACTTTAGTTAGAAGTCTTTATAGTTGGTAAGACTGATGTACAGTTCATGACATTTAAGGGGAAGTTCCATTTTTTGCAAGCTGGACCTTATTTATAGCATGCATTACATTCATTCACTCACCTAGACAAATTTTGTGCTACTTGGAGTCCTTCAGGAGAAGTCTATCCATTCGCAATCAAGCCTGTAAAACACCCGGCCAGACAAAAACAAAGCACCTCCGAAACGATCTGAACTCGAAGTTGAATAGCGCTAGTGATTCATAACAAAACATTGGTCTAATGAAGGACTTTTGTGGCAGTTATTGCCTTATTTAGAAGCTGTACATATGTTGCCCCAAATAACTACCATTATACGGATAAACACTTATTGGGAATGGATATTAACTCCTCCCGAAGGACTCCGAGTGGCTCAAAACTTGTCTGCGTGAGTAAAACGTAATGTATTCTAAAAATAAGGTGCAGGTTGCAAAAGACTGTACTTTTCTTTTAACTAGTCAAGTCAAGTTTATTTATCTACCACATTTCAGCAACAAGGCAGTTGACAGTGCTTTAAATGATAAATCATAACAGTAAACAAGAAAAAAAAAGAAGCCTTACATTGCAGTGGCAAATTAGACGAGTATTAAAAAAATTGTAATCCAGAATAGAATTAAACCATGTTCCTGTTATGAATATTCAAAGGCAGCTCTAAGCAAATGGGTTTTAGCATTTTCACAGTTAGCAAGAAGTTTGTTCCATATTAGAGGAGCATAAAAACTGAATGCTAATTCTCCATGTTTTATACTGACTCAAAGTAGACTGGAACCAGGAGACCTGAGAGGTAAGAAGGTTGAAACCACGAGAACAGATTTAAATGCATTTTGGTGCTAACCCATTCATTGATTTATAAACTATTAAGAGTATTTTAAAGTCTATTCTCTACAGGGAGCCAGTATAAGAACTTGAGAACTGGGATGATGTGTTCTACTTCCCTGGTTCTAGTTAGGAAGCGAGCAGCAGGGTTCTGGATCTGGATCATCTGTCTGACTTTTTAGGTACACCTGTGAGGACACTGTTGCAGCAATCAATCCAACTAAAGATAAACGCATTGATGAGTTTCTCTAGATATTGTTGGGACATCAGTCATCTAATCATGGAAATGCTCCTTAGATTATAGAAGGTTGACTTTTTAATAGTTTTTGTGTCTTTGAAGGTTCAGGCCAGAGTTGTCCTCTACACTCAGATTTAAGGCCGGATGAGCAGTTTCTAGCTGTAAAAGCAGAAGCTGTGTGCTGCTAGATGTAGTGACAGTGGACTCGAGGACACAGAGGGTGATCAGGAGGCTCAAGTAGCTTAGGATGAGGAAGAAGTCTAGGATTTACGACCTGACAGAGCTCAAAGATAAAAGAAAAAAAAATCTCAGATGTCAGGAGGCTCAAGGTGAGCTGGTTTCACAGTGGGGGGCTTGTGTTTATTAGTCATACTAGCAGGTCATTATAATTGGGCTTAAATAACAGGGAGTTTACTGTAGACTTTCATTTCCTTTTCATTGTCATGGATTATACTTTTGTTGTGGAAATGTCACTAACTCGAAACTCCGAAGGGCGTTTTGGTGTGAACGTCTCAAAACGGAGGACTTTAGAAACGATGACGCAGCAGATCACACTCGGCTCTATGATTGGGTGTCATCGGTCATGGCGTATCCTTCCCTGATTCGTCAGCCACCCATCACATGACCCGTCCCCGGAAGATAGCATACAAAAACAGCCTGGAGTACATAACGTTAGAAACTGCAACATGGATAACGAATTAAAAGCGTTACTGGCTTTGATGTCTTTGCTAGCAGCTGAGGAATGGTCAATCTGTTTCCTGTTTATACCGGCGCGCGCATGCCCAGTGTTGTAGAATGGTCACGTGATCCGCGTTTTCAGTCATTTTAATGTAGATGGAGATCAATTCTAATACCCAGGGAAAACGATAGTGTAGACGGAGATAGTTTTCGTTTTAACGCTCCGTTTCTAAACGAAAACGCAGTAGTGTGGACGGGGCCTAAGACACTTAGTTCAACAGGGGGAAGTAGGATGCAGGGCTAAGAGCAAAGCCTTGGGTGAGGGGATAAATAGGACAGCAGCGTGCAGAGAGCTGAAGATTGCTACAGTTGACAATATTCCGTGTTTTTAGCTACTTACTATAAAATGCGATTAATTTGGTTTAAAAGCGTAAGCATGTGTTTTCCAGGTTATTATGTTTCTTGAATGAGAGGGTCAAAGTACAAATCCTCAGTACCTGATGAGAGCTGGTTCAGCTGCAGTGTGAGGTTGGGAGGATTTGGGCTTCTTGCACACTGGGCAGCATTCCTGTGAGTGAAGTGGGACAGGAAACAACCTGCTGTTGATCCTGTAGGAGAATGTACCTGAACAAAAGGAAAGCACGGAGGGGGAGGAGTGTTGGACTGGTTCAGATGATCAAAACGAGGCCAATCAAAGAAATAATCCATCCTACATTGATGAGTGTCTGTGCTTGCTTCCTTGTCATCCTCATCTTTCAGGAGTGGTGGGAAAAGATGGTTTTCCTCAAAAGATCTAAAATGGGTAAATAAAGTGTCAGACGGCCAAGCTGATGTTCATCAAAGGCTCCTTGTAATTTCTGGCTAACATGAGAAAGACTCACTCTGCTGGTCCAGGGTGGATACATTCATCTTTATTGATCGACCGAAACATGCGAAGATCGTTGAAGAACTCATCAGAGCGTTCTACCAAAGAGTCCTCGGTATCTAGAACTCCTAATGAGAAAAAGAGTACAGACGTCTATTTTCTCCTCAAAAATGATTGTACAGGACAAGGGTTTTTGATCGCCCCTAATAAAGTCTTCCCATCTGCTTTCCAGAGAGCCACAGTTTCATTTTCAGTCCAGTACATTACAGTACAGTACCAGACCACAACAGCATACTGTGTTTTACTATTTCAGGATATTAAACAAGTAGAAGACAAGTGAAGAAATAAGAGACCTAAAAAACTATCTACAGCAAAAAAAAAACTGAGAAAAATCCTGTAAATACTTAATACAGAACCAGAACAATGACTCATCCTTCGGTTTATTTTGAAACAAATAACATCTCTGAAAGGGTGTGTAGAGCTAAATAAATGGATTCTTGACTCAGTGGTGTGTTTTTCAGTTACACAACACTGGTTCATCTGTTTCAGTTCAGCAGGCCAGTCTATTTGTACTCAGAGGGTTGTGGAGATCCCTCTCAGAAAATTCCGATTTTAAAGTTGAAAACAAAGAGTGGCACTGAAAAAAAGGAGACCACAGTTCCAACTTGAATAAATTGCTTTACTTTGTTACAAGTAATTGATTTAAGTTAATAAACTTTTTTAAACTTGACAACTAATAAACTTAATAAAGTAACTTGCATACATTTGATTCAATTACTGGTAACAAATTTAAGCCATTTATTTAAGTTGGATTACCTATTCTTTTTTTTCAGTGTAGAATACAGATTCAACATGGCTGCTGTGTTTATAAAACATAGTTAAAGTTGCATGGATAAGCTGTCTGTCTTCATTTCTCATAGTTTGTATCTAATTGGGCTAACACGCATGGTACTGTCTATTTGTGAACATGTTCCAACATATTTAGCGCTGGAGAGAAATTAAAGAAACTTGACTAGTATCAACCCAGCTGTGAGGTCTATCCCAGATCCAGGTTCAACTTCAAAGATGAATCACATGCTGCCAATGCAACAGAAAGAGAGATGAAGGACAAACTTTGAAGGATTTTCAGAAATGATCTATTAACCAGAACCACTGTAACATATAACAGGAGACTCTGGCTCTTTTGAAGCAAATGGCAATGAAATGAATGATAAATCAAGATTTCAGTACAGTATGTCTGTCAGTGGAATAAATGAGGTGTACCTGCGATCCAATCATATCCAAGTAGAGGCTGCACACGGTGTCTGTCTGACGCAGATTTGCATTCAGATTCATCGGACTGAAACCTGACTCGACTGTGGACCTCTTCCTGTAAAAGCCAAACACACAGCACAACTTCTCAGCAAACAGCATCTATTAATTCAATCCTGTGACTGTAATATTCAGTCTTTCAGAAAAGCACATTTTATTAATAAGTCTATACAGCATCTATACAGCAGCTCCCTAAGTAAGTGAAAATATTTTTTCTTTTTTTCACTATTATGAACATTTAGGATGACATATTTAATAATTCTTTTAGATCTCCTTTCGAAAGCTTTAAACATTATACCATAGGCTTTTTAGTAAAACAGTGAGAACAAACAACAGTCATTAGAAGCTAATGTCAAAAATGAGGCTGGAAATTCCAAGAAATGACTGTGAATCTGAATATTAAAAAAATCCCCAACAAGTAATACTTTCATGTTGGAAAATCCAGTAAGATCAATCAACAATACTTCCACATTTGGTCTGATTACTCCGACAGGTAAAATAAAATCTCTGATGAGCAAAAAAAATTGTGAAGTACCAGTAGTTCTCTGTAAACTGTTTTTATTTATATATAGCGACAAATGTCCCTTCCTGGTATTTTGTTGAACAGTCAGGCCCATGATCAATCCAAGTTCTTTCAGTCCAGTCTAATTTATCACAATAAAATATCAGAAAAATTGTTAGATTCAGTACATTGTACCATGCCAGTTAATAATATTTTTAATGGAAAGTGGTTGACTGCAACAAAACTTCAAGTTCAATTTTAGGGATAGAAATCTACATTTAAAAAAACGTTTTGTTTTTTTATCCCTTTAACTCTTAAATTATATTTTGTGCTTGTTAATTTAATTAAGATACAATGTGCAACTGTCTGCCTTAGAGAAACGTATATTGATTCATTCTGAGAAAAGTGAAAGGCACTACTCAGACGGGGTATTAATATACATTCTGGCTGATCAGACGGTAAGCAGACCACATACAGTGTCTGTGCTTCGCATGAGCCATTTAATAATCCAGTGACCACAGTGGTTTCAACCAAACAAAGGTGAAAACCAACATATCAGAGCAAAAAAAAAAGTCCCCTATATGTACACCGTCCTAATATCTGCTAATCAATAAAATATAAACCTTTCAAGTCTGTTTTTAATTGTCCTTTGACTAAGAACATCTAGCGAGCAAAACTTTTAAACCAAATTAAAGGAAACAATCCCACTTTTACAGAAATCCAGATAGCTGTATGCACAGTTGTTTTAGATCGGCTAACAGCAGAAACGCAGCCTTATTAAGTCATGTCAAAGAGCAACTGGAGTTTTATTGCAGAGCTGCTGTTTATGTGCTTACCAGGACTTCTCTGGTCTGAACTCGGAAAGACTGGATGCTGTGTGGCCTGCGGTCTGGAGGTGCGTCATAGTCCTGAGGATTTCTGTGGCTGTCTGGCAGTGTTGTAAGTTCAGAAGGTACTCTGTGTTTGGCGGTCCCAGAATAATTGCGACGGTTGCCTTTGTGCATCTCTTGTGTATCTGATGGAAAAAAACACATCATGAAGTAATGCTTTAACCTCATTTTATCATTACCAAATAAGATATTACAGCAGTTTGCTTGTATACTTTAGCTGCGTGCAAATATCAGTTACTTTAAACAGCAAGAAAACAGAACAATAGTTGGACCCAGTGTTGCTAAATTACCGTATCCAAAATGCTTTCATTTCTGCATCTTGATTCAATGAGCTGATTGTTACAACAGTACGTAAATATGAACAAATCAATGCAAACTTTGCTACTTATTTTAAAGGATGGCCAGGAAAAGAACTTTTTCCATAATCAGTACAAGAGTTAAGCTGCATTCAGAAAAACAAAACAAAAAAATTAAAGGTAATGTTAAACAACTTTAAAAGTAATACTTAAATTAATACAGCAAACTGCAATATTCGACCAAGCAAAAACAAATGTATTTTTCTCCTTAACCTAGGCAGGATGCTTCTGAGATTGTCTCTGGTTCAGGAAGAGTTTAACACAAGATTGAAATCACTACAGCCTATCCAGGATCTCTTTCTATGTGGTCCTTCTAGGGGAACTGATTTCATTAAGAATGGGTTCAGCTTCAAAATTCTCTAAAAATTTTCCTTCCACTCAACTTTCCACAACATGATCAGGTTGAGTATAAGCATTAAACACCCAGCTTCTGCAGCAGATAGCATTTGTGAGTTACCCTACCTGTGAAATGTGTCAGTGAAAATCTGTTGAATAATTGTCAGAAGTAAATGTTTGAAAAGTGTATGATTCTGTTTGCAATTAATGTAGACGATGTGTGAGTTTTACTTTTTTTGAATTGCACAGCTGAAACACATTAACTAAACTTTGCCTTTCGTCATTAAATCTTTAAGCTGCGAGAACAACTACGTAAGTATGCAGATTTGCCTTAACAGGCCCCATCGATTAACTAAAACTAATTTTGTGTTCAGTTTTTACTAATGGATTTAGAATAAAGAGGAAAAACTCTTATTCAGGCCATTTTTGCCTCCTTCCTTCTCCGTAGCTACTAGATAGCTATCTTGTTGTAGTTAGTATGAATAGTTAGGTCCGTATTAGCAGCTTATTTACCAGTAAGTCTGACCGAAGGTTTAGCTAGGGCTACCCTAGCAGGACCTCGGTGTTCCTCCATCAGAGTTACCATCACTTCGGGTTGCCTCCTTTCTTCCTTCTCCTCTTCCTCCTCGTCTCTACCTCTCTTGCGACTCAAACTACAGTCGCTCACACGCTCCAGTTTCTCTCTCTGCTGCCTCAGCTGCTCCAACAAATATTTGTTATGTTCTCGCAAAACGTCTATTCGATCTTTTGACATTTTTTTCATAAATCCGCTAATTTAGAATTACCTTTAGCAAGCATTAAAACACTCACTTTCAATGGGTTCAGAACAGTTCAGAACTGTTTTTGTTTTTTGAATGCGCATACGCCACTACGTCCATAGCAACGCACTGACAACAGTGATTTGATTGGCTGCGATGCAGATTCTTTGTAACTACCGGAAGCTTTTCTTAAAGTGACAGGAGCACCTTTCAGTCAAGCTGCACTAGGGCATGTTGAACAACAGAGGGCGCCACAAAGTCACCGTGACATGATTAAAATAAGACCAATAACTGTAGTTCAGCAGAGAGAACAGTAATTACTTCAGGAGCTTTGTGAAACTGAAGTCACACGTAATTTTATTTATCTATTTTTCTTAACACAGAGACAAGTCAGCAAAAGCGTATCTACCACTGAGGTAATTTTCTGTGAAGGCAATTTAATAAAAAAAAAAGACGTTTCTGAACTGCCTGCACGGTTATATGAGGTTACAGTGGAGGAATGGGTGTAACATACACATACATGGTAAATGTCCTCAACTCTTTCTGTGTTGGTATGCTTGGATTTTTCTAGTTACTAGTCCTTTATTATGCGGTACTGAGCAGTCTTTAAATGACACAAGGACAGTCATTAGGGGATCACATATGACTGCTATTGAGAGCAGCATGTCCTGCAAACAAGCCAGATCCAGCAAAAGGCACAAAAAACCCAACAGCTTAGCACAATTTTTTTCCAAACAAGATGTAGGCGTTGCGCGAAATGCATTCAGGGGTTGTGAAACAGGCAGAGGCAAACATACATATAGATAGCGAAAGCAGCAAAATTTATTCTTTTGAACGGTGGAAAGTCAACAAACTTCAAACATATATTTGTCATAGAGTCTGGTCTGTGTCCGTGAAGCATAAGAAAGAACCATGTGCACCAGCGTGTGCAGCTACAGTGCAGAAACTACTGATTGTTTTGACGAAAGAAGAGGAAAGTGGCGTATTCCAGGCTTGTTGACATTCCACGGAGGGGCAATCCCAGACCCACGCTAACGCTGTTAGATGGCTGGGAAGAAGGGAATGTTGTCCTGCAGAATTGGCCTCAGGTACTTTTCATCCCAGAGCTCATGGAGTCAAGATGTGCTGCATCATCCTATCGCAGGTATTTCTTGCTTCTTAAATAGCCGCGCGATGGCTAGCAGTTAGCACGTAGTTTATTAGCTTCCATCGTGCTTTTGAACTCTTATAATTTGTATTTCTGAATGTGATTTTTACTTGCTAGAAGCAGTAAGAGCCCGGATAAGGCTGTGATGCTCTAAACATTAATCCTTCACATCGACTTCCAGCAGTAGGCTATGCGAAGTCTGCATGCGAATGACTATGCTACCAAATATAAAAACCATTAGATCTAGAGGATCAGAAGAAATATCGAACAATTAACATGTTTAATCACACATTTCTTACATTGTTTATCCACCTCGCACGTCCATTCCAATCCCTCTTTTCTGTATGTAATGTATATAAAATAAATGGTGTTTCATTACAAGGGTCGGTACACTGGTTCGTTCTCCACCGTTCAATGTGGAAACTGCTGTAATCACAGCTATGTGCAACACAATGTACGAGTACCGGGTGTATTTGAAAAATCAGCCAAAAACACCCTTTAATAGGCTCCGTATTGACCAAAACAAACGCTGTTTACAGTCGAGCACGGGGTTTGTCTGGGTTCCAAAAGCTGTGACCGGGGGTCCAAGCCACATTCGTGACCATGGGCACTGGCGATACCGATATGGGTTATTGAGTTATGCTGTTGCATCCAGGTAATATTGGCTAAATGAAGCCTAGTGAATACATGCCAAAAGGCCTTTATCATGCAAATCTAATGTTATTTATGTTACATAATTTGCTAATTAGTTCATTAGTTTCTTTGCAGAACTTTAGTGCTCCTCACATAATTGAAATAACTCTTTATTTCCACATTAACCAGAGTAGGGTCAGGGAGGGTCTGTAAAGGTGGAAAGAGAATTAATATGGCATTAAATGTACTTTGAGGTTAATTTCCACTGTAATATCTCTGCTACTCATCCTAATTCTATTTCTAGATTCTACTTTCTACTTTTTTATTTATCTTTAATGCTACAACAGTAAAAGAACAGAGTCAGGGAGGAGAAATAAGAGAAGAGTCCAGCAGCAAAAAGATGACACAGGATCTTCACAGGTAAGGAGAAATTAGAACTTGCTTAGAAAGAGAGATCCATTGCAGATATCAGGAGGGGGTTCACAGATACTTCAGAATGAATCTTATTCCAACTCCAAAATTTGTTTTTGTCTATATTTTAATAAGTAGCCCACCATAATCAACAATCCTGAGCCTTATTTTGTTTAATATTATTTAGAACCTTTAGCGATCTCCTGTCACACCAGATAGTTTGTAGATAGTAAATCTAACAAGTAGATTACAGTGCTTGCTCTGCTAATAAGTTTGATGTCAGTGAATTTGATAACTTGTAAAAAATGTGAATTCTGAAGAGGTGATCGGTCATCATTATGTGTTATTTATTGTGATTTGCTGAAGCCAGTGTGTGAACTCGAACCTTCCTTCTTTAACCTGCTGATGTTACATCTCTTCAGATTGACACCAACTTTCAATTGAAATGGACATTTGAGCTTAGTTATTTGTTTCTCCTGAGCAGGTGGCACCTTGTAACTATTCATTTTATATATAGTAATAATGATAATAACTGTCTTTGAACCCATATTAATATTACTGATTACTAAGCAGCACACTGATTGGCCATAGGGATGTTAATGGTTCTTTAGCCATTGAGATGGGTGCTATTAAATGGAAGAGGATGATAAATCACTAAATTAACTTTGAAAAATTTGTCCCACTTGCTTTTGAGATGATGGTTAGGTTCCTTGGGTGACTTCTGTAATTTTGAAACCCTGGTTACGGCCTTGCAAGTCAATGAACGCAACTACGTAAAACCACTGATGCGGATCACAAAAAAAACGTAAACCCCGCATATGCATAACTCTGTGGGGCCTGAGATTAATGTTGTGATCCTACGGCTGTTACACGAACATGCAGAGTAGATTAAATCGGTAAAATGTTCCACAAACTAGTCAAGACGTAAAACATTAAAGCCGTCTGTAAAGCAAAATTATTATTATCTGTTTTAAATTAACGTTTACTTAATAGAACAATGAGGCCTCTGGGAACAACAAAAATAGGGTGATACTCATTCAATTCAATTTCAATTTAGTTTATTTATATAGCGCCGTTTCACAACAGATGTCATCTCAAGGCACTTTACAAGAAGAGTTATTACAATACAATGTTTAATTTAGAAATTAGAGAACCACAGAAGATTGCGTCGTGTAATTCTCAGCAATCCCTCACACTGAGCAAGCACGAAGCGACAGTGGAAAGGAAAAACTCCCTTTTAACAGGAAGAAACCTCCGGCAGAACCAGGCTCAGCACAAGCGGTCATCTGCCGAGACCGTCTGTGGTTTGGAGAATACAGAACAGAGACACAGAACAGAGACACAGAAAGAACAACACAGCTGATGCAGAAGTTTGTTGCAGGATGTGGAGAACTTTCCGTCACTGCAATCCCATCTTAGTCAGGGTCGTCAAGCAGGGCGGGTCAGGAGCAGCTACTGTAGGAAGAGACTAAGAGAAAACAGGTTAGCGCTTGAATTGACAGCACATCATGCAGTTGGGGAGAAGTAGGAAAGAAAGTAGGAACAGACCCTAATAATGTCCTCCAACAGCCTAGCCTAAGCAGCATAGCTACTAACATTAACCCGTCTCCTAGCTACTAGGAGACCTAGCTACTAACACTTTCTACCTGGCTTACATTAACCTGTAAGATATTACTGGGCTCTCACCATTTACATAGGATTGAACTTTACCTTACAGAAAAAGATTTGTTATGCTTATCAAACCAATGACATTATTTACGTAGACACCTCATGGACTGACGCTGCCTACTGGAGCTGACATATCAGCACAGCCGCCATCTTGGATAGGTCCCCATTCGCCTACAGTCAGTTTATTTCTAATGAGGAAGGTGTAAAGCCAACAATAAAAACGTATTTTATTATGCTTTTTAACAAAATCAGACATATGTAATGGCATATTATTACCAATATAAATGATTAAATTTTATGTTTTGATAAAAAAAGAAGTTTGATTGTTAATTTGAATTTATTTCACTCTTCCTCACAGGACTTACGGAACCGAAACCAGAGTAAAAGATAAAAACACGTCTTCTGAACCAATCTCAGCTCCGACCAAATAGTTGGTGAAGGATTTTCTGTAGAGTTTAGACGAATCAAACGCTCTGCTGCTCTGATCACCTTCACCGTTCCCTCTGAAGGAGCCATCAGCTGGTTTTAACATGAAGCAGATAATAGATCGGTCAGAGGATGAACTCACAGCAGCTGGGATCGGCTTCACGGCACATGGACAGTTTGTCCCCATAAATGTTAGAGATAATTATAAACAATGACAGTTATAGTTCCTTCCGTTAGCATTTCTTTGATAGATGTTGAATATCTATGTTCTCTATACAGTATGTGTTCTTTAAATAATTCAATAAAAATCACCAGATAGCTGCCCATTCTGCATAGACGCTAGTTGGGTTTGTAGTGAGGAGACCCATCCAATATGGCCGCCATGCTGTATCATTCTGCAGCACAGAATGAGGCGTCTACGTATATAATGTCTATGGTGATACTGAGCTGAAGTTGGCTTCTGGGAAATGGTTATATGGCCTATTCTACCTAATTTGCAGTAGTTTAGCCAGTTTAATCAGTTCTAGTTTTAAAACTAAAATTCTTTGACTTTTTAAATTCGGATTGAATATTGTGGGCGACTGTGGCTCAGTGGTAGAGTAGTTGGCTTGCAATTGTAGGGTCGTAGGTTCAATTCCAGCTTCCTCCAGTCACATGTCGATGTGCCCCTGGGCAAGGCACTTAACCCCCAAATTCTACATCGTCCTACCGAGCCATGTTGGGTGTCGGTGTATGAATGTGAGTGTGAATGGGTGAATGTGGCTTCCATGTAAAGCGCTTTGAGTGGTCAGTAAGACTAGAAAAGCGCTATATAAGTTCAGTCCATTTACCATATTCTACACTAACAGCTAAACCAGTTTAACTCAGTTTGCGATTTGTTTAACTTTTATTTGATTTGTGAATATTTAGTATAGTGCGACTTAGGCATTATTTGTTCCATCTGGATCACTCTAGATGCAAATATTCAAATTTGTTAAAGGCAAAATAGCCAGGGAGAGAATTTTTGCCACATAATTTTTTATACTTTCAAAGTTTGCAAATACCAAGATTGCGTTCCCTTTAAGCAATTTTCGAATGCCGGGATGATGATATCATGGGGTTGTCAGCTTCTGATGATTTAATCTGAACATAAGAGTGAAATGGAGGTTCTAATATGGGTTTACTTTGAGACGCATCTCAAATATACCTATTCCTGGTGTTAAAACCTTTGAGAAATCAAATATATTAAGCAAGCTAGAAGTAGGGATCATCTGTTCAAATAATTATATGCAAGTATAGACACAAGGAATATCAAGCCACCATAGTGTTCACGAAATACATGTGTTCTGTCTCAGAAATAATTTTGTTTTCGAGGGAAATGTGTGTATCAGTGCCAGAACAAAAGCAAACGAGCTTGTGAAGCTCTTGGCCAAAGCTGGAGCTGTTTTGGATTCTGAGACATGTTTTATAATCTCCTATAACTGAATATAAAATATCTGGCCATAATGACCAACATTATATATGGAGGAGGAAGTTTTCAAGTCTTAGAACATTATCCCGAATATGAAAAACGAAGGTGTTAAACGGAGGAAAAGTACAGCCGCAAAGCCGCCTTTGCTTTAAAAATTGACGCTAAGCATTCTGCCAAATTAGTTACAAAATTGCTTAAGGACAACAAAGGAAATATTTTGGACCAGAATTCTAACGAACGAGTGAGAAATTTGTAGAAGGATAACTAAAAAAATTATACTCAGGTCAAACACTTTAAATAACCCATAACAACCAATAAGATTAGTTAAGTAGATGAAACTCAGCTTTACATTACAATGTTATCAGGCGATTTTGAACCCATCCAAACCCTAAATGAATGCATTAAATCAATGTATGAATGGATGCATTATAATTTTCTCCATCTGAACAGAAACAGAACTGAATTAGTTTTGGACCTAAAGAGGAACGATGAAGAGTCAGCACACAGCTTCAGTTAATACATCTAGAAACTACTGATCAGAACCAAAATCTAGATGTAGTAATGGACTCTGACCTGAATGTCCAGCTTCACATTAAGGCAATAACAAGCTCAGCCTTTTATGGATTCTGTTTGTAGTTATCAGATTTAATTGTGGATTTAAATTTTAAAATTAACGTCTGAGAAAATTTAAGTACTTTAAAAAAACAAAACCTGTTAAATAAGGAGGCTCCCTTTAAAAAGTAGAAAAGGCTAGTGAAGTATTGCTAGCAAATTAATTCGATAGGGGATTTACTTTGTTTCAAAGAACAAAACAAACCACAGGCAACCCAAAGCTTAATGATATGACAGAAAATTTCAAAGTCAAAGATTTTGACTGAGATAAAACTGTTTTAGGTAGAGCTTCAAAGAAAAGTGAAACAAACAGTCCCGAGGAAATCATGTTGGGTAGAGATTGGTCAATGATAAAACAGAGAGACTGGGGGGCTATTCAATAATAACATCAACAAACCTTCTGGTATGCAAGAACATTTTTAGTTCCCTCTGTTCCTGGCCTGTTATGGTTAATGTTTGTTGATTGAAAAGAATCTGATTCAGCTGTTTACAGTAAACAGATCTACACATAGAAAGACAGCAGTGTGTTATAATTCTGCATCCAATCAGAGAGCAGACACAGTTTCACTTTAACATTGCTAGAAATCTACCCACAATCCACTTCAGGCTTCGATACTCTTTTTCCTGCAGGGAGAGCACAAGACACGAAAGAGAATTAATGTACACACTTATCTTTAATTTCCACGATACATACAACAAACTTTCAGTTTCATGGTCTATCATTTCCGGGGGTTTTTCATTTGCTGTATGCCATATTTTTACATAAGTCCACAACGTTTTATCACAGACACATGTGAAGATATAAATCTGTCTGTGGCAGGACCTACAGTTACCACAAGATGTTTTATCATTCAGGATTGTGTCCTAGAATTCAGGGAACCAAAATATTAACTGGTAGCACATAAAATTAAAAAAATACTAATGGGCAGAGGAGAGCAGTTATAGTGACATTTTTGCATGTTTTCAAAATGTATATAAAGCCCCAATTAACAACATGCTTCAATTAAATGCAGTTTACAATATCAGATTTGGTTATAAACGGTATAGAATCTGTATAATACAGTTCAATATTTATATTTTATCTTAGTTCAGACCAGAGACAATCAATTCAAACCCAAATACATACATTACAGTTTACTCCAAACTATATTGCAATAAAATATAATTCAGTTGATCGTGTAAAACCAAATGATGTAAGCATATCTGCTTATCGTCCATCAGCTAATTGCTTCAAGCTGCTGAATTTCCTGCAACCGTCATCATGATTAAGGATGAGAGGACAGAGGAGAGCATAAACTGCTTGTTAACATAAAGGGGAAAAAATCCAGTCGGTCAAAGCCTCATATGAGTAGCCACCTGCAGCAACAGGAGTTTGGGAGGACAGGAAGCAGATTAGAAAAAAAGTAGAAAATAATTTCTGCTGTTTAGAAAAAAAAGGGGAACAAAAAGTCAAGGGATGAAATACCTCCATCAATGGTTCCAAGGAGAAAGGAGACACAACTAAGCAGATATACTGAGCCAGAAGTTGGAGTGGAAAGAAAAACTGTACACAAAGTAAAAGACGGCGAAATTTCCATCAATGGTCCGAATAACAAGAATGGAAATGAAAACCACACACAGCCAGGAGTACTTTGTAGTGGAAAGTAGCGCAAAGTTGATCACAGCAAAGCTTCATCAATGAGTTCATCCAGGAAAAAGACATAAGGGAACACAGGTATGAAATCTTCTATGTTTTCAGTATTTCTATCTAGAAAAGACATAGTTAAATACAAAAGGATTTAGCCTAGAGTACCTTCAATGGTAAATAAGCTCTGGAAATTGATCTACCAACGAGTCACAATTAAACAGAAATCTACTAAATCATGCATACCTTATAGTTGAAGGAAATACACAGAGGTTACAGGAAGTTAGTATTAGCTCCAATAATATTTTATTCTGGGGAAAAACATAGCAAAATGCAGAGGCACCAAACAAGTTTTATTTTGTATGGAAAAAATATAAAAGAGTACTCAAAGACAAATAGCAGCGGTAGTCCTGATTTTTCATATTTAATGTAAGCAATTGCTCTGTGTGTGGTTCCCTCTAGAAAACAACCACAGCTTAAGAAGGAAGCTCTGAGCCCCTTCTACTTGAAAAGAAAAAAAACTGATGGTTCCATGTTGTTTCTAGCTTTACAGCTGTCTGTTTTAAGTTAATTTTAGGGGTTATGGCATGTATTATATGTATGATATTTTATTTTGCTATCCTGTTTTACTGTCTTTCAAACTGTTTTAGGTTGTTAAAGACCCACCTGGAGATGTACATTGCAAATTATTTGAGTCTAGATGGATAGATGGCCAATGGCAGCAGCACCATCAACAGCGCCATCTAGAGAAGTGATATAGTTAAGAACAGAAGCGTTGATCTCAGACTACGTTTTATGAGAATAAAACAAAAAGAAGAATAACAAAGGCAGCCATGTTTTCAGTTAATGGAGAGTAGCTGAAGAAAATAAAGTGAGCTATGTTTACCTTATACTGTGAGTTAAGCTCTTTCAGCTAGTTATATTTCCAGCGTTGGAGGATCAACATGTTATTTTTCTCACTCTTCCAGGACAACCAGTGCTTGTTGAACTGTTGACAGTAGTATTTCGTCTTGTGGGTGGCTTTTGTTTATTTACAACAAAACCCATCCATCCATGAAGGGCACTAATGACGTTGATGTGGGTGACGCTGGGTTGCAGCCATAATCTTCGGCTTGATCCCCCGCAGAGGGAATGGAGTAGAAGTGAGAGGTCGAGCTGCTGCTCTGTATTCTGGGCACGGCTCGGACGCACTGAGATCTGTCCTGACCGGTCTGCTATGATTAGCTGACCACGGTACTGCGGCGTTGCTCCCCATTATCATTAAACGGTGCCATCCGTAAAGCCATACTCTCCTCTCTGCCTCTCTAATTACACCCCCACTGCTGGGCTCCAAGCAATTACACCTGCCGCTAGGACGCTTCATTGTTCATTAAGCACAGATAACAGACACATCAACAACAAAAACATGGAGTTACTCATTTTGTGCTTGAGAAATACCGGTTAGCTACGCAGTGGTCCGTAACCAGAAAATGAGTCTCATTAACGTTAATATTATTCTTTTTGTCAAGAAGGACAAGATTATCTGACATGTTGTAATGTTCACTGCTCATTTGTGTGCAGTTTAGGTGTTATATTGTATAATTATTGAGCCGATTGTCTTCAGCAAAAAGGAAAAGGCACAGATAGCTGATGTTCAGCAAGGGACTTACCTATAGCTGCATGAATTCATCCAGGCCTAATAAGGAATCTGAAGCTGTTGTAAGTCTGAGTGGTCAGAAGAAGGTTGCAGTAACCAATCAGGCTGATTTCATGGGACGTAAGATGTGCAAACCTGGTGTGGTGTGAAATAAAGTCCTGGAGGTCATGTTTGACGAAGACTGTGAGTCGAAGTGACAGGAAGGCAGGCAGAGCTAGGTGTTGACTGATGGCCAATTTAGCAAAAAAAAAAAAAAAGGCTGCAGACCTGAAGCATATGGACAAAATCTGATGAGCTGCTCATAGTTTCTGGTCCATGAATACGTAGGAGGATTTTGTTACCAGTTTATTATAGCTGTGAGCTGACGGTTGGAGGATACAACCACGAGAAAAATGCAACAGAAAAGCAGGAGAACATGTACTAGGACATAAAATAGGAAAGACACAGCCATGAACATTGAGAATATTTTAGTTAAAGGGATCAAAAACAACATCAAAGGCAAAGCAAAACTACAAACAGATATGAGTCAAATACAAAGCATTATTTAAAGTCTGATATTTGCTAGAGCTATCATAAATAATAGCCTCTGTATCAACAAGACCTGTGTGGAAAAAAAAAGATGAAAGAGGAGGATCTAGTAATAATATGTTAGAGAGAAACTGATGATAGAATCAGTATGTAAAAAGGATCACTTAAAACAAGCTTATAACAAAGCTCTACTGAATCCTGCTTCCTTAAAGCCTATAGAAGATGAGCTGCACCAAATTCCCATTTTCACTTTCAGGCTTTACAATAGCAGCAAACCTTCAAGCTTGTAGGCCTTCAGTAAAAAACATGAGGTTATTCTGAAACTAAACTTCGCTTCAGGCTAGTTTTTGAAGAAGATTACACAAAAAGGAAACAAATAATATTCCATATTGCACAAATAAATGTAAAATCCCATGATATAAATGTTTTATATTCAGTTTTGATTAAACTGGATAACCCACTCATGTCTATGCTTTATTTACTATTGTCCATCACAGCGATCCCAATCTCCTGAAAAGCCAAACTAGTGTGTTCTCATTAACATTTCCATAAATGCTCATAAAGATGAAACCAAAAGACATACTTTGAATTACTCCAAAAATCTGTTAGCTGAATGGGTGAAATCGTTTTCTCCTGAAAGGTATAAGATCATGTTTCAAATCCAAACTAGGTAAAAAGAATCATTACGAGGATTGTTCTATTAGGGTATAAAATAAATAAAGGATGTTTATTTTATCTAAGATGGTCAAAAGTAAACATTTCACTCCGAAGCTCTGTGTGCTTCAGGAGTTTGATGTGTGTCTGTTAAAACAGAACTTCTTCAGTGTTCTCGTGTTGTGCAACTGTCCTGGGAATGCAAAGTTTGTTAGTCCAATGTCTGTGTGGGGCCTTTTAAAGAGGAAAACTTGGTTTCAGCTTTTATCAAACCTATCTCTTGCTTTTTTTATGTAAACCGAAAAATCTGATAAACTGTCCTGTTGCACATTGGCTATCCCAGAAGGAAAATGAGAAGACAAAGAATGTATTTAGCATATGTACTGTATTTGCTGTGTGTGTGAATGACTGTCTCTTTCTTCAAAGTGTGCCAACTTCTCCATACTCTTAAAAGGTTTTCAGGCTTTCCTGGAAACTGGAGACTACATAAATAACACAAAGATTTTGACTGAGAACATGAAGATAGGGTAATCAGAGGGTGAAAGCCAAGCAAAATGGATTCGACACACAGGGGTTTGGTGACAAGACTGGCGAAGGAAGTGGGTTTTTTTGCTGATAAAAGACAGAGAAGGTCGATTGTCCCTGCAGGTTTTGCGATAGTGCTGGAAGTCATTAAGATAAGGAGGATTAGACCTGCCACAGCGTTGTCCTATAGCTGCCACCACCTGAAGGACAGGAGGAGAGTAAAAGACCATGATGTGTTTAGGTGGAGGCACTATCATTTCAGCTTTCACACATTGAAAAAAACGTATAGATTGTAAGTGTGTGATAATTGAACTTCATATCATAGTCATTGTGGTTGTAGAAAAGGATGGAGGCCTTTGCATAGTAGAAAATCAGGCATTGAAAATGATGCACCATTAAATGTATCAATTGATGAGAATGCTTAATTATGATCTGAATGATGCAAATAAATAGTTTTCCTATAACCCTTAAATGTATTCTGCATATGTAAGTATGCAAATTGCATATTTATTGCATACTGGACTTAGTACTGCCTAAGTCCAATCCTCAACTGCTACTATCCTGCAACTTTTAGATGCATCCCTGCCTCATCACAATCAAATGGCTGAATCCACTCATCTAGCAGGTCATCCTGTCTTAGCAAAGCCTTGGTAACAAGCCATTTATGTCATTCAGCTGTTCTAGAGAAGGGATGCATCCAAAAGGAAGGAAAGAAAGAAATTACATTCATATTTACAGAAATCTGCATTATTTGATCATCATGCCTCAACTTTACACAGCAGAAGCAAACAATGCATACATATATATTAACATCAACATACCTCCAGTGTGGGAGATGAGCAGATTTGTTCATGAGACTGGACTGGACTAAGTTTTTGTGCCCAACTTGTAACAGCAGATAGACGACACAAAATAAATGCATTTAAGTTTAATTTATTTTTAAAATTAGACTACCGCAATTAAATATGTATTTATTTTAGGCATTTAACATTTTTTTTGCCTCATGTTCCAATACATGTCAAGGTTCTTCTTTTTGTTTCACAAGAACAAATGTTAATAATGTATCCGGGATGCTAACAACAATAAGTGTTTCAATGTAATTTTTTTTAATCTGACCTCAAACAAACGTAGCATTGAAAATAGACATGAACAAAGGGATACTAATAAACTGAATGATTTTCTTTGACACAGCCTCCATAGTAGATCATTCTTTCTTTTTAAGTTGCCTGTTTACGTCTCTTTTTCAAATAATTCATTCCCTAAGTAATTATGCACTGCCATGCTTGTGATTTGTCTGAGGAATGAAGATGCTGGTGAGAAGAAGTCATGTTCTGGTTACCTGAATTTCAACATAGTACCCCAGCAGATGCTTACCTAACAGATGTTGATTTGCGAGATGAAGATGGAGACAACAAAACCTTTCTTGCATGAAATCTGTCGACGTTAGCCTGTGGCAGGACCTCATTTTGGGGGGCTTTTATGCTGGCAGGGTGCTTAATAGCCATCGTGCCTGCTCTGAGGCCTATTAAACACAAGCAGTAAATCGACTGAGAAGGAACATGCCAGTTAATCAGGGCCTTTGTCTAAAGCTGATGGAACACAATGAATCTAACTAAATGCCACCAAGCTGACATAAAGTGTGTAAAGACAGCTAACACTGTCATGTCATACAGACAGACTGCTTCAGCAGCCACCTGTGCTTAATCAGAATCATTACTGCTGTTTCTTCCAAATGCTGTACCTGTTAATATCATTAAAAACTGCACTAAATAAGTTGTGAAGATTTGGAGAAGTGTCATGGTTTAACTTGTACAATTTTCTGAACTTATCCAAAATTTTATCAAAATCCATCGGCGTCTGGTTCTCATTGGTTTGATCTGGGATGCAATTTAGACAGTGGATCGTAACGTTGAATGGAAAAGTAGGAGGGAATTTATGATAAAATGATTCCAGTCTTACTTGATAAACAATTTTTTTATAAATCTGAACAGAAAATTATCTCTTGTGAGGTTCCTCAAGCCTGTGTTCTTGGGCAACTTGTATTGAATATATACAGCTTCTGCCCAGCTCTAATTAAACAGTATTACAAGTTTTCTTACCACACCTACTGTATGCTAATAACACCCAATGTGACACGTTAACCCATGTCCGTAGTGAGTGTGTCTATAAAATCATTAAGTGGGCAGAAAACTTCTTACAGCTTAATGCAAAGACAGATGTAATTAATGTTTCATTGTTAATTTACTACTACTATTACTATTACCATTACTTGATTTGATCATTTCATTAATTTAATCACGTGTCTCTAGTAGTTAAATGCCTTATTGAATAATTGGTTGATTGAACTTAGAAATAATTTTAAGGTGAAAACCATCTAGAACCCTCAGGTTCCTAGGGGCCAGCAGCTCTAGAACCAACTTCCTGAAAACCTGAGACTTGCAGAAACAGTTCCCTCTTCTAAATCAGGACAGAAATCAATTTTGTTTATTGCAGCCATTCGATAAAGGCAAATACTTCTTGCATAGTTTAATGTATAAATTTTTTGTTATTTGCTTTTATTTTCATTACCAATAATTCTCCTAATGTTTTTCTGCCACACAGTTTGAATTGTTTGAATCTAACATTTTTGGCTTTTTGAAAAAATTCACTGTAAAAAAGTAACTTTTCCTTTCCACGGCTGTCACAAGCTCTATGTCTGGTTTTGCTGAAGCAGCAGCCGCAGCCTCTTAAATAGGATCCGTACAGGTGCATTGTCTTCTCTTACTGTAAATCCCATATTTGAGAAGAGCCCTCAAGTACCCGGTTGGCTTTATGTTGGGGGAATAAAAGAGCTATGTCATTGTTTGGTCAGCTTTGAGGTTTTGGCAACTCGGTAAGCAGAAAAGTATGAAATTGCATGTGAGAAAACTGTATGAAGATGTTAGATTTAATATTTTATCACCATATAAACAAAAAGACAATAAATACAATTTGCATTTCAGTAAAATTAAATATGTTTCGTATGCACAAAGCAGAACCAATATGTTGCATTGCAGTGCTCATTTTTATCTCAGCCAAGAAGGTGATATTTTCATTAGGGTTTATTTGTTTGTCTGTTAACAGCATAGCTTAAAAGGTTGGACACAGTGGGACCAGGAACAAGTGATTAGATTTTGGGTGGGGACTGGGTTGCCTTGGTGGAAGTATGTTCTCTCTGAATGCTTTACTAGATTGGAAATCTGATCATTATTTTTCTTACTAGCTTTACATCAGTACACATTCTCATGGTACAGACTTGAAATAATAACCATAATTTAATTTGTAGGATTAACAGCGATAATTTACAATAAAGTGACATGACCTAGGGAGAAAAAACTGAAACTAGGGAGACTGAGGGTTGTTTGTGTCAAGGAGATCAGATGCAGGTGAGTGAGTGAGTGAGCAGAGGGAAGCAGAATGGAAGGGAAGAAACAGAGAGGGAAAAGTATAACAAAAGAAAAGGTTCTGATGGAAAATAATCGTAAAGACCTAAAGATAATAAAATCTAAATACATAAGAAAAACAGAAGCCCAACAAAACTCAAGTTTGAACAACTACGAGGCTGACAGAAAAGAAGAAAAAGAACAGAAGATGCAGAGCTTAAATATCAAAACAGTAATCCTGAATGGGAAAAAATAAAGCACAAAAGAAATTAACTCAGAAATAATGAGATGTAACAGAGAAATAATAAAAAAGCCAAACACAGATACACCCAAAGTAAAACTCCTGATGAATCCTAAGTAATGTAGGGATGCAATGATAGCAAATTTTTCAAACCGATACAATACCGATACTTGAATCAGAGTACTTGCTAATACCGTGTACCAATACCGTTCTTTTTCTACCACATAAAATAGAATGCAATGCATTGAAAGGCAGGTTTTACTTTCTTCTCTGCTTGTTACAACAAATGATAGTGAATTAGATAAAAAATAAAATATCTTTAAAAATGAACACAAAACTTAAGTTAAAAATGAAAAAAATCTGTGAAATTATTGCAGTTTCCACATTTTAGGTATCTGTTCATAGTATCCCTAATCTTAACATATTGCAAAAGGAAACAGAGTGATCATAGTTTTTCAGTTGCCCTAAATAGAAAAAGAGATGTGTTTCTGAATTTTGTTTCATTACCAGGAAACAGTTTCTCCTCCAGAAAGATCATTTAATGGTCTGTTTCAGTTTCACAGTCCCAATGGCTTCTGTAAGAAGCTTGATCATCCACAGGCATCAAGTCCAACACTGCAGTGTCACAGGTGAACCTGAAAATAGCACACTGGGAATGGGAAATTGTATACAATGACCGCTTTAATGGACTGACAGTTTACGTGTTGCTGTGAGGTCTGAGGATATTGGTTTAGATCTTTTTCATCTGTTGTTGACTTCAACTTCAGATACCCTCGATATAAAAATGAAGTTAATACAAACAAAGATATCGCTTAATGTCCAGGTTAAAAAAATCCTCTCACTCAGTCCAGAAGGAAGAAAACATTAAGGCTCTGCAAAGTAGCACAAACTCTCTTTTTCTGTACAACAGCACTGTTAAAACTTTTTTCACACATACAGATTTAATCTGTTTTCAGCGTTAACAGTATTTGTTTTTTTTTTTATTAGTTTTACCTGATTACAACAAAAAGAAAGTATTTTTCAGATAGATCAGTATTATTACAGTTTCATTTTCTTCTATGTGTCACCAGATGTAGAGTATAAAATCTGAAGTATTTATATTTGATACAGTATAGGTATCATAGCTCAGACGAAATTGTGTGGGATCTCTAGTGACTATGGACCCCAGACTGTGAACCACTGATCTTAAGTGCTGCACAACCAGTGGCGGCTGGTCTATTATGGGCGCTGGGGCGCCGCCCCTCCTGACAATTTTAGAAAAAAAAAAGTTTAAGTTTGACCAAAACATGACTTTCTTCGGTACATGTGTAGTGTTTTACACACTACAAGGAGGCGAGGGGGGAAAGGTGGGGTTTCTTTTTGTCTGCCAGCTTCATCGTGTGCTACAACAACATGATAAATGTGTAGTTTTATACTTGGGGCGGCGAGGAACAGCGCCCTTGCTATCTAACCAATGGCGCTCTAATAGGGTATAAAAACGTCACTACTTATGATTAATTCAACCAATCCGAGACGCGCAATGTTAAGTCTCCGATAGGTGCTTGGCATCAGCGCCCATCTGAGATTTAACATGGACTTTTTGGTGTAGTCAAGTGTCCGCGAGTCCCGGCGGATAGAGCCAGTCTTTCTTGACAAGTTGATGGCAGCGGCACACGAGAGAGACCGTGCAATCTCTTCTTCAAAATCCATTTGAAAGAAGACCACTGGCTGAAAAGCTTAAAATAAAAGAAACGGGACCGGACCAGCCACATTTTAACATCAGACAGCAGGTGAAAGACAAGGAAGCGTCTTATAACGCGAGTAGAAAGCGCCGTATTTATAGGTATTTTGAATTATGCATTTTGGGTCGCTGTATAGCTTGAGTACATTTCATAGTAAGATATCGCTGCGTTACAAAAGAGATGTTTTCTGACTTAAATTAATGCTAACTGATTAGCGGAAGTAGCTTTGTAGTCTAGACAACGCTACTTCAGAATAAGAGCATGTACTCCTGTTTATACTGATGACTTGGATAGATTGTCTGCTGTGTTTACGTTTTGGAAAACAGTAAATTGTGACATTTTATTACTAAGTCTATATTACATTTGATTTATTTAATATTTAACACAGCTGCTGATATTCAAATATTAAGTTTATTCCTATATTTTGGTTATTTCTACCTTGCATTTGTTCTTATTTTTCATATGAGATCACACATATCATCACATTTTTATCAGCCAAACCTGTATCAGCACCTGTGTGGAAATAATAAAGAACAGCAGAAATATAACAGCCTTTTCTCCACCATATCTTCTCATACTCTGAATGGCTTTAACTGGAGCTCTGACAGTTTCTCCCAGTATACAGAGTGATCCCAGTCTGAACCAGTACCTCTATAGACAGCTCAGTGTTTCCTCCTCTACAGTAGCAGTCTGTTTTAGAGAAACTGTTGAAGCCTCTGACTGAAATCATTCTGTTGTTGTAGGATAGTCCTATTAAGAGAATGATCAGGGCTGTTCAACATTAATAAGAAACAGCTTTACATACAGAAAATGTTAGCTAATTAGTTTGTGTTAGCAACTGGCTAAAAGATCAATATGTCAATGTATGAACATGTAGTCAATGTGTGAATATGATAGTGGAGTTAAAAAATAAAGTCTACTAATCTCTATTTATAAAAAAAGAGCTATGGTAATTGGATTTATCCTTTTACTCTAAAAAGTGTAGTTTTTTAGTCATATTTAGGAATGCTAATTAGTCTGAATTAATTCACAGCTATCCCTTAATGAATTAAGTTTAAAAAAAATATAGTTTGACAACCCTAATATCAAGCCATCATCATAGCCTTCTGGAGAACATTCCACCAGCCGCCACTGTGCACAACCCACTTGTCTCAGTTATAAGCATTCAAATTACAACAATGAGAAACAAGGAGAAAGTCTGATCATCACATTTTGACCCTGAAGCTTAAACGCTGTTGGGTTTGTGCATCAAAATAATGATCCAAAACACACCAACAAGCCCACCTAGTGTACCCCAGCAAGAACCAGACTTGTGGAGGTTGATTATTCTCTTTCTCGTATGTTGACTGGAAAAAGGAGCAGACCGAGCAAATGCAGTTCATGTGGTTTAGAGGGTGGAACTGTGTTATTAGTAAAAACATTTGGAGCATAAGGGTATACCACATGTTCTGTTTGAATTTACATGGTTTCACTTATTTATTTAATACTAACAGAACAGAGAAAAGTATTTGATAAAATATAATCTCCACAGTCACTATAAATTTCCCCTGTAGCAGTTTTCATGCAGCTTTATTAATCAGACATATTAATTATGGCTTAAACTGTAACAGGTAAAAACTGAAAGTAAAAAAAAGTAACAAAACAAAAATCTTATGATTATTACATTCTCCCGAGTAACGATATATAAACAGGCTAAAAACATGTTTTTCTTTTGTTTCACTTGCACAATCTTAGTGAATCTTTTAAAAACACATACTTTGATTTGAAAAGATTTATTCAGTATCCCCAAAAAAGAAACTACAAACAGTACTACAAATTAATTATTTTTTGTTGCAATTTAGGGCCTTGTGTTTCAAACTGATTAGAGTCCAAGGAAATTTGTAAGATAATCTGTAACCTTGTGTGTCCTTGATGTGATACAAAGGTTAGATCATTTCTTATGGTTAAAAGTAAGGAAAAGGCTGGAAGAAAATAGCTCATCACTAACCATACCATTTCGACAATAAGAGTAATAATTTGATGTTAATTATTACCAAAAAAAGGCTGTGTGGAGTACTATCTTTATGTTTGCACCATATGCAGATTTTATACACAAGTGACATAATTGTGAAGGGAGTTGTGCTTTGGATGCAAAAATTTTCTCGTGTAAAAGAAGAACCAAAGAAACCATTTGGTCATTCATTCCTCATTTCATTGTTTGGTATAATTTATTACATGTTTTTTGGAAAAAAAATCTGCGATCCTTCCTTTTACAACTTCCAGACCTTTCTCTTACCACTTTGACATTGTCTGAGCTCACAGTCACATTTTCTGGTTCCTGCTTTTAGTAAAGTTGCACAGCCTTCTCCATCAAATACATACAGTAGCATTCATCAACAGTAGCCTAATTAAAAAGCTTTCAAGCCTGTTTTTCGAATCCACTAATCACCAAGACAGTCCCATAATCGTTAATAGCCTGTGTGAACATGGCCGGCCCAACGGCAAATAAATCTCTCACAATTGAAGTCGAGGTTCTCTACTTAAAGGTAATTAGACTCTTGTAAAACCGAGTATATTTTGTGCTCTCAAGTAATATTTAGATGGGAAACTGCAGCGAATAAAGGATTGGATGGCTACAAAGCAGCATGTTTCAAGCTAGATAAAGATCAGGACAAAATGTCTCCAAGACAAGCCTGGTACCTCAACATCAACTCTTACCATCATTTATTTATTAAAAGTGAATAATTAAACAATTTTATTTTCAAAATATAAACAGCAATTGTATGTTTTTTTTTCTTCTTCTCCTTATTTTACATTGTGGGTTATATGGACAGTTTTCTTCCCTTTTAAGTCATGAAGTGCATCTTACATACAGTACTTGATTTCTGTAGCAGCTGACATATTATACAAAGCTTGAAGCACCAAACAAGATGATAAAAAGCAGAGGAAAGAGCACAGGAGACTACACAGCCTCTTTATATTTATCTCTTGGGAATTTAAAGCTCCAATAAGGAGGACTGGATTAGCAAGAAGCAAATTTCTTGCGTCAAACAAAAAGAAATAGATGGAAGAGCTTTCATAAAAAATATTTTAATTTAGAAAAAAATAAAATAAATACATTAATAATTAAATGATTAAATAAATCCTGGTTCCAAAGCCACAATAACTGATTTTCCTAGCAATAAATTGTTTTTGTAATACTACAATGAGTAGAAACCCTGTGTTTGCATGAGCTCACTGTCTGTGGGATGACTTCATTGTTCTGGGGGGAGAAGAAAGAAATGACTTAACCAATTTTTATGCTTGATTACATGTTCTGTTTTGACCTTTTGTGATCTTTGTAAGTAAGAGTCACTTCTTACCTCTCCCCTGCAGGAATTGACAAAGATGTTAGTCTGGCATTTAAGTCAGTACAGGTAGGTGTTGAAATGTGATACATTGTGAAATAAAAATCGTGTTGGGTGAATACCACTATAAATACCAGTTTTTTAAGATGCAGCAGCTCCTTTGTAGACCTTCTCAGTTGCTTCATGTATATAACCATTACGTAGCCTTCAAAGTTGCAAACTTAAACTTTATTAATAAACTAAATGTATCTGTCTCTAGTATATATAATACAAATCTTTCTGCCCTGCAATTTTTTTCTCAGGTTTACGATTTACAGGGCATCAATCAAAATTAGTTACATTTCAGATGAGAATTTTAAGAAAAATCACTGCGATATATTAACCTAATTAATGTAAAGACAAAATTTAGGAAGCAAAAAAATATAAACAGAACAACAACAAAAAACAAAGATACTGAAGGTGATTCTATTCTATGAGCTACTGTGGAGCCCAGAATTATCTCTACCCCTGGCAAATGTAGGTTTTAAGTGATCTTTTAATGTTACCCACGTTTCTTCAGAAACAAAATGAACAACAAGAAGCAGCCTAATCACAGCACTGAATTAAATCTAATAAAGACGTTGTGGAGGGTGCTGAAAATTAGGGCGATGGCAACAAGGCTGTCCAAAATCAAATATGATGATTCATCATGATGATTCATTATCAAACAAAACATGAAGAACACATTTTTGTAAAGCTGATACCCCTTTTATACTGCATTAACATAATTTGAGTCTCTTTGTTTTCCATCTATTATCCATACCATCTATTCTATGTAAGGTTGCGGGTAGTCTATCTACAACAATCATCTGGTGACGCTGCCAACTGCGCCACTGTGCAACCTGTGTAATTTCCAATGACAATAAATGTTTTGGTTGAACAGAATGGGATTTTCATTATTAGTATGCAAGGGGTATAAATAACTTTAGAGTTAACCATAACAGGGGCAGTTGAAGGTTCAAAATCGTATCTAAGCTGATGAAAATGTACCTTTAATCAAAAGTTTATCGTTGTTTCAGAAGTTTTTAGAGAAAGGTGCTTTCCAAGCTAAAATTGTAGCCTACTTTCTAATTTTTGACATTCTTTGAGGGAGAACGACTAAGGATGAGGAATATAATGTGTCAGAACCACTTTAACAGCTGAACCTCCTCTAAATAAAGAATTGTGGGTCTTATTGTGCTCCAGAATTGTCTTGTTGCTCATTTCATGCAGCTGTTCATGCAGCTTTGATGCTCCTATTTCTCAGTCATGCTGATAAGAAAATCTGGCCAGAATAGCTGGAAGGTCAATCATAGCCAGGAAACCTTGTAGAGACAGTTTCTTTTTTTTTTTTTTTGGTCTTTAATTTTGATTTGATGCTAGCTAGCTTACAAAGAGAGAAAGTGCAACTTTTTTATTGCTGATAAACTGTATAAATTACTGTATAATATTGTGTTCTACATGTCTGGTCATTATTTTTGGTATTTTAGTACATTTTAGATTTTTGTTTTTACATTTTGTTAGTTATATAATATTTCAAAGTCTTCTGAATTCCGACAGGCATTTTGGAAAACACCTTTTCTGAGTATATTTGTGTAATATAAAAGAAATAAATAAATCATAGTTTGGAGATTCAGGAGGCCACCTGCATGGGATATGTAAGGAAAGCTGCTAAATAAAGTGAAAAGTCACATTTGTGTTTTCGGTGCATTATACAGAAATCATTCTAATTCCTACTTCTGAAAACATTAACCCCTAAATGCCAATTGCCCTGACTGTGAATTCAAGATGAAATGTTGGAATAATTAAACGTAACTGAGGAAATAATAAATATATGAGCGGAAGCATTCTCTCTGCTCCATGAAATCTATGAATAAATTATTAACTCAGCTGCAAATCCTGACTCCCCGGTGGGTTCCAGTCCATCAGTTTTGTTAAATGACTGCAGCTTCTTCACTGCAAACGTCTCAGAAAGCTTTCTCTCTGCTGTTAATACTGTTTGATCGAGATCAATTTATACCAGTCTCTTGTCTTTAAAGCACCTGATGGAGCAAGCATGTATAAGCATCTGTCACTTTTTATTTGTTAACAGCTAATTAGTTTGGTTAATCAGCCTTAAAATTGAGCATTTCAATCAATAGGTCAAGGCCAGAATTCAGATCTCTGTGCAAGATCTTGGACCAGCTATCCAGGACCCATGGGGACAGATGGATGAAAGTGGCACCAGGGTCGGGAACATGGCAACACAGAAAAAAAAGAAGCTTTAAAACCAATGTGTTCTTGAATTATCTGTGAGAGGAGCAACTTATGTGCATGTTTGTGCAATCTCTCTGGAAGATCTTTCTGCTTTGCAGCTGCAGACACTCCACAGCAAGAAGAGGAACTGACGTTCACAGCATCGCGTTGACCCCTCAGTCGCTCAAGCACACGTATCATAACCGACTAAGGTGCACCTCCTTTATGTTTGTCCTTATCATAGCCATGTAATCACGACCAATCCAGTCCCATCACCTCCCATCTGCCTCCTCCTCCTCCCTCCCTGCCTCTATGCTGCCTCACTTCTTCCCTGAGCAGCAGCAGCACGCTGAACTGGATAGCGTCTCCTTCAGCCGGCAGCACAGTCTCATTTCTCCACACACCAGCTCTGAGTGAATGCTCAGCAGGGGTGTTTGAGATATTAGCACGCTGTGGGGGGGGAAACGGCTCAGGGACTTCTTCCAACCAACCTACAAAGGTAAGACTCTCACGCCAAAATACATCAAAATACCTGTTTGCAGTCAGGTCCCAAAGTGAAAGCAGTTAAAGTTGCTGCCTTTAGGGATTACTATTATCAGAATCGCAGCAGCCCCCCCAACTTTTATTGTATTTCTTTTTTAGGCTGTGCTCACATCTTTTCTTTTTTTGTTTATCAAAGTGGAAAACAAAGATGTCAGGGCTCTACATTTAGAAACGACTTGTGATCGGTGAATAAGGAGTTTGTAGATTGCTGGAACAGCCTGACCTGTGAGTTAATCCTGTGTTTTGTTTGTTTTTTGGGGAAATGGTACCAGCCACTGAACACTGTGTAAAACATTTAGCACACATTCATCTTACTTAGAGGGAAATTATCTCATTCATTACTCTCTAAATCTTAGTCCAGTTAGATTTGCGCTCTAACACCTTGTTGCTTGTACATGTTGTACATTGCTGCTCTTTATTCTGCTCTCCCTTTATCTATTTTTTTTTTTGGTGAGATGTACACCAAATTACTAATGTAACCAGGGAATTTTAATTGCTGAAAATGAACATTTATACTCTTTATGTTATGTTTCTGAACACCTGTCTGCATTTGTAAAATGTTGCTTTGAAGCAGGGCACAAGTGCAATGAAATGGTGTTTACTTATATTACTTATATACATCATATTTAACCGTAAATTACATTTAAAAGTTAAGAGAAATAAAAAAATTTACCAGTTGAGTCCATAAATTACACTCTACTTTTTATTATCAGTTTGAGTATTTGCGTTTTAACATTTTGTTCCACCCTCCTATCTCTCCTGAGTAGGATACTCCCAACAAGTCTTTTATCTGGTTAAACAAAGGTGGACAGATTAAAATGTCAGCCCCTTTGTGGCTAATACTATCATGCTTTCTCTCTAAAATCCCCCTGACAGAGTTAGAAACACAAAAACATAGATGACTTGACAACTCTGCCAGTGTTTGGGTAGTTTTCCTCACTGTCAGCCCCTAAAACTCAGCTTAAAGAGGCTTAGTCATGTAAACCGGGTGCCAATACTGTGGGTTGCTGTAATATTTCAACCCAGTCAGGAAATGTCTGCGCTGAACAACACAAGCAACAAACCAGTCTCTTAATCAGCAAGGGAAGACTCCAGAGTTTATGATTAATTTTGTATGTTTAATTAATTTGGCTCAAACATTTATAGCTCATAATCGGATTTTAGTGTTTGATTTTTTTTTTACTGTTGTGCATTAAATTGTCTAACAATTAACATTACATATTATATTTAAGATATTTTGAGCTAATTCTTCTGGTTACACAATAGAACATATTTTGATTGTTCTTACAATTCTGTGAATATTGTGATTTCACCCGAATTTTTTTTTATTGATCTCTTGGGTGCTATTTTCACTGCCACACTTGCACTGACTTGAAAAATATTCACAGTCCTTTGACTTTTCAACATTTTGTTACTTTATAGCAATGGACTTCTTTGTATTTTTATTTTTTGAGGGGGTGTTGTTTATGTGATAGTCTAACACAAAGTAGTCTGTAATTAAGAAATGAATGATAAAAGATACACAGACTTGATATTTCTTTTAGTGGTAAATAAAAATCAGAAAGTTGAGTGTGCATCGATATTAAGCCCTCCCGTCAGTTGATTTAAATTGACTAGCTTTCTGTTTATAGAGCATGACGTTTTTTTAATCATGAATTTTCTTCACAGCTTAAAGTAGCTCATTCAGATTGGATGGAGAATCTGGGAGTGATCAGTTTTCAAGTCTTGGATAGATCTCCACTGATATCACTTAACTTTGAATGATGCAAAGGAATCGTTCTCTTCTGAGATCGTTAATAGAAACATTAATAATGTGCAGAATTTATTTGCATATCTAATCTTACTGTGGCTGTTGCCACCAGGGCTTGCATTGAATTTGCCATGTTTTTTTCTTGAAAAGATTCAGAGAATTAGAGGGTTAGTCTGTATATCAGGACTAAACCCATTATTAACCCGATGTCTAAATTATAAAAAACGAAAACAAAAAAACATTGATAAAACCATATGATCCTGCATTAACATTTCAGGGTTGTTGTTCTATAGTAGAATATTTACGTATAATTAGGTGAACATAGTATATATAGAAAATTTCAATATTGTTGTTTTACTATAGAACAACAACCTTGAAATGTTAATGCAGGATCATAAACCAATTTCTAATCTTACATTCATCGGCAAGATTATTGAAAAAGCTATATTTCAACAGTTAAATAGTTTCAGTCCAACCATTTAGATATTTTTCAGTCTGATTTCCGTGCTCACAACAGCATCAAGACTGCCCTCGTCAAAGTTTTCAAAGACATCTACATAAATACAGACTGCGGTAGAAGCATAGTGCTGCATCTGTTGGACCTCAGTGCAGCATTTGACTCTATTGACTATGATATGTTATTGGAACAATTGGAGAGCTGGGTCGGACTATCTATTACAGTATTTGGCTGGTTTGAGTCTTACCTAAAGAACAGAAAAATCTTTGTGCCAATCGGAAATTTTTCATCAGAAGAGACAGAAATCACATGTGGGGTCCCCCAAGGCTCCATGCTTGGCCCCCTCCTAATTAATATACTGGATGCTAAAATTAGTTGACATAGCAATGCAGATAACATTCAGCTTTACCTTACAATGTCACCAGGTGACTTTGAACCCATCCAGACCCTAAATGAACGTAATGAGCAAATCAATGGACTTGAACCTTAGTGGTTAACACCTGAACCTCCAGGGTTACATAAAGCAATAGCAAGGTCAGCCTTCTATCACATGAAGAACATTTCTAGGATTAAAGGAATAATGTTGCAACAAGATCTTGAAAAACTCTTCCGTCATTTATCTTTGGTCGGATTAATTATACTCTAATCACGTCCTCACAGGTCTGCCTAAAAAGTCAATCAGACAGGTGCAACGGATCCAGAATGCTGCTGCTGAACCAGGAAAACCAGGAAAGTAGGCCAAATGACAGCAGTTCTAAAGTCCTTATACTGGCTCCCTGTAGCTCAGAGAATAGACTTCAAAATATTTTTACTAGTTTATAAATCATTGAATGTCTTTGCACCGAAGTATGTTGAAAATCTGTTGCCAATAAAGCAACCCCCCAGAGCACATATGTCCTCCAGCTCTAGTCTACTAATCATCGCTAGAATCAGAACCAAATATGGAGAAGCAGCTTTCAGTTTCAATGCTCCTCTCATCTGGAGCAAACTTCCAGACAACTGCAAAGCTGCTGAAACACTGAGTTCCATTAAATCAAAACTAAACCCCATCTGTATATTAATGGCTAGGCGCTACATCACCATGTCCAAAAAAGCTACTTCCGTGTCCATTCGCTGGACTACAACAGCATTAAAATGGTCCAGTTCTGTTATTGTGCAGTGCTCTTATTTCCAATTTCCCCACAACGAAAAAGAGAAGAAGAGATGGCTAAAGTTGATATGGTAAGTTTCATGGAAATCTGGGTGTCTGAGAAGCCTTGGATGAGAATATAAAACAAAAGTGTCAGCCATATTCGTACATAGTTTATTTTATGTGCACGGGAGGGTCTCCTAGTGAGAACCCCCCAAAGCTTCAGACAGATGTATGAGTTTATATACTGTTAGCCACACCCTAAGAATCAGCTTTTGTCCAATCATTACATCATACAGTTATGATAGGATAACCACAAGACCAATCACAGAACAACATGGAATAGGTAAACACAGGATGTGTCATCAGTAGTCAGCAGTAAACAATCAGGAGATAGTTTCAGTATACTCAGTATATAGATAACAATAAGGGACACTTAACATAATGCTGAGAAAGACATTCACAGGAGCTATCATTAGTGTAACACCAGATAATAAGATTTGTCATAAGTCAAGGTGAGATGTTTACATACAATTGATTCTTGTTTGTACCTTAGAATAAGAACAGCTGTCTAAGAGCTGATTAAGAGGATTGAACCTTTCTAATGTCCGAGGATAATACAATTTTCTGTCACAGTAAGTTGGATCTCAAATGATGAACATTAATAACAAAAATAACAATAATAACAGGCTTGCGATTACTAGCGAGCTAACATTACTAACTCGTAACAAAAAGCAGTTGTAAGATGGTTTTAGGTGAGAAAGTAGACCTTCTATCTACCTTCATCTATATGGTCAGTTTATTAAGAATCTGCCTATTTTAAATGTTCCCCGGCATTTTCGGAGCACCTCAGCATCACAGATAGGCGGTGGGAGCTGCAGGCTCAGTGGGCGGTTGGAGTGTGTTCAGCCTCTTCAGTTGGAAGCTTCTTCAGTTTCGCTGCAACACAGACCGCTACAGGAAATTATTTTTCCCCACAGCCCCACAACAACTTCTTGAAAAATTCATTAGCAACACTTAATTTCCCTCTGGGATCAATAAAGTATTTTTGAATTTAATTGAATTTTGTTTTCCCTGCTCACTGCAGCCTGACCCCGCTACGTTTGATCTGTGAGTAGCGGCTAAAAGTCAGATATAAAGGGTTTAGTATTAGTAAATGTGACGGATAACTGCAAGTATCAAAAATATATATATTTTTTGGAATTTGTGATACTTGTTTAGTTTATATTGTTATTTTATAAACTGTGTCGTCAAAGTTTATAAAACGATTTTGCCTTGTAAATTCATAGTGATAGAATTATTTTACCACAGTACCTTTAATGATCAAACATTGCACTGTGAACATTGCCATAAGATTGGATCGGTGGAGAATAAACTCTTTTTTTCTTTGTTTTATGCAGACAGCTCTGCAGGGGGGAGAGACCAGAGTGCATGCTCTGATGCGACTTCTCAAAAGCTCCAAGCGATCTTCTTTACCCCAGTCCTGATTCATCTTCTTCAGTCTCCTTATCTTCTCTAATGTTTTAAAAAATATTTTAACATCTGCTTTTGACAAGATAGTCACAATATAAATGTCCTGTACTTGTTGGTTGATTTTTGTCATTCTAATAATAAAAAAAAACTTTACCAAAAACATTTAGTCTACTTGTTGTTCACGAATGAGGGAAAAATGGAGCGGGAGATCGATAAATGGATTGGTAAGGCGTCTGCAGTTATGCGGGCGCTGTACCAGTCTGTCATGGTGAAAAGAGAGCTGAGCCAAAAGGCAAAGCTCTTGATTTACCTGTCGATACGTTCCTACCCTCATCTATGGTCACAAACTTTGGGTGATGACCGAAAGAACAAGATCACGGATACAGGTGGCTGAAATGAGTTTCCTCCGCAGGGTGTCTGGGTTCTCCCTTAGAGATAGAGTGAGAAGCTCGGTCATCCGGAGGGGGCTCAAAGTAGAGCCACTGCTCCTCCACATCGAGAGGAGCCAGTTGAGGTGGCTCGGGCATCTGGTCATGATGCCTCCTTGACGTCTCCCTGATTAGGTGTTCTGGACACGTCCCACTGGGAGGAGGCCCAGAGAGGGACCCAGGACTCGCTGGAGAGACTATGTCTCCCGGCTTGCCTGGGAACGCCTCGGGATTCTTCCCGAGGAGCTGGCCCAAGTAGCTGGGGAGAGGAACGTCTGGGTCTCTCTGCTTAAGCTACTGCTCCCGCGATCCGACCCCAGATATGCGGAAGAAGATGAATGGATGGATTTAGTCTATTTATGTTGTTGGTAGGCTATCTGATATGAGTTTAGCTGATGATGATAAAAAACTATAAGTTTGTTAATCCATATTTAGTAGTTTTGTAAATAAATCATGCAGTTGTATAGCAACAATGCTGACCCAGGTTGGTAAAATATTAAATACCTTAAAGCCATGGTTCTCAAACTGTGGTACGTATACCACCAGTGGTACTCAAGCTCTCCCTAGTGGTAGTTGGAGAAAAGTCCAACATATTTTTTGAAAATAAAATACATTTACAAATGTATTTGTGGCTGACAACAATTACCAACAAAATAATCATTTTTAGGAGTAAATAAGTCTCCTTTGTTAATCATTTATAGTTAAAAGGGTAAGCCTTCTCTGCTCTATGTTTAGATTGATCATTATAGTGGTACTTGGAGAGCTCAACATTTTCTCAGATGGTACCCACTGTAAAAAGTTTGAGAAATACTACCTTAAAGTATTAGTGCTTGCATCCAGCGCAAACTATAATCAAATTAATCAATTAACTGTATACCTCTAAAGCTGGTCATCATCAATTATGTCAGTTGAGTAAACCAAACCAAAACACGGCTAAAAGACAGTCAGCAATGTCATCCTGTCTTTACATTAACCTTAGCTAACCAACATCCTTACTTTCTCACCTCAGCATCGTAGCTTTTTTTTTTTGTGGAGGCCTGGACTTTACCTGATAGACTTCCACCTGACATTGAAACTGATATAACCCTAATTGATTTATAGGAGTTAAGACCCTTCTGAACAGACTTTGGGAAGTTAGTAAAGTAGGCTGTCACTGTATAAAAGGTGGCCGGTTCTTGTGCTGTAGCGGCTGTAGCCATAGTTGTTTACGTGACCTACCTAAAAATGAATGGACACGCAAGTGATTCCTAGTGATTTGTGAACTCACACTAGCCATTCCCATAGAGCTGCCTTTAAGTAAGTGATTAATAGCTGAAATCTCTTGTTTTAATATGTTGTTTCAAAGTCAAAGTATTGTCCAAGTCACCTAATGGCAAAACACCTACTGGTATATTTGAGTGGTTTTACTCCCTTTTATTAATCCAATAACAACAAAGATTAATTTGTTATTTTAACTAATATAACCCAATAACCCAAAGCACCTGGAATTGTCTTTTTGCTGAAACTGTGCTATACAAATAAAGTTGCCTTGCCAATTGAATTCGGGTCCAGGCTTTGAATGTGCCCGTCTGAAACATGAATATACTTTCATGTAATCCATGATGCATCCTTCATGTTATAGCTCTGGCTGTATTCATGGTATTCATGGTTTTTATCCTGCTAGAAGATGACCTTTTACCCCAATCTTAAGCCTTTTGCTGCTTCTAACAGCTGTTCTTCTAGTATTGTCTTGTATTTACCTCTATCTTCCTATTAACTCTGAGCAGCTTCACTGTCCCATCTGAAGAAAAGCTTCCTACTGCTTGATTCTGCCACCACCGTGCTTCAACATGGAGATTGTGTACATAGAACTGCAAATAAAATTTCTTGTGGATTTCTTCTTACCACTCATTAATAATCCAGATTTGTGGGGTATAAGACTACAATCAGAATGAAATGGCTGTATTGTCCAGTGATTTTTCCTTTCTGAACTGTTGATCTCTTCAGCTCCTCCAGAGTTACCATGCACCTTTAGGTTTCCTATCCAATTAATGCGCTACTTATTTGTACAGGTCCACACCCATCCATTTGATGAAGTTGTGCCATTCTCTTAATTTTCAGATGATGGATTGAAGAAAGCTCTGCAATATGTTTATTTCTTAGGATATTATGTCATAGCCCAACCTTGAAATAACTTTTTCTATTACTGTTGTCTAAACAGATGTATTTATACTGAGATTAAATCCAACACAGGTGGACTCCTTGTGAATATAATCGGGTTATAACTTTCAGAAATGTTTCCTACTTATAAAGTTTGAGTCTGCTTAATTTGGATTCACACGTGTGTATAACTGTTTGACTTTCCTACGCTTTAGGGCCAATTGTATACAGAAAATACCAAAACAGAAAAAAGTGCTAATTTCTAGTCTTATAAAGCTTCTTCCTGTTTGAGGGGAGAGGGGGTACACATACAGTACTAGCAGATTAACTGTATCTAGACCAGTAACAGCACTTAGCTTTTTTAAGCATTCTGTTATAGATATTTAGGGGAGTTGTAATCTCTTATTGGCAAAGTTTGCAGATGTAAAAACTATATTTTAGGGAGAAGTGTGTGTGTGTTGGGGGTGAGGAGGTTGATATACCTTCCTACAACTTACACAAAAAACCATTTAGCTTGCATAATGTCACATTTTACTTAAATATGTAGGAATATAAATTAATCCAGCTTGAATGGTGTCCCAGAAGCATTGTAAATATGTTTAATACAGATAGCTCTCTGCAGCCAACACTGCATTAAAAACACCAGACTGCTAATGTTTGAGTTGTTTTTCATAAATCTGGGGCTGTCTTTTACGTGATGCTGCAGGATTGTGGCTCAGGGAAATGTTCATATGCACACTGATTCAGTCTGAGGATGGCAGCGGAGCCACCACAGGCTCTATGCCTCTGTGTAATGCTAGTTCTGTGCCCATGAGTATTCATCAGCAGGGAGTAGTGGGGCGCAGCAGTGTGAACCTCTGATTTACAGCCTGTCCACTGGCAGACCTAATGATAGGGCAATGCTGATGGTTATGGAAGAAACAGGTGCTGCAGAGTGAATAGATAAAAAGAAACACTCAGCTACTGGTGATTGTTGTTTTGTCCTCTGCACAAATGCTCATTTGGAATATTGTGCTCTCGCATATGTAATTATTATGCAAAGAAATTAGCCTACTTGTAGGAGAGTTACTGTTTCATGTGTGTATAGTTTATGTAGAAATGTTCAGAGTAAGTTTACAGTTTAATTTTATTTGTGCCACTGTGTTTCCAGAATGAAACCCACATTCAGAAGACAGTGTGCTCTCTCAGCAACTTTAGCACCTGAAGTTGAATGATAAAACCAAATGCTTCTAAATTAGCAGCTGCACTTATAACAATTACTTAGAATACTGAAGCTTTTAAAAAGTTGATCCAGGAGCACATATAACTATATATCCCTTCTTGCCTAGAAACACACTGGGATTTCTCAAAATAACCAGAGGTATTCGTTTGGGAGAGGGTTGTCAATGTTTCCCTTGTGGGGAAACAACCTTCCTAAGTCAATGAGGCATAGGTGGGAGATATGTTTTTTTTTTCTCAAAACATTTGGAAGAAGACTAAGGGTGCATTCACACCAGCCCTATTTAGTCTGCTTGACTTGAACTCTAGTTAATTTGCCTGGAAAATCTGGTTTGTTTGGAAAGGTGTGAATGGGCAATGGAACTCTGATTTGGACCAAACAAACAACCTCAAGTCTGCTTAAAAATGTAGGTTCGATTCAAAGGAACTCTGCAGTGGTTCGATTGAATGTGTGAATAGCAAGCTGACCAGAAGGAAGCGGACTGTTGTGTAGCACATCCTGGGTAAATACAATTTGAACAACCACTAATGCTGGAGAGATACAGTGTATGCTTGATATTGTGTATACCTTGTTTAACATATAAGGTGAACATAGGTGCTGGAAGTTGTATACGGGCAGTCCTACTCATTGCACACTGCCTTATATGGAGCTGTCTCAGCAGTTCTGTGTATGTAACAGCATCCTCCATAGTCCCCCACCTCATTCTATGTACATCTTGAGTTGCTACAGCAGTACTAATCTGGCACATTCGCCAAGCACAACAGATCAATCCAAAAACCTCTGCTCCCCCCATGTTTGTTTACATTTCACTGTACTGTGAAGTTTCCCCCACTACAAGAAGAAGTGCAGCTCCACCACAGGCGGAGAGGTGAAATTGTTGCTCAAAGGTTTGGATTGTCTGACAGAAGGAGGCAGTGTGAATGTGAACCACACCAGCTAAAAACAGCCATAATGTTACAATTTTGTTCCCCGGTCCACCGGGCTATCAGATGTGAATGCCACCTTAAGCAACACCTTTGAGGGATTGCTGGAGACTGTTTTGGGGACTCTAGCCACTTTGTCAGTCCTACAGCCTCCAATGAGGATGGATAGAATTCAACTCACCACCTTTTATTGATCAATTAAAATCACTGCTCTCTTTTTTTCAGGACAATAGCTCATAAGCCAAATTATATGATGTACTATTGGTTATCATCTTCAACATCCACTTTTGACCCAAGGTGACTTGGTACCAAGTACTCAAGATTACTCTTGCTTGAACACAATAGATGCTATGGAGACCCCATGTCTCCAGGTCCAATGACACTAAACAGATCAGATTTATCTTGGGGGCCCTTTTGTTGCCCATACTGGAGATACCGTGAGAAATAAAATGGAGATCAGGAACTCAGGCCAATCCCACAGTGCACCATATCTCAGCAACACTTCTTGTAGATCATGGAAGTGGTTCTTGCAGGCTTGCACCACTCAAGTCACAAGGCTGAACTGGTTTCCTTATTCTGGGTGAGATGAATTCTCTTCTATTTTCGTCAGATCTTCCTTTCCTTTTTGGAAACAATTTTTGGATCCAATCTTGTTTGATTGATTTGTATTGTGCTTTGTCGAATTTAGTCATTTTTAATGTGCTAATTAAGTATTTTGACATTGGTCTGACCCTTCCTTTACTGCAGCCAGGTTGCCACGATAGACGCTATCAAGAGCTGACAGCATCATAGCCTTTCATGAATATGAGTTAGCACAAACTGTCCTGCAAATTTTATGATTCTGTATACTGTAACCTATTTCAGATCACAGTTTCATTTGGAATATTCTAGTCTTTACATGTCACAGGGGTTTGTGTGCTGCTATAATTTTGTTGTATTCCGTATGTGGTGTCTGTTCCAATAAGCTCTTTTTCACAACCTTACTATATTAAGTTTGACATAATGAGACAGAAAGAGATTTGGACAACAAAGCTGAGAAAGATCACAGTCCTTTTAAAAATTATTTTTACAAATTAAAACAAGTTTTGTTACAGAATATGGATCAGTGTGGAGTATTTTTCTCAGAATTTTACTGATTTTTTTTTTTTACGTTGTGGCTTACATACTAATCTCCCTATGAAGTTGTTTTAAGGATAGAAATGTTGATAAAGCATATTTTTGTAAACAAATACTTTCATTTAGAGTAAAATAGCAATCTGTGAATCACATACCAAACGTTACCCTCATTATTCAGTCAAAATGGATAGACATAAATTCTTAAGGCACTAAATACAGCCAACAGTGTCCACCTCTTTTGATTGAACATGCAAACTCTTTTTGGATGCAAAGGATATGTTTTTTTTTTTTTTAAATCTGAGTATTGATGCCACCTCTTAATGAAATTGCACCCAGGATGGTGGGTCATAGTGTTTTTATTGTGTCTTTATATCTTAGTTGTTCTGACTCTGAGACAAATTCCCACAGTGAATCAGAGGTGAGGAGCTTTGGTTTCATAATCCATGGCTAAAATATTTTTATTTGTGTGAGTTTTTTCATAGCTTAGTTTTAATATACTATTTCATTTTTTCACGATTTTCAGCTGCTGGCTAAGTAGGATTGGGTTAAAAAACTTTATGATTATGTTTTGATGCAAATTTAATTTTAACAAAGTTTATTCTACAAATGTGAAGAGAGCTGAAACTTTAACAGCGTCTACTGTACTCTACTCATTATTGTGTATTCAGTAGGTTCAAAAAGAGTAATAAGTGAGGTAGAAACAATATGGATCTCTCTGGAAAAGAGCATCGGTCTGTGTTTTTGCAACAGGATGAACTCTTGAAGTTGTTGTAGGTGTTCAGTTGAAGCTCACTCACTGCGGGTCAGCTGGCACAGTTTACCGATGGATCACTACCTACGCACGCACACAGTCACACACGAATGCAAACGCATGTATAGCGGCAGTTCTGTGCATGGATCATCCCACACTTTCACTGTGTCTCTCCCGCCAGAGCCGGCAGTTTGGAGGAATATGGGCAAATCCGAAAGCCAAATGGATATCATGGAGAAATCAAGTAAAGCTGTGAAGCGCCGCTGGACTGTTGCAGAAATCAGCCTGTCTGTTCTGCTGCTGTTGGTGAGCTGTGCCTTGGCGGGGCTGGTCGTCCTCTACACATCAGCAGTAAAAGGTAAAGGCTCTCTTACGATCACACTGGAGATGTCGAGATGATACAGAAGGAGAAGTAATGAAAGATTCATTAGACAAAGAAGGATCTGTATTCAATCAGTTTACCTCTTTGTCCACAGGGTAGTTCTAATCACAGACAGCAGAGTCTAAAATGATGCAAACTGCACTCAGGGTTGACTATAGTATTAAACTGTTCTGGCCGTGTTGCATGTTTGATTCAGAATTTGATTTAGAAATATTGTCTTGTATTATTTAATATCTGAACAAAGTGACTCATGCTGTGAATAATGTTGCGTTGAACCCCCAGAACATTCAGACAGGCCGAGTGTTTCCAGAAGTTCAACAGGTGAAGGTGAGTCTAATTTTGCAAATTAAAGATAGAACTGATATGCTCTCACATGCAGTGGAAGGGATTTCTTGGCTGCAGATCTAGTCTTCCTAGAATCAGCAGCGTTACACAACAGCATCTTCTCTGTCTCAGCTGGGGTGTAATGTAGAGTCCACCCCACTCTTTCATAACTGTTGACACCATTTTTTTTTCCAGGCCAGATGTTTCGCTCCAACCTCAACAATGTGTGCACGACTGCAGACTGTGTCACTACAGGTGAGAAAGCAACCTCTTTGTCCTGACCTTGGTTTTATTTTTACAAAAACCTCTTTTATTATTTGTGAAAGCCACATGCAGAGAAATGCAGTCTGCAGTGATAAAGTTTGCAGACAAAACAATAGCCATTGGATTTACAATAAGTATAATAATAAGTCTGCTTACAGAAAGGAGGCAGCATGGCTCAAAAGGTGGTTCAGAGTACATAACCAGCCAAAATGGTGGTATGGGAAAGGTCATCACAATGACCAATGTTGGGGAGAATACTTTATAAATGTATTTAGTTACAGAATACTGAATACCTGCTTTAATACATTTATTTTAGATATTCTGTTACTTTGCTGAATCCTGGTACTGTATTCCAAATAGAATACTTCCCCTTAAAAACAGATTTTAAGTCTACTAAATGTCACAAAATGCGCTGGTAGCTACTCCCGCAGGAAAGCAGAGGGCATATTAATGCTAAACATTATGTACTGACTGGGAAAAAATATAAAATAAAGCTTTTTAGATTATTTTTGGCACAGCAATGCTACCTCTCAGTGACAAAAACAATTTTTTTTTGCATTAATAGTGCTTTAAATTGTATTAGATTTTGTATTAAGTAATTTGAAATGAAGTTTATCTGTTTTGCAGTATTGTTGAATTAAATAATTATCATAAGTAATTCAATGCATGTTCAAGCAGGGACAAAATGGAGCCAATTTCCAGTTTAACATTTATTTTGAACAGATTAACAAATTGCAGTTTACAGAGAAAGTTGCCCTAGTTTCTCTGTGGTCCAGCTTAAAGAAATCTGAACATTGAATGATCTTCATATTTAACTTTTATAGACATCGGAGTTTTCCCAAAATGTAGGCGTCTTCTTCTCCCTCGAAATCTGAACCAATCATATTATTCTAAACATTGTCTTATTCTTGATTTGCTGTCAGAGACTTAGGCATTCCTGAGCCTCAGAGAAAGACACTCCCAAATGTCAAATAGTAATTACCAGTCCTCTTTTGCTTTTTATTACCAAGGTCTTCCTGAGTTAGGCTGTATCACTCAGTACTTTTATGGCCGTGTCTTCCCTGGTCTGTTTCTTATCTATACATTCTTGCTTTTACAGCTTGCAATAAAACCCTTTGTCTCAGAGGTCCACACAAGTCAAACGTACTCCCAACATTATCCAAGGCTCTGATGTTCCTCAAAAGGTGCCCAATTAAAATGCTGGTAAAAACAGACTTTTACCTCTGAAGGTTTACTAAAGATATTTAACACATATGATCAAATTTTGCATACTACAATTCCCTCTTTTCAATCCATTTTTGAAAATGGATTGATTTACTCCTTCAGGGTTAGTGTTTAGAACTTAAGATCAAAACCTGTAAAGCTTTTTGAGAATGCAAAAAATCAAATCCAAGAAATTTCATCAGTTTAAAAACATGAAATCTTTCATATGATACCACAACAAGACTTCCAGATTAAAATTCAACACCCATCCTGTTAAAATACCTTTTAACCTTAACTCCTATTACTCAGAAAAATGTAAATCTGTTAATTATAAATTCACCCTCTTTTGGCATTAACCAAAAAATTTATTTTAACAATTCCCACAAACTAATTCAAAACCCACAATGTATAAGAATGTCTTACATGTGAAGAAATAATTAAATCTGACTTGATACATGTTGATACTGTGGAAGTAGCTTAGAAAATCCACGAACATAGACATTATTACTATGTTATATTCTGAAATAAATCAAACTTAAAAGTGTTAAGAAACCTGTGAAATAGAAGGTATTAAAGAACCCTTTTAGGCAGTGTTATCACTCTTCACTTGTGAATAAAATAGTTAATCAAATAGTTAAACAACCTGTAAAATGCAAAAAATTATTAATAAATGTTCAGTCTTTATTTGTATTCTGTTCTTTTTCTTCACTCTCATTGTAGCCCACAATGGCACCTTGCTGCTGCAAGAGCGATGCACAGAGCTGATCAGTGTGGAAGGCTCCTACCCTTCAGTGTTCCAGTTTTTACTCCCATATATGCAGAGAACCACTCTCTGAAATGCCAATTACTTCATTAATTGAGCATTTCCTCCAATAAACACAAATCCACAGCTGGCCCCTCTTCCAAATAGCTTCAAGTTCCGTTTCAGCTTAGTCAAAACCTTCTTGACCCTCTTTAGGTAGATTTCCTGCTGATCCTCGACCAGGCTTGTCGTTTCCGTGAAGCTGCATTCAGTCAATGTCTATAAAAGAATTTTCTTTTCCAAATGAAATCACAATCAGCTGATTACAATAATAATCCCTCTTTAATGGTAAATTACTCCCGTAATTGACCATTTCCCAAACACAGCCAATTCATCCAGGTGCAGGAAGATGCGATCTGATGCCATTAAGAAAACCTGGTATGGAATCAAATGATTAATTTTACATTTACACATTGTTTCTGAATTCATCCTTACAGCTTAAAAAACCCATAACATATGTCACATAGCCAGAAATATATCCCATAAAGTACGCAAAAACCAACTTAGTTAGCCTGAGTTTTTCCCACTTTAGCTGTCAGACCCTGTAAATTTCCAAGTATAAATTAACAAAACTAAACCTATAAATTTAAAATGTCCAATTATCTTCTCTATTTCACCAACCCTGAGCCTTGGAACAGAGCCATGTTTTCCCATCCAGCAGTCGACAGGCCTGTCATGAGGCAGCAGCTTCGTGCTTATCCCCATTTTCCTCAGATGCTTGCTGTGGATAAAGCCAAGAACGTTTGTTAATCTCAGCAAATTGTCTCCTGCATTGTTGTGAAAGGCAGTTATGACAAGACATTTCCACAGATAAGCAGACCAGACGTCCATCCAGTCCAACACAAGCCTTTGGAGTGCGTCAACAGTGGAGAAACAGCCATTCACGTCCCATGCCCTAATTTGGCAAATCAATATAATCATATTTACCGTTACTTAACATGTCCAAACAAGTAGATCTATGGTCTGACCACCAAAAGTATAGAAAAACGCAGGTTAACCTCTATCAGTCAGTCTTACCCACTCTGCAAATTCTTCCATCACCCCCATAACTTCCTTCCTGTGCAAGAAATGACAGCAAACACAATTAATGACAGAATTTGTATTCCTAGAGATGAACTGTACCAATGTTATATATTGATTTCTTTCTTCTCGGAGTGGATGAAAATAAAAAATAGCTGTATATTGTTGCATATTAGATATTCCTATTCTAAAACCTCACACAAAGACCACAAAAAATAACTGTCTACTAAGGTTATATTTTCTTTTCTGTCCCTAAAAACAATAAAAATAGTCTCTATGGAAAAGTGGATCTCCTGGTTTCGCTTCACTGAGTTTGAGACGAATAGCTCATATTGAACTAAACCCCTTTGAAGTCAGACTTAACACCACTTTTCCCAGACTCTCTCCCTTTACTCAGTAATAATGTCTGTTACCATAATTATTCTACAAAATATGTCCAACCAAGATGTTCCATTCTTTAACACTGTTACCCGTGATGCTCCTCCATACAGTGATAAGTTGAGACTGAGCATCCAAAACTCCCCTCTTATCACACTGAGTCTCTCAGTGGGATGCATCACTTATCACTTCTGTAATGGACCTCTATCCAGCCGGCTCAGACAAAAAACAAAAATAAAACAAAAAATTAGTACAACCAATTCAGAAAATGGAAAAAGAAGAGAGAATCAACCAAAAAAAAAAAATATAATTAAATGATAGAACAGCTTCCTTTAAATATTTCTGTGGGACTTCCCGGACATTTTAAAGACAACCCATGTCTCACTCCCTGATGGAATTGATGTAATAGTAAAAAATTAATCACTCATTGTTAGAAACTACCAAACCCAAATTACTAATTAATTCTCAAGGTCTAATCTAAATTTGAAAGTAACTTTTGCTTATATGATTCCTCTTTAAATTAACTCAAAAAGCCAACTGGGCAAGATATCCTGGTTGTAAATAAAATAGTTCATGCTTCAAGAACCTCTTGTCAGATTCTATGAAGTAAATCAAACAGTCAAACTGATTTGTGCAACTAAAACTCCTCTTAGATGTTTGTAAGAGACATAGTAGTCTAATTCCCCTTAGCAGTAAAACAAAACAAAAAAATTCAATAAATGAGGTTCAAGAGATAAGATTTCTCTAAACAAAAGTTTAAAAATTAAAACAAAACTACAAAAAGCATCATTTTACAGTCAATCCCAATTATCCTCTTAAGCTTCTTTTTGTTTCTCCAATGATAAACACCAAATTGAATTGAGGCTTCTAGAAATGTTAAAGAAATTACCACTGAATCATGTTTTCTTCAATCCAGCTTCTCAATTTAACATTTTCCAAAGTTCTCATTAATAAACAGACTGCAGGTTAGCAATCTAAGTCAGAATCCAATTCAAAACAAATATAAAAGTTGAGAGAGAAAGAAAAAAAAAATAAGAAAAATAAAGAAAAGAAAAATCGAAATAAATTGTCAGGCATGGGGTCTCCACTAATCAAGTGGTATATTATGCCATTATTCTATGATCAGAACTTTTCTAAAATGTTTTAGGAAATGTAAATTTACTCTCAGCAACAAGTAGACTAGCTAACAATTAATGAATAACATCTGAAAGATTAATCTTAAACTTTAAAACTAAAACCAATTCTTATTTGTCAAAACAAAATGTGCATTCAAAGATATGATAAAAATTATTTCAATGTAGCTTGTCCAATCACATTTTGCCTCTACACCATCAGAATAAATGAATTTAGAATTTACTTCTGACTTCTAATTAAACCATCATTTCGGTCACATTCATTATTTGTTCTTAAATAAATCTACCTAAGACTTTAATTGTTACTTTCAATCCTTAGACCAATTCCAAATTTATCCCCAGTCTGTTAAAAAACAACTGATTACTTAAAGATGACTCTGTGTTTTAATGTTTTCTGTTTTCTTCAAACTCAAACATTCAAATCCCACTAGTTAGAAAATATCACTATGATAAGTATTGTTTTGCATGGTATAAACATTCAATTTATAACGGAATTAAAATATGCTGGGTTACTCTTTGAGCCCCAGTTGAAATTTGATAACTCCAATAAGCATTTTGTGTCCAGAAAATCCTTAAGAATGTTCAATTGTGTAAATAATTTAACACCAGTCTCCTTTAGGTCATTCATTCAGAGACCAAGCTATATTTCTAAAGTCTATAGAGCCATCAGAAATAAGCCAAACATAATTTTAGCATAAATGATACTTATTTAAATCACGGACTCATTTTCTGTACCATTCCACACGGTGCTTATTAAAATAATTTAAACCAGTTTATTGCTTTCCAATTAATACCGTTTGCTTTTCGTTAAATGCTTATAATTACTACTTATAGCTTTATCTTTATTTAGGCCAACTTAACAACTCCTGCTTAGATCAATCAAAAAAGCAAAAAATCCACCTATTTAAAGATTCAAAAAATGCATCTTTTATTTTGACTATAAACTCCCTCTTTTTAATTTTAAAGATGAAATCAAAAATTAAAACTACACCAAGTCAGAATCGACTCATGAGTAACTGTTCTTAATCATTTTCGTTTAATTGTTACATGCATAATTATCCCAAATAAATTTACATGCTCTCCTCGTAAAACCAGTTAACCAAATTCAGCATGTACTTGTTAATCTGTAATCTCCGTACCGTAACAGTTCAGTTAAACATGAAACACCTTAAAAAATTGCCCTTCGTAGAAATGTACTAAACCATTGCCGAAAGGGAGTAGCAACCAAAAGTTATCTGAGCAGTTTTCCCGAGGCCGTTTTACATCCTAATTAACCAGAAAAATTTAACAAAATCCAAATTCGTTTAAGTCTTAACAAGACAATCGTCTGCAGGAGTCTGTAATCACTTTCTATCCAAAATCAACTTTCATCTTGCAACACCTAGAACATGCAGTTAGCCACCACCGCTAACTCAGCACAACAGCCTATAGCAACGTGCTACCGTTAGCTTTCTCTGTGAAACGAAAGGCAAAACAGTACAAAAACGTACGGCGAAAAACTCCAAAAAATCACAACAAACACTTTAGAAGATGACTTACCGCAATACCAGGACTTAATCCGCACAATTTATACCACTGTACCAAACTTTAATTCGGCACGAACAAAACATCTTCCTGTTCGTCCACGCGGACTGAAACATATTTTTCCAATTTCAGCCGTCCCGCACAGCAAACACCGATTCAACTACGTCCGTTACAGCCCAAAACCATTAACAAAAAAACACAGCATTATAAGCTGTGGCTTTCAGACCTAATTAATTATTTTATCGCGGAGGTTCCAGACCAGTCTGTTACAAGTTTCGTAGTCCGCTTTGAGAAATTTCCTGGCGCCGGCTTCCAGAAAACCCCTCAAAAGACTCGAACAGATGGCAGAAAACCGCCTACTACCACTAATTTATTTATCAAAACATATAGGCACAGCTATCGTATGTTAGCCGCGCTATCAAGCAAACAACTCAGACAGTATTAGCTCCTAGCTTAGGGCGGCCGCTCTGATGGCCTGTCGTAAATGTTCACAACTAATTCTTATAGATATTTAATTTCAGTTCTCCATCATATTCAGTTATATATTTATTTATCTATGTTAATTTATTTATTATACTCGAGTTCATTATTTATACTATAACATTTTAACACAAAACGCAACATCACCAGCACTTCTCGCCAAGCGCCTGCGTAAAAAACATCTCACACACACACATACAGACACACACTTGTACAAGCAGAATTTAAAACACTAACCTCATCGGACCTCACCAAAAATGCCGGACCATTCACCATTTCAATTTGCGGTGCTGACGCGCACGTTTGAAAGAAACGCAAGCAGTTCAAAGTAATCCGTTCAGATTAACAGAGGGCAACCCAGGCGCTCCTTAATCTATTTTCCGTTTGCCAGCCTCGAACAACCTTACGAAAGCGTCCTTCCGTAATTGAGATCGCCACTTCTCCAGCCCCGATCCGCACTTGTGGCTCCGATTTGAGTCGTTGAAGATATCGGTCCGTCTGCTCCACTGTCCTGCAGAGTAACAAACTCCATCACCCAGCATGCACCGGTGTTTCTCTGCGGAGTGCAAAGCAGGTCGCAGTCCTGCTCAGAAGAGAGACACATACAATGGAGCCGCTTCAACCACGGGCTTGCAACAGTCAATCTGCTCAAAACAAAAACAAAAAACATATTTAACTTGCATGACAACATTACCCAATGTTAGATTAACCAATCAATAGAATTAAAAAACTACGCAACTCTGCGCAGATTGTCAATAGAGCAAATACATGTCCGTTAATTAACTTAAAAAAATAACTGGATTTTGGTCCAAAAACCCTGCACACGTCGAGGTCACCAATTATTTGTTGAATTAAATAATTATCATAAGTAATTCAATGTATGTTCAAGCAGAGACAAAATGGAGCCAATTTCCAGTTTAACATTTATTTTGAACAGATTAACAAATTGCAGTTTACAGAGAAAGTTGCCCTAGTTTCTCTGTGGTCCAGACTTAAAGAAATCTGAACATTGAATGATCTTCATATTTAACTTTTATAGACATCGGAGTTTTCCCAAAATGTAGGCGTCTTCTTCTCCCTCGAAATCTGAACCAATCATATTATTCTAAACATTGTCTTATTCTTGATTTGCTGTCAGAGAATTAGGCATTCCTGAGCCTCAGAGAAAGACACTCCCAAATGTCAAATAGTAATTACCAGTCCTCTCTTGCTTTTTATTACCAAGGTCTTCCTGAGTTATGCTGTATCACTCAGTACTTTTATGGCCGTGTCTTCCCTGGTCTGTTTCTTATCTATAGACATCCTGTTTTTGCAGCATGCAGTAATAAAACACTTTGTCTCAGAGGTCCACAAAAGTCAAACGTACTCCCAACATTATCCAAGGCTCTGATGTTCCTCAAAAGGTGCCCAATTAAAATGCTGGTAAAAACAGACTTTTACCTCTGAAGGTTTACTAAAGATATTTAACACATATGATCAAATTTTGCATACTACAGCAGCCACAGCCAATTAGGCCATTTCCGACTTTCTTTTATAAACATACAAAGTATTGTAAACTGACGTTCATTGAACTCCAAATGGAAAACTTTTATCCTTGTAGCCATAATTTGCTGGAAACCCGTCATAACAACAGATAATCAAGCTAACATCATTTCAGATTCAGCCAAGACCGACACTGTATCTGGGAGAAATGACCTAATAGAATACAGGCCCTGTCAAATAATGGACAAAAAAAGCATAACTAGACAGACACAGTTAGAAAAATAACTTACTTTAAGGTGTTTCTTCAGATTAATGTTTAGTCTTTGGATGCAGCTAGTAGGTTGAAAACTGGCAGACAAAGATAGGACTTCCGCCGTCAGATTTCACTCACCCCCCTCCTCCTTTATTAGAGTGAAAATTTGCTTTCCAGGACATGAATGCATTATTACCTTCACTGCTAGTAGGTTGATTCAGCTGCGGTTGTGGCTCCAACCCCTCCAGCTCCGGGTCTGAATCCATACCTGGCAACTCACGTTAACGCTGGTGCTTGATAGTCGAGTGTTTCGGCCATAAGATATCTATGATTGTGGCGGCATGTTGTTTAGGTGTATTATAGGATAGTCTACACAATGCGGTAACACACATTTCCCATAACAAATATCTTCATCTTTCAGGTGGAAAGTGGAAAACATGCAAGTGTTCCAATGTTATTACGAGGGTTATTCTGAATACCATGTTTAAAAATAGTAACTGTGATGGAATACAGTTACTCCTAATTAGTATTCTAAATACATACCATGTATGCCGTAATCCCAGTGGAGAGGGCACGCAGTGTGAAATTCTTGAGCATTACCTGAAGACCTGACTCCCTCCAGCAACTTAACAGAATTCATCAAAAAGGCCCACAACCACCTCCACCCGCTCAGGAGTCTCAGGAAAGCTGGACTTCCAACACCTCACCTCGTCACCGTGTTGCACCTTGGAGAACATCCTGATGGCCAGCTTCACATCCTGGTTTTGAAACTGCAGAATCCACTAGAAAAAACTGCTGAACAGAGTTATTAAAAGTGCCAGCAAAATAGTAGGGTCTCCTTACCCAGGTTTGGAAGAAATGTAAGAGCAGCTTTGGGTAAAGATTATTATCACCCGTCAAAAGACCTGTTTGTCCTCCTGTCAACTGGGAAGAGGAACAGGAGTATCAGATGCAGAACCACCAGGTGTCATTTTCAGTTAGGATATCAGACCCAAAGGAAGCTCTCCCTCACCACACCCACCCTCCAACATCAACTTATTGAATTGGTTGCAGCAGCTGCAGTTTTCTTAATGGTGGTTAAAGTATGCAGTGGAATGTAGGTTTTTATCTCTAAAAATGTAGTTCTAATCAGATTTTAATTTTACCATTTTGAAGAACATCACTGTATTTAATCTTTCCTTGCAGCCAGAAACTTTTGTTCCACTCGTGTCGCTCCTGACACCAAGCATAATTAAAAATTAGCCTACAAATAAATCCCTTTTTGTCTCAGATGGAGCCATAAAACCATCATACTGTCTTGTCAAAATGTGTTAAATACCCTTATAGTAATCGCAACTTGCAAAACAAAATACACCTGTAAATTAAAATAATGTATTGATGAAGCAGTTATTTTCTGAAATATGTTATATTCTGAATTTATTAATTCACAAAGTACTCCAGATTGTCTTGCACTACCCAACGAGGGAATATGAGTTATTGGTAAGTTTAGAAGGTTACAGTTAGAAGCGGTTCTCAACGCTCAGTATAACACTCTAAACCCTCCGTAAGGAGCATTCTCTGATTTACATTAAAACACAATGCAGCATGATGAGCTTTTATATACAGCTGGCGTTCCCCTTATTGGTTATGATGAAACTGTGATGCTCACAGGCTGCATTAATAAGTCTGTCTCACACTGGGAGAAGAATGGCTCTTTCCTTCCAGTCTCACTTATCTAGCATCGATTGACAGGGGCTGCCTTTAATGTAGCGTTAACACACATTGACCTGGCTTGTTAAGCCTCGCTACAATCGGCGCGGACTGAATTCACCTGAGAATCTTTGGTGGAACCGAATAAGCCTGAAGTGAACTGTTACGCTACATCAAGCTAAGATATTTCACAAGAGCCTCAATTTCTTGAGCTTGCTTCGCGGAACACCCCCGAGTAAAGGAGGGGAAAATATGGAAACAAAGAAGTGCCGAAATCATAGGTCCTAAAGCAAAACATAACAAAACACCAAGAAATAAACTAAAATGATTAGTTATTATAGTATCAACTAAATAAGGAAAAGAACTAACTACAACTCAGACACAAACTCCCAAGATCATAACACCAGGATGCTGTTGAGCTTCTGTGCACAGGATATAAGACTATTAAACAGACCCGCCACCTCCACCCACCCTCTAGAAAATCTAACAAGCTGCTAACTGAGCTGCAGTGATAAGTTGTACCTACAGTGATAACTGCTTTTTTAGTCATTTTATTGTAATGTTGTTATAGTAATAGTAACCTAAGTTACTTTATCAAATAATGTTGTTTAGCGCTGATAGCGAGCTGGTGAGAAACAGCATTTTGTTTAGACCTTGGTAATTCTTGTAATTATCCTGTGTGGAATAAGAATACATATCTCTTGAATCTCCTGACACGTATGAATCTTTACTTCTGTCTCTTTTTACCACACTTGTTTTTCCTCTCCGTGCAGCTGCTCGGCTCTTGCAGAACATCGATACATCTGTGAAGCCTTGTGATAATTTCTACCAGTACGCCTGCGGGGGTTGGCTGGAGCGACATGTCATCCCGGAGACAAGCTCCCGCCACAGTGTCTTTGACATTCTGAGGGACAAGCTGGAGATTGTCCTCAAAGGTCAGCGGGGCTTAACCTTTGGTGCTCAGTGGGCCGCAGCATTCGGAGCACTTCGATCACGCAGGAAGTGTTTGTTTTGTTGTTGCAGGTGTTCTTGAGACAACAAGTGAGCAGGACAGAGACGCCATCAAGAAGGCTAAAATCCTTTACAACTCCTGCATGAATGAGAGTAAGCTTCTATTTAAAAGTTGTTTCAAATTTGGTCTTGCCCAGGAAAACTTTTCTGTTCTAATTCAGCTTCAATTTATAATTCGAAGCTTGTTTGTTTGATATGAAAAGTTTTTACACCCATAATTTTTCTCTTTTCACATTTTCATCACACTTGAATGTTTCCGATAATGCAATAAATGTTTCATTTCAGACAAAAAAAAATTTATGAACACAAAATTCTGTTCCTAAGAAGTAACTGGTTGTTCTACCCTCTGCAGCAACAAGTTACATCCAGTGATTGGCAATGAGACTTTTACATCACTGTGGCCCCCTTTTCTTGGCAGAATTGCTTAATTTTAGTCACGTCTGTTGAATATTTCTCCACATAAACATTGTTTTTAGTATTTAGTCTTCTTTATAGATGTGGACTTGCTGGTTTGCTTAAGATCACTGCCCTGCTGCATAAATGTGCCTGAACTTAAGCTATGGGCGCTGCACCTAGAGATCCATACAGTTTTTGCTCAAAAACTATATTTATATTTGTGCCAACAACATGAGTGTGTAGTGAGACTGATGCATCTTTATTAACAAACAATCATTTGTGATGAGTGCAGCTATTTACACCTCACACATGCATGCTCAATTGGTGTTTTGCAGTTAACTCTGACTCTCCAGCTTATTGTGCTCCTGCTTTTGCTAGGCTAGGTGACTGTGCGAAGAAAACCCAATAAGGGAACTTAAGATAAACACTTTAAGGTTGTTGCCTATGAATATTTAGTTATGGCATTACTTTATTTTTTCTTTTTTCTTTTTTGGGGGGGGGGGGGGATTATTTCAGTTAGCTCTCAGTTTCCAAAACGTTGGTGAACCCTGCTCTGATTCCTTGAGTGTTGCTGGGCTATTACGAATTACTACATCGACATCAGGTTGACATTGTAACCTCCAGGTTTACTGTAAAACATTTAAAACTTTTCACCCTGATGACTATCAGTGGAGAGTTGTACAAAGTAAATCACTTTTAGTTGGCTTTTGTGGTTCCTTCATCATGTTCCTGCGTCTTCGCAACGATGGCTTACAGCAATGCTTTGTCGTAATGTAGTCTAAATTGGCTCCTGTAATTTATTAGTTTTACTTTTCGTCATTTTCAGTTGATATGATTATTTAGATCCCCAGCAATAATTAGGATCATTATTGATTAATTTTCACTTTTGTTCCACGAGATGCTACCTGTTACCATTTACTTTTATTATTCGTGCTAAGATAAAGCACAATGATTGTTACCAGACTGGGAATGACTCGGTTGATCATAAAATGCTTTTTCTCAATTATCTAACTCTGAGGAAGATGGCATTTAGGGGTGAAATATCCCTTTAAGTTGTGCAGAACACCATTTGAATCAGCTATAAAGAGTACCTGGTAGTCCAATTTTCTTGGTTTTACTGGCATGTATTTCTTTCTACTTTGCCTTCCCTTGATTGGGATTTTTTTGTTCAAAAATGACCAGCTTCTCACCCCTTGGTTTAGAGGTCAGTTTTGAGGGTACATTTGAAACCAATAGTCAAATCTAGTACAGTGGATCTTCATTTTTCTTCTGATTTATGCTCCTTTTCTCCACATAAGGAATCTTGCATCCATTTCATGCAAGTGTTAGTCAGTGGTAAAGTAAAAAAATCACAATATACTCTGAGAAATAAGACGTTGGATTAAATTGATAAAGTTAAGGCAATCTTTTTCACAAAACTGTTTCAATAAAGCATAAAACAATATGGGTCTGAAAGTGATTAAATCAAATGAAACATTATTAATTACACTCCTAAAATTAACAATTTTAAGTATATTGAAAATAAAATTAAAAATAACATTTCAAACCCCACGTTTTATTTCGTAGAATGTAGTTTTTGTTTTGTAACCAATTGCATCTTGCATGCTGTAGAGTGAACCACAATGCTTCTTTACATGCTCATATATGTTATATATACAGTAGGTTAGACTCCAGCTTCCATCTTCGCATGCCGATATGCCCCTGGGCAAGGCACTTTACCTCAAGTTGTTTACTGAGCTCTATCGGTTTTTGAATCGAAGGGTTGAATGTGGCTCCAATGTAAAGTGCTTTGAGTGGTCAGTATGGCTAGAAACATCATAAAAATATAAGTCCAGTCCCCTTACTGAAGGATCAAAACTGGAATCAGTATTGGAGACAAAAAAAAAAACATACTGGTTGGGACAGCTAAAAAAAAAAGCAAATACTGAATTCTGCATCTCATTAATGAATGTGTCTGCCACAGGTTTATTGTTGCTGACAGGGCCAAACCAATGCCATGACATTCCACATAACGAAATGTTTCTCTTGAGGTCTTTTTCAGATTTCTTCCTCTAAGATCATAAATGTTTTACTGCTTTGTGTTTTGTGCAGGCCTCATAGAGCAGCGGGACTCACAGCCGCTCCTGAAGCTAATCGACAGTATTGGAGACTGGCCTGTTGCGTCAGAGGACTGGAACACCACAACAGGTAGAAATATCTCTTCTAAACACACTCAGATTAATGACTCCTACACAAACTGGCATCTGTGCAGCACAGCTACACATCATCAGTCCTCAAATATGTGCATACACTCAAGAGCTCAGTTTGCTATATTTGAGCTCAACGGACTGCTGAGTATGAGCTTTGTTGGTGGGATCAAGAGGCCCGTCAAGGATGTTGTTTTTTTTCCAACGAGCAGTCAGGTGTGGGTTTCTGGAGGGTGGTGCGTGGGTAGAGGAGTAAGTCCTCAATCAGGACTCTGAAGCATGCTTTAAATAGGCTGTGCTGCTCATCCTCATGCTTCAGGCTCTTTCCACTTTAATTAAATGTAATCATGGATGGTGGCTCAAACATAATTAGCCACGCAGAGCTGCATTTGCACACATGGATTTACACAGAAAGACCCGTTAATTTACAGCAGAGCCAGCTATATTTCTGCAGCCCTAATATGACAATTTCCTCACAGCTACCCACCTGGCTTCAAACCTTTATTTTACATTTTTCCGGTCTCTGTTTCAGAAGAAGCCTGGAGCCTTGAGGACACGCTGGCAATGCTTACAGCTCGTTTCCACAAAAAAGTAGTACTGGACCTGTATGTGTGGACAGATGACCGAGACTCTCAGCGCCACGTCATTTATGTAAGAGAACAGATTGAGTCTAAACAACAAATAACTATTAAAATTGGGCTTTGTTGTTATAACAACAGCTTACTTTAATCGATGAGCAGATTTAGTTTTACTGAATGATCTAATCTTAGAATGTGCAAACATTTTGCAAAATAATGCTGCACAGGCATCCAAATATTGTCCAGATGAACATGTCATGAAGTGTTTTACTGTGTTTTTTTGAGTAAAACAACCACATGAGATAAATCCCATCAAAATGAGCTTGAGCCTGAGTTTTAACAAGTTTAAAAAAAGAAAAGATTGAGTTTGAAGTTTGAATTATATATTTAAAAAAATTTCAGGCAGCTGTTCCATCATGATTTCTTCTTTCTAGAAAACCTATAGCCTGTTTCTTCAGAGAAACACGCAAATGTGAGCTTACTGAGTTTATCTAATTAAATCGTTAGATAAACAATTTTATGCATTCTGGATAATATTTTGGTTTGTGTTGGATGTTTACTGTGGGGAATGTTTGCAAAACTCAAAGAGCGTATTTAGTACTCTTTAATGCACACGATTTTCCCTTCACATGCACCCTTTATACATAAAAAATGAAGTACTTTTATCTGATTTCATTTAGCAGCATGGATTTACAATATGATCTGTAAGAACTGGAAAAAAAACGAGATTGTTGAGCAGAAAGTAACATTAATTCCTCCATGTGAGCTGTTAAAACTGTCTGCCTGCAAATAAAAGGTGTTACTCCTGTTCTTTCATCTGTATGATTAATGAATGCTAAAATGCTCAATGGATACTATTTTTCCTTGTGTTTTTCTTTAGATTGATCAGCCAGGACTTGGAATGCCATCTAGAGACTATTATTTTAATGATGGGAACTACAAAAAGGTTCAGTTTTGTGGAAAAACATGCTGTTTTTATTGAGGTGTATAAACAACCTAATAATTTCTAGGTTTGTGTCATAGGTACGAGAGGCCTATCTACATTTCATGGTGTCGATTGCGAAAATAACTAGAGAGGACAAAAACATGACTCAGGACGACGACAAAGTCTGGGAGGAAATGATGCAGGTGCTGGAGCTGGAGACAGACATCGCTAATGTGAGTAAGGATGTTGATACATGAATGGAGCATGGTGAAGAAAAGCATTAACAACTTCTATTTAAGCCCAGTGAAAAAGGGTTGCATTTCATACGGCTCTGAAAAATCTTATTTTTCAGCTGTTTGGCAACGGTTGTATTTCTCAGGCTGTGGTATGTGTACCACCAGTGTCTTTTATAGAAAATCTTACAGCTACAGCCAGGAACAATGGTAATTTGAATTGTGATGTAATGCATAAAGAGGATAAGATTTTAAAAATCTTTGTGGAAACTGAAATCTGTAATTGTTAGGAACAACAGGTGTTCATCTAAAGAAGTGTAATTAAAGCTGCTTTAATATTGTTTTCAACTGTATGGCAGTGAGCTCGTTAATGATGCAGCTCAAAATCCACCACTTGATTGTTTTTTGTTTTTTTATACAACAGCAAAATAAATAAAGAAACTGTAAAAAAAAAAGTATTGCACTGCTTTTTTAAAGTAGCATGGTAATATTTGCTGAGGTGAAAGTTGTTGAAAAAAACCCAAGAACAACAAAAAACACAAAAGGAACTCAAATGTGAACACACAAAGATGTGTTTTCTCCCTTCTTTTGGACAGGCAACATCCCCAGCAGAGGAGCGGCAGGATGTAACTATTTTGTACAGCAAGATGACCCTTGGGGAGCTGCAGAGCACTTATAGCTTTAATGTGAGTCAAACTTGGTCTTCTGTGGTAGCCTACATGGTTAACCTGTCTTTTGTCTGTCCATCCCTTTATTAAAACCAATAATTTGTCATACACTGTATAGAACACAAAACAAATTTTTCTCTCTGCCCAACTTCAAAACAATGAGTGTTGATAAAATCATTCCTACTGGCAGAATAGGGTCAGGTTAGCTCCAAGCAAGAGGTTTACAAACACAGATAATACAATGCTTTTAATTGATTTGGTAAAACCTAGATGGTGACTTTAAAGGCCTCTGTTAGGTTATTTCAAAAATATATGAGTTAAATGGAGGCACAGTTGTCAATGTAATTTAAGGCAGCTCATGAAAAACACTTATTGTGTTTGACTTTGTAGAAAAATAGAAAAAGAAAAATCTGCCAGAATGCCAGGAAGACGAATCCAGATCTCTAAAGAACGGTTTCATCCTTCCAACAAAAATAAAATGCCTAATGAGAATGCATGCTAAAGCAGTGAAAGGATTCCTGTATTGACATGGGCTGAAAAGTCACTTAGAAAGGAAGAAAGAAGTCATTATTACTACTTCTGCCAAGGAGATTATGTTTTTGCCGGGGTTTTGTTGGTTTGTCTCTCTTTTAGCAACATAACACAAACATTTGGAGTTGGATTTTTATGAAATTTTCAGGAAATGTCTGCAATGTTACCAAGAACAAGGGATTAGAATTTGGGGGTGATCAAAAAAATCACCATTACAGGAAAACGTGCCTTTTGTGAATAACTACTGAAGTAATATTGCTAACGGTGTGAATCCAGCTTCTAAAGGTATGCTTTCATGGTTAAGGAATCTTGCAAAGTGGGAGCCTACGTCACGCCCTACTGTAAAAAAAAAATGAATGAGAGTCAATGTAGCAATAAAAGTTACTTTCTGATCCAGTTTGAAATGCGCCATAATCAAACATGATGTCTGTGAATATGAAAGACACATTTTGATGTAAATAAAACGCAAATTTTCAACCGGCGGCAAAAGTTACTTTTGGTTTTGTTTAAAAACACTTAGGAGACTACAAGCGAAGAAGAACAAGAAGGGGAACATTTTTTTTTGGCTAGTTCCAAAAAGCAACATTAAAAAGCAAAACCAGAACATGGTTTGCAAATGTGCACAGGAACAAACATGATAGGTTTTCGACACATGCTCTGTGGTCAGATGAAGCTAAAGTTTTACGTTTTTGGTCACACGATCTTCAGTATTATTGAAAGAAAAATAAAAGAGTGGAGTGGGAGAGTAGAGCAACCCTGATATCACGATCGCAACTGTAAAGTATGGAGGTGGCAGCATCATGTTTGGGGGTGTTTTGCAATAGGAAGGACTGATGTATCTCACAGGTACATGGCATGGTGCATCAAGCAGCTTGACAGGCGAAATATTATCCCTTCTAATAATTACAGAAATGTATGTAAACCTTTGACTTTGAAGGAAGTAAAAAAGCGATGGTCCTGATCCCAAGGTCCATCAGATAATGATTTTTGATATCATTTTGAATTAATTATCTTAATAAATAAATATCCTTAAATAAATAAATCTGTTGCATTTTTTTAATTACTGGATGGTTTTTTAGATTTTTTGATGTCTAATGAAAATTAATAAAGCGAGTAAACTTTGATTACATGCATGATGAAGAATTAGAACACGCTATTTAAAATGCTAAATGTTTTTTACTTTCTCTTGACTTTTAAATTCTCTGACATTTAAAACAGGATGCTTTGTTTTGGGTATATATTTAGTTGGATATACTGTTTACTTTGAGTTAGCAGGTTTGCATCAGCCAATAAAATTGATTTTAATATTTTATTTTTCAGGGTTTCAACTGGACACGGTATATAAAAGGCATCCTGTCAACCGTGTCCATTGACATCCAGCTGAATGAGGAGGTTGTAGTGTACAGCTCTCCCTACCTGGAAAAGATGAACGATGTCCTCTCCAGACACAGTATCCGGTTAGTTCCTATAATTACCCTGAATGGGAAATAAACACAAAAGAAAAAACATGGAATCAAACAAACAAAGTTAAATTGTTTATGTGGCAGAACTATGCAGAACTACCTCATCTGGCAGCTCATCACAGACAGAGTTAACAGCTTGAGCCGCCGCTTCAAAGATGCCAGGGCCCGCTACCGAAAGGTACAAACAGCCAGTCCTCACCCGTCAAGTTAACCTGAACTCACTCTAATGTAAACTGACTGCATGTCTGATCAGGCTTTGTATGGGACCACTGTGGAGGACGCTTGGTGGAGAGAATGTGTCCGTTACGTCCAGAGCAGCATGGAGAACGCAGTTGGAGCTCTGTATGTGCATGAAACATTCGCAGGAGAAAGTAAAAGAATGGTGAGTCTTTCATCTGCAAGAGCATCAGTTTGAGTCAATGCTAAAGGCCTGAAATGAACGAATAGGTCAGAAAAAGTCTTCAGTCATTTTGTCTGCTACAATAAATGTTAATGAGCAAGAAATGAGGCCGTAGTAAATCAGTAAAACTACTTAAATCCTTGAATTACCTTGTGTTGAACTATGTGCTATACAAATAAAATTGCCTTGGCAAAATTGCCTTAAATCGTTAAAAAAATTGATTTCAGGGTTACAAAATATTCTACTAAACTAAGTTAATGTAAAAAAATGTTCTTTTAATATCACTTGGGAATTTTGGAGTTTTGGAACAAAATTCTACTATAAAAAAAGAAAAGTAATACCATCACAGGATGTCTTCAAATCGTAAGCAAACAGGAGCTAATTGGTTTTTTTTTATATATATACCGTGAGATAATCGAATTTGTTACATCTGCACAACAGAGACAAAAACATATGCACACATAATCATGACTAATGGCAGTTTAGAGACCAATTAGCTAAAAAACATGATTTTATATTTTGTCGGAAACTGGAATACAAATAAATGCGCTGGGAAAACATCCATCTGCAAGTCCATCACAGAGCAATACTGGACAAGCAACCATCAACACTCATAAGGACAAATTATAGACCAATTAATCGTCATGTTTTGTGACCCAAGAGAAAAACCACACATGCACAGGACAACGTGTAGACTGCATCCAGAAAGGTCCTGGTTGGGTTTCAAACCCGGGACCTCCTTACTGCAAGGCAACAGAGCTAACATCTAACATCAGGCCTGAACCAAACATGTTGCTTCATCTCATGATGGTACTTAGCGCATGATTTCCAGCGTTCTGGTCTTTCTCTATCTAAACTTAGTCAGATTTGTTTTAATCTTCTTAGCTGATTGAAAATGTCGAGCTTAATAAAAAACAACTATGTTTGACTACTTTTGGATGTATCTCACCTCTAAAGTTGTAGGAGACATCATGATGGCCTGTTTCAAAAATATGATATTTTTTACACAATGTTTTTTAGCTTAAAAATCCTGGCTTGAATAAAAATGTGAAACAGATTAACTGCAGCAGCGTATAATGTCCTATATTAATTCACATGATTAAATTGCCTGTTGCTGGATCTTCCCATCATTCTATTCCAGAGTATTTATCTTTTCTTCATAAGTAAACATTTGATCCATTTTGTTTTTAATGGTCTTGTCTGATTTAACTTGCTGCAAACTAGTTGTCCTTTAGGGAAATGATAATAAGGTTCAGGTGAGTTCTTCGCAGAAGAGGAATCTATTTTAAATAAATACAAAAAATACCCACTTTTAGGAGGTGTTTGAAATTTTCTAAGGTTTCCTTGAAGCATAGCCGTTTGACAACGCACATTTTAGGAGAAGACACAAAAAAATACACATTTTCCTTTAATTTAAATATTTGTAAATAAGTATAGTTTTATGAAGTTAAAATTAAAAGTAAAAATGTTCCAAAGACAGGTAATTGCAGCCAGTTACTAAAATAGTACATTTATCATTAATACTGTAACAAGACTGTGTGTGAGAGATGATGTAGCTGCATTAACAGTTTGACCCGTCCTTCCTTTTCAACATATGTGGTTCTCAACATTTTAAACAGCCATGTTAATTGTCTAATTAGCTGTGTCCTAAATCAGGGAGGGCTCCATACTAATTATCATTTAAGTAGAAAGTGAAATTGCGTTTGTTCTGTTTAGTATTTACTGATGCTATAACTCATAACTTTGGATGTGGTACATTATTTTGTGGAAATGATAAACTGAACTAATTTTTACGTCCACTCATTACAAACAATGAGTGAGGATACACAAACGGAAAACATGCACAGATGCTGATATGTGAGATGGGCGGGCCTTCAACCCACTTACTGGACTGGGTGTATAATGTGTTTAATTTAAACTTTGAGATTCAGCTTTTCGAAATAGTGATTAAATTTCTTACACTTCATGTACCGTATTTCCACTTTCTAGATTTAAAAGGGTCTTAAATTATTTTTCCACTTAATCCATTTTACTGAGCAGATTTATTTCCATTTCTGTGGTTTTAATAAAAATCAGCTTAAATCTTATATTTTAAGGGATAGTTTGTATACAGAGAAGAAGGGTTGTATAAAGTAGTAACGATTAGCAAACCCCAATATTTATGAAGGGGCCAAGTATTAGTCCAATATCCATATACACAATCCCCGGTTTTGGTAAAGCAGATACATTTCACTATCCAAAACATGTTAAACACTTTAAATTCATTTTGCATTCATTATTTAGTGTTTGAAAAAATACAAATTCAAACAGCATTTAAAGAAATTTCAGCATAGAATTTAAAAGTCACAAATAGTATCAATTTAAAGTATGTTTGTGAGTGGAAAAAACACCGGGACACTAAGAGAAGGCTCAGTAATCTCTTGTTTAACCACAGAACATACTGGATCTCTTGGGAATATTTTACCCTGATCGTATTTAATCAATTAGTTGAAAAATAGTGTTTCAGACAATGGCATTTTTTGGTAGTTCCAAGTTAAGGATTTAATTTGGAGAAACACTACACTTCTGGTCTATCACTATGTTGTGGATTTTGGGTAAAATAGAGCTAATCGGCTGTTAATAGTTAAGGGACTGCTTATGGCAGTCAATGAAATAAATAATTTATGAAAAATGATTGATATTCCGGGCACCACCTTTACGCGGAACAATTTTAATGTCTATAAATGTCTATATCAGTCTCATAATCTGAAGGAATTAATTCTTTCCCATCTATTGATCATGAAACCTTGCCATATGTATGTGGAAAAAAAATTGACAAACAGTGACTTTCCAAAATACAAGAGTTTATTTACAAAAGAATGAAAAAAACAAACATTTAATCACTCAAACTAGTAACTAACAGTAAATGAAATTCGAAATAAAATAACAAAAATGGATACAAATGCAATAAAGATAGAAAACATGAATTCAGATTTATGCTTGGAGGAATCTAGATGCTTGAACCAGGGGCTTGATTTGCAGATGCTGGAACGAAATCTAAAATAGTTTACCAATTGTAATTAGTTTTTAACTAATTTAGCAAGATTGATTTATGTGCAAACCAATAAAACAATGTAAGGAAAATTAAAACATTATTTGGGTCAAGAAATGTTTGTTTAAATGTTATCTGGATGGGAAGTCATTAAACTTTGGAAATTACTCCTTTGAATTGATAACGGCAATCTAATTCCAGTATTTCAATGCATAAAGGAGTTTCAAACATGGCTAAAGAGTTCGTCTGCTTTTGAGGATCACAGTGTTTCGTTTAGCAATATTTAGGATACACCTGGTAGTCTTTGGGTCTTTTGAAGCAAGTTTCTCCCAGAAATCAGACCTTCAAGTCGCCAGCGAGGGAGATAGTTGGAGGTTGCCTTCATTTCCCCGCCCCAGCCGTGGCAGCATGCAGAAGGGCGAACGGCTAGTTGAGCACATCTATTTGTAGGCTCTGCTTGGCCGTTCTTCCGGTGGAAGAGAGCAGGTTATACCTTGTACAGCACTTTGGTCGGCATAATGCCGTTAGTAAATGTGCTTAACAGATAAATTGGTATGGTATTGGTATGATTAATATAAAAGAAAGCTCAAGTGAATGCTCATTTTCTGTTCAAGACAATAACTCAACCTTAACTGGACAACTAAAGAAACTCAGATAAAAAAAAACCCAAATGATTAGCTTCAGCTATGTCTTTCTTGATTACCTGACACGACTGTTGCACGATAGAAACTATATATTTTTGTCAAAACATGGAAACCTTTTTTCATCATATATTGAACTAAATATTTCAGGAATCCCCAAAAGCATTTGCATTATAGGATCAATGTATGCTGTCTTAAATTGTACAATGTTAATCCTAATTATATATTTTATTTGTTTGCATACATGCAGCCAACACTAGACTATGACTCCTGAATGTATTTATGGATCATACGTTTTGTTCTTTACTTTGTGTTCCATATAATTGTTAAACATTCAATAAATATATGTACAAAACAAGATAAATCAGACATATCATTCAACATACTATGTGGCTCATGAGTTCCACTAGTGTTTGGACTTGGAATTGCAGCCACTTATAACCTGCTCATTGAAGGACAAATGAGTGACAGTTTAGAAGCACCTAAGGGGGCCAATCAGATTTCAGGTAGGGCCAGTACCCTTGTGGCACCGCCCCTATAACAGTTCTCTTTTGATTAATCTGTCTCTTGTTTATAGCTTGTTACTTTTCCAGGAAGGTCTCGGTGTCTTCACTTTCAGTATCACCTGTTTCAGTGATAATAGCAGTGACAATATAAGAATAAAAGGAAGTAACCAAAAAAAGAGAAAACTATTACCTAAAATGGAAAAATTGTGTTGTTGATTTGTGCCTATCCTTCTCCTTGATGCCCAAAACTGAGATCAATCTGACTGGAGCATATTAAAGGTAACATACTGAATTCTCAGAAGTACTCCCAAAAACAACAAATAAAAAAAATCAAAATTATAATAGTGCTTTATTTTTATTTTTTTAAATAAAGTGTTTGCTGGACAAGTGTGGTGTTAAACAGATATTTATAAAAACCATAACATGGACCACTTATAAGCATATAATGAAAACATCAGTCCATGTTTTTTAGATAATGTTAAATTTTCCAAGGGTAACAACAAAAACAATTTTATAGTTTTATAATAATACTTCTTGTGTTCACAGGTTAGTGACCTCATCAGTAAGATCCAAACAGCTTATGTAGAAACACTGGAGGAGTTGAGCTGGATGGACGCACCATCCAAAGAAAAAGCAAGAGAAAAGGTAAGAAAGGAAGAGAGAGATGGGGTGGACATCCTCCAAATGCTTCATAATAGCACTCTAACTGTTCTGAATGTCTGTAGGCCATGGCCATAAAGGAGCATATTGGGTATCCAGACCATATCCTTCAGGAAAGCAACCAGAAGTTAGATCAGGAGTACACCCATGTAAGTAGTAACTGAGGTGGCTATCCAGCTCATGCTGTTGCAAACATTTACTGATCACAGATTCCTTTTTTTAGCTAAATTTCAGTGAGGAACACTACTTCGAGAACATCCTAGAGAACCTGAAGTCTGAAGCACAGAAGAGTCTGAAGAAGCTCAGAGAGCCAGTGGATCCTGATCTGTAAGTGGCAGATACACCCCAAAAACTACTTGTTTTCCATGTCAACAAATGTCAGGCTGTGATGTTTTAGTTCTTTTTGTTTGAGAACATGCTAAGCATGCAGAAAATGTAAACCTTTCCCTCTCTGTTGCATGTTTAATAGAAAGGGATGCGCTTAGCTAAAATAATATGCTGCTGTTGCTTTTACAGTCAGTTTTACTGAGCTGAAAAACAAAAGAAGACTTTTCAGTCAGGTTCCTTTAATGTTTTTGGAGAATAATATCTTTATGTAAAAAATATTTTAAATATATATATATATTTCTTTTCAAATCTGTCCTCAGGTGGATCATCGGTGCTGCTGTGGTGAATGCATTTTACTCACCAAATAGAAACCAGATAGGTAAGAGGTTCAGTGCAACAAGAGGGGCTACTTTAGGGACTAATTAAAGATGTATGGCATCTAAAGTGTCTTTCAGGAATATTCATAGAACTTTTCCACATTTTGTAACATTTCTACAGCAAACTATGAAGTATTTTGGGGAGATTTTATGTGATGGACCAACATAAATTGGTACATAACGGATGGTTTATTTTAGTCCATAACTATGAGTTTATGTGTGCATTTGCATTCAAGCATCTCTATGACCCCTAAATATATCCAGAGCAGCAAATTGCCTTCGTCCATTATGAACACTGTTTTGAGTAGACCTTAAAAGTTTTCTGGAGAAAATTAGTGAATAAAAAGCAGTATAAAGAGCCAAAACACAGGTCAAGGTAGGGATTATGTGGTAGGGGAATTTAAAAGCAGAATTCTACTATAAAGCTTCACCCCAAGCTTTGAACATCTTACCGGGCTCACTCTTTCAAAACTAGAAAGACCACCTGAACATGAATCAGAGAATCAGTCAAAAAGTCCATCTTAACGCTGGCGGAGCTGCATACATTCAAAGATTATGTGGTACAATCTGTTGGCAAGATAATTATTAGTTAGGCACTAAAAAAATATGACAACATAAGAGTAGCAAGAAACAAGCCATTGTTGAAAGAGAGCTATAAGAAGTCTTATTTTTAGTTTGTCACGTGTCAAACGTGTGGAAGAAGGTGCTTTGGTGAGATCAGACCAACATTTCTCTTTTTGGCCTTCATGTAAAATGTGGCAGAAAGCTAACCCTGAACATCATCCTAAACATACCATGTCTTTGGTGGAACAAGGCACTGGCAACATTATGCTTTGAAGATGCTATTCCTCAGCAGGGACAGGGAAACTGGTCAGCGTTGATGAGAAGCTTGATGGAAAGGTTTATAGTACAGCTTGACAACACTAAACATACCATCAGAGCTGCATTGAATTGGCACATTCATGAGTTAGGATGGTCCAGTCAAAGCACACACCTACATCCAATCAAGAATATTTGACAAAGCTTTAAAAATGAATGTTTATACCTGTTCTCCATCTGATTTGATCATGCAATATTTTACAAAAAAGAATAGGCTGTGGAAGCTGGTAGTAGGGCTGCAACTAACGATTATTTTCATAATCAATTAATCTGTCAATAATTTGAATGATTAATCAATTAATCGCTTTTATTAATAATTATATTTGGCTACTACTTTCACCTATATAAATTATTATGAACAAATTTTCATAAGAACAATGAAAACACAAGAGAATTGTGCAGTTCACTGCAATCTATTTTATTGGACCTGAACACAGTTAACGGTGTAAAATGAGCGTAACAGTGCAAGATATTTGTCCAGAATAATTTTTAGGCATACAAATACAAAATGAGGTAGAATTCCATACAAATTAAAGTACAGCATATTAACAAAATTATTTTGGGGCAACATTGGGGCTCTCAGAATTAATTAACCGACCTTCACTACATATAAAATTTTCATGGTCTGTGGGGTGTTGGAGTAAATGTGGCTTTTTAAATTAGGATTTTCTGCTTTCAATTAAATTAACTCAAACATTTCAAAGATCAGATTTGTGTGCGACCACAGGCTGCAAAATGTGAGTTGTGCTTAAATCTTCTTCTGGGAGGGAATGGGGGGTGACAAAGACAACTGCTGTGTTCACACTTATGATTGTGTCCTTTATCGGCATATATGGAAAAAAAAACAACCAAACAATACCATTAGCTTTCCAATGATATAAAACGCATAAATTTATAGAAATTATAAATCAGAATATCATGGATAAAAAAGTAAAAATGGCGGACAGTTAAGGGGTTAAGCTAAAACGTGATTATAAAGCAACTAATCGATGACTTAATTAGTTGTCAACCATTTTAAAAATCAATTATAATCTATTAAATCAATTTGTTGTTTCAGCTCTAGCTGGTAGACCCTTGCACTAAACTACTTTCATCTTAATTTCCGGATAAATGGGGTTCTATAAAGGTTCCAGTATAAAATTTATTGAAGATAGTGTTTGCAATATGACAGAATGTGGAAAAGTCAAAGAAGTTTGTAAACAGTGAAGTTATTGTTTTTTTATTAAGTATTCATCTTTTTCTCATTTCTATCTGTCAAGTTTTCCCAGCAGGAATCCTGCAGCCACCTTTCTTTAGTAAACATCAGCATCAAGCCCTTAACTTTGGAGGAATAGGAATGGTTATTGGCCATGAGATTACTCATGGATTTGACGACAATGGTGAGAAAGTAGTATTTTACATTTGGCATTAAAAAATAAAATTGTTGCTCCCATCAAAGAGTGAAAATCTTATTTAAATGCTGCATGCATCATGTTTGAGACAAATTGTAGTATATATCTATGACTGATGTCTTTTTGCAGGGCGTAATTTTGACAAAGATGGTAATATGCTGAACTGGTGGAGCAATTACTCTGCTGACCACTTTAAGGAGCAGTCACAGTGCATGGTGCAACAGTATGGAAACTTCATCTGGAACCTAGCAGGTGGACAAAATGTAAGCCTCCTGTTTTTAGCATTGCGTTTCTGTTTTGATGGTAAGATCACACATTATGTGACCACAAGAGCTTGTTTTTCTGTTTGTTTGGCTGATTGCAGGTTAGTGGAATCAGTACTTTAGGGGAGAATATCGCAGACAACGGAGGGGTTCGTCAAGCATATAAGGTAGATGTCAGTCACCTAAAAAAACACATGTAACTATTTGAACGGCAACAACTGAGTCTAAATAGCTCATAATTAACCTCTTGGTGATTTGCAGTGGGTTTTCTAAGTGGAAGTGTGTGTTTACAGGCTTATCTAAAGTGGGTGGAAACAGAGGGTGAAGAACCTCGACTGCCTGGTCTAGACATGGATCATAAACAGCTGTTTTTTTTAAACTTTGCCCAAGTAAGTAAGGATGAAACATGTCATGTAAAAGAACAGAGCAACAAACATTCTTAAAATGCATCTGACTTGGAGGCACTATCACTCACTACAATGGTAACAGGATATACAAGTCGAATGTAATTAAAATGGTGAAATTACTTTAGTCAAAATGGTTACAAGATATTTGGGAAGTTACTTCAAAACATATTCAAAAATTTTCAGAAAATGTTAACTTTAGAGGTCTGCATAATAATTTTAACAAAATGAATGAACTTTCTACTGATACAGTTTTTTTTCCAGGTATGGTGTGGTGCCTATCGGCCTGAGTATGCCAGCCAGTCCATCAAGACGGACTCACACAGTCCATTAGAATACAGGTAAAATGCTTTGCTGTGCAACCGCTTATTAATAACTACCAGGTATTTATACAGCTTGAACTTTTTAATGTTTTTTTATAATACAAAATCAGTATTTCAGTTAGTTTTATTGGACTATCAAACTTCAAAATAATCAACATATAGCTCCGGGTGATTGATCATTGGCTTAACATCCAATAGTTATATATTCTGTTTACTGATCTCGTCCTCAGGGTGCTTGGATCGCTCCAGAATTTCGAAGCCTTCTCAGAAGCCTTTCAGTGCCCTATAGGCAGTCCTATGAACCCTGAGCAGAAATGCAGAGTCTGGTAGAAATCCCACATTTTTTTTGTTTTTTGCAATCTAAATCAAAAGAACAAGTTTTACTTTTTAAGAAACCTTGCTGACAAATGATTCAGAGTAATCTGGTGCAGTGCTATGACTCAAACATAGATGCAGCGTGTAGATGTATAAAACCTGTATGATATCCTGGACTACACCCTTGTTTCCTACTCATTTGAGTCACCTCTCGAGATGGAAGAGTTGTCTCCACTCGTTCTTTTTCTTGTGCTAAAGAAAAAAAATGGGTACATGAAAGCAAAACCTACATTTAAAAAATACAAAAATAGGTTAAAGCCTACATGGCTGTATTCAAAGCTTTTAATGAACAAACTATCGAAAAGTCCTTCTTATATAGCTCCTTTTGATTTATCTGGTATCATAATGGCACAACTTTGCCTTTGTTAGGTCTGACTTTCTGCTTTTAGGACATGGTGTCACTTTAGTGAGAAAATGACAGAACAAATCTCCCTTTTGAAAGGGTATAAAATAAATGAAAGAGGCTTTGGTAAAGTAAAGCTACAGTGAATTAGTCTCACTCAAAGGGTTTTGGTCACTGTTATGTGAAAACAAATCAACTAAAGACTTTAAGACTGTTAAATCTTTGCAGCTTTAAGTTTTAAATTAGCATTCATATAGAGCCACAGCTTTCCATATTTTGTACACTAACAGCGCTGTGAATTATTCAGCATTTACGATGCAATCCAATGCTTTTTTTTTCTCAGTTTATGCAAATGATTGTTAGCCCACATTTACTGCAGAAATCAGCAAAAAAACCACAGTCGTGTTTTGGGAAGATGCTGGCAACCTGCAACTTCTAAACTTGATCAAACCCCCTAAAAGTTATATTTTGCTTTTAATAATTCTCCTCGTTTTGACTTTAATTCGGAGTAATTCGAGATTCTTGAGGCTGGATGCCTCCCATTTATAGCTTTTTATTCCTTTAAACTTCCTTCAAAAAACTTCTGTTCAATTGTAAGATAATCCAACTAATATATCTGTTCCCAAATCAAGGTTGATACAGGATATTTAGCCTCTGTGCACAACCAGTTAGTTACATGAAAGGACACAAAAACCCCTTCAATACATGCATGTAAGTGCAGCAGATGATGAAATCTTTTGCCTTCTGATCTTGCACTGATCAGTGCTCTGTAAGATGAAAGGAAAGGTGCAGTGTGCCTAAATGAGGCAACCCCTGTAGCCAGTCAGAGAAGTCGCAGGGACGATCATTGACAATTGTTGCCAGTGACAAGATTGGCCCGGGCCAGGACTGTTATTTTCTACCATTATTAGCAGGTAATGACAGGAGAATCAAACCTGAAGCAACATCATATTAGATGCTGGCTGAGCAGAGCTTTCAAACAGAGTAGAAAAACGCAGACCATAGACAACTGTTTAGAATATTTGCTGTGGGTGTTGTATTTAGGATGCCTTGGTAAACTGAACATGACTGTTAGGTCTCGACAGAGGCTGTATTATTGAATGTGAACGCTGATAATTTATAGTCCGTCTCTTAGTCTTCAACTTCTGGCAAAAACTGTTGTGGTACACATGTTAGGGAAATAAAAACACCAGACTGTTCTCCACATAAAGGCTGATGAGTGTACTGCTAAATTACAGGTGCATTAGAATATCATCGTAAAGTTGCTATATTTTAGTAATTCAATTCATAAAGTGGAACCCATATAAAGATTCTTTTCATACATAATTCTATATTAAAAGAGTTTTAGTTAATGTTGTTGCCAATGGCTTAGAGCTAATCTATCCATCTATCGTCTTATTCCCACTTTTCCATGCAGGGTGGCAGGGATACAGAGACACGTAGCCATGCATACACATGCATACACACTCTCTTTTCTAAAAGCAATTTACGGAGACCACTTAGGCTACTTTAAAGAGCTAAAGTATCCGGAGAGAACCCAGACGTCTAAACCCCAATGTAGAAATGCCCTGACTGGGATTGACAACCAGGACCTTCTTGCTGCAAAGCAACAGTCCTTACAACTATACTATTGTTGTAGTCTGCTTACAACAAAGGAAAAGCCAACATTCAGTTTCTCTGAAAATGATAAAATCAGAATTCAATTTGTCCTTCCACTAAACTTTCCATCAATATGCTTGGATGCAGTATTCTATGAACAGCCAGCCTCTGTGACAATGCCATTTGGGGGTTTTCCCTTCTAGTGATGGACTGCTGGACAACTGTGAAGTTAATATTCTTCCCCATTATTTTGTAAGCTATAACATAAAATTACAGTTTTAAAAATAATTTTTTAATTGGTCTCATTTAATACACTGAGTTTCTGAAAAACTGAATCAACTTGTTTGTAATGAATGAGTTTCACTTTTTGGGATTTTATTACTGAAATTAACAATAAAGTGATATTCTTTTTCATTGAGAATCAAGTAAATGTTGACATTTGGGAAATATTCTCCACTTACGATATAATGTTAAATGGGAATTAATAATTGATGTACATATGTATGGATAATTCTACTAAATATTAGCAAATGACTTGATGCTAGCTGTTGCAAACAGAGATAACTGTGTTGTTCTTCAAAAGAAGTCCGTTTTATTGTTTTGCCCTAATGTTACCAACATACCTTGCATGGATTGAGAAGTTACTGGTGCCGTGTGTGCAAATAACAGTAACCCAAGATTTTTCAATCATTATTCCTTTGGTTAATTTGCTGGAAGAGGGGGCTGATGATACAGAGGTTTGGAAAGCTCTGCATAGGCTGTTACTCCTTAGATACTTCAAACCGAATTGAAATCAGATATCAAAAAGCTGTTTTGATGCCTCCCAACAAAGTCTTCACTCCTCCGGAGACGTTCATTCAACAAAAAAAACAGTTTCCACTAGACACAAGCATCGTTGAGTATTTGTACGAATTTGCTAAAAGATTAGCATATTGCGACCATTTCTGCTGTGAGTGGTGGCCATAGTTGGGGTAGTTACTCAAAAAAGTAATCCATTACATATTACTCATTGCTTCTCAAAAAAGTAATCCCTTACATAACCTAGTTACTTGTTTTGGAAAGTAACTTAGTTACATTAGTATTTATATTACTTTTGCATCATTCTGAAACATCATACCTGAAATGTAGGGTAATGTAACTTCTAGGTTTGAAGTTAAACATCAAGTTACCCTATGTTATGTATCCTCCACAATGAAAGATGACAAGTTATTTAATTCTGCCTTTTTTATTAGTGTAGGGATGTTTTTGTTAGAGCCATAGCTCTGCTGCGGTCACCATGCTCCTCCATCTTGCAACTTCCGTCTTGTACGTGATTCGGGAGGCGCTGAGAACGTCATACAGGAAATGCTAGTTTAGGCTCCATGCAGAATAGATTATCAGTTATTTAAGTAACGACATATTTTCGAAAGTAATTGTAATGTCATTACAGTGTTCGCCGCAGTAACGTGTTACACTACTATTTTGCAAAAATAGTAATGTCATTACAGTAGCTAGTTACTTTGTAATGTGTTTCGCCAACACTGATGGCAGCACTGATTAGTGCCAAAAGGTGCCCACAGCAGTAGAGGTTAAGAACACATCGACAATGGAGGAAGCAGGAATTGTTGCCGTATTTGTGGCTGCGACGGTCGTTCCATTTGTTGTAGCTTTTCTCATTTTCTTTTCCTTCTATTCTGCTTCACTGGCAGCTTCCACCTTTACAAAAGCTGATTGTTTGGCGACATTTACTGATATAATTTCCTATTGAGTTTCAACCAATCAGCATGGGCTGACCACAACCAGGAACTCTACTGGGCCATTTCCACATACAATTCTAAAATTGCCCGAAGTGTGTTCCTTTAGGGCCGGACTGGCGAAATGGACATCTGCATACCGTGAAGATCTACTAAAATTACCCAGAAGTTCCGATATTGTAAAAGGGTCTAATGAGGTATAGTGTGAGAATGGGAGCGATACGCCTACTCAACCCCTCAAAAAAAGGATGTTCTGTAAGTGATAAAACCGTGTGGCCAGCATCTGATGTTAGCAAACTGGCAATTCTTCAGCTTTACAGTAAAATATCACAAATGTTTTGAAAGGGCACTTCCTCAATTTTATGCACTATATTTTGGTTACAGGGGAAGATTCTTTGATAATTGGTGAATTTAAAGTTTTGGTACTTTCATGCTTGACATTTTGGGGTCATTCTCAACTCCCGTTGGCCTCCTATGATTTAAAGAAAATATCTATGATCTACTGCATAGAAGGGTGGTTATATAACACAAATCAATGTTATCCTCCAGCAGTTAAGGGGGGCCACAATCTCTCACATTGTATATAGTTCAGATATCTGAAATTGAAATCAGAACCTCAATTAGTGCAAACAGGGAGCCATACAAAAGCCTAAGAAAATTGTATTCATTTTAATTTAATATAAGTGAGATGGTTTTTTTTTAAGTAAGCAGCTCCATCATCCTTAAAAACGATAAACAAAACTTTAAAACAAAAAAGAAGTTTTACTCTTTAAAGTGAGACTCAACAAAAGTGGGGGTATGTCATGACTAAAGACTAATGCTGCATTCAGACCGCAGGCTCTGTCAGCCTCAGCAACGTCAAGATTACATGTTAAGTCTATGGCGGAGGCCGTTGGAGGAGCGTCACGGTCTCTGCGGCACTTTGTGAGCTTTGACTCCGTCAACTTTTCAAGCTTTTCATGCTTCAACGCTCATAAAGCCAGCAATGCAGAAGTTCAGCTAGTTGAACTTTTGACGGTGCTGACGACCCTGAAGCGGCGCGTTAACCAATCAGAGCTTATAATTGTAGTGATGTCACTACACGTATTTTGAATGTAGCGGGAGCAGGAAAAACCTACATTTTAAGTCTAGAAAATGCAGATTTAGAAAATCATAAATAACACTTACCGAAGACAGATGGACAGGCGCTCTTCGGGAGGAATAGAGCGCCTGTAGTTGGTGTCCTGGTAGGCGGTTCGAGCTCCGATGCGGACCAGGAGGTCGTAAAATTAGGCGCGGGACAGATGGAAGTAGAGCTGAAAGCGAACCTCATCCATACGTAGCTCCTGGAGCAAATGGTTAAACTCCCCAAACTCAGAACGCCTCTTTCGAATAGGGTGTATCCACAAACGGTGCTGATGTTGCTGAGGTCGACGTTGTCTAGCTTTATTTAGCAAATAAAGCCAAGCCACTCTCTCAATACTATCTGCCATAGTTCATAACATACAGCAACAGAAGAACCCCCGTCCATGCATTGTTTTTTGCTCAGAAGTGGCAGACTTTGCAAGCTTTGTAAGCTTCAACATAGAAGCGTCAAACTAGATGCTTTGTGAGCTTTGCCTGACGCTGACAAAGCTCTTGGTCTGAATGCGCCATAAATTTTACCCCTGGAGGATTACCGGGATTTACCAGCATGAAAAAAAGCTGGCAAGAGGCTCATTTGCCACTTAATTTGACTACTTTGCATCAGGAATTTTTGCGGTGGCAGGTGAACACATTCTTTAAAGTACTATCTCTTTGTGCTACGCTAATATCAACTAGCAACAGTCATATTTAACAGCTATGAGTAAAAACTATCCTTTTGCTTAACTCCTCATCCCTTAAAAGCCTATAAATATTTCCCAAACGATCAAACGGTCTCTTAAAAAGGGAAATATATGCTTGTTATGCCTGGAGGAAACAGCTGGAGGCAAAATTTCAAGTTTTGATGCAGCTTTTGATTGTTGGTAGATGATCAACCAGTTTGATTCTTGTATATTTTTCCTTAAAAGCAGTGCAAAGGTTCTTAACTGAACAAAGAGTTTATATATAAGAAAATGTGTTATTGTTGTTTGTGCATAATACCTGGTAAAAATCAGGTAAAATGTTTATGTTTTCGTCTCATATTTACTTAAATAGTGAAAATGTTGGTTTGAAATCAAATACAAATACATTTATTTTCTATATACTGTTCTAATCTGTTTCATCTGTACACTCTTAGAGATGATTATTTATCTAAAGAAGTATTTAAAAACTAAAATTGTTGCTTTGCAAGACTTCAGATGTTAAAGATGTTTCTATGAATGTTCCTGCTGCTATGTAATTATCTAGACGCTATTTTTGTGACTCAGATCTGTAATTATCGCTATTAAAGTGACTGTCTCCACTGGTGCAATATCAAGAGTCTGCTTTAAATGTCGTTTCTTTACTTTATAAATTTTTTTAAATTAACAGATAATTAATAGAAAAGAGACAAAGTGGGATTTAGGATATGTTTTTTTCCTCTTTTTTTTCCAAATAGTTTGATTTATTGGATGCTCTGAAGCCAGTTCCATAAACTTAATTCACCTCTGATTTGATGAACATTCTGTTTACTTCAACAGTTCAGCTCTTTAAAAGGATTTTGCTGACATTTGCGCATTTGCATCTCTAAAAAGCTAAATATCCGAGGTTTTTTTTCTTCAAAATTTCTGACTTTACAGAGTAAAAAAATATTGTTGTTCAATCACCAAAAATGAACTCCTTTAAGCAGATAATTTTTATTGTGAATGTTTGACTTTTTGACAGTAGAACATTTCTGAGATTTTCCTGGAAAATATGTACATTTAATCCCAAAAATTCTGAGCTTTTTGAGTGGAAAGTTACTCCAAAATAATTTAATTCCAGAGGTGTCATGATTCTCCAAATCCTCGATTTGATTTGATTTTTGGGTCAATTCGATTCTTGATTTTTTTCTTCTTCAGTACAGAGCCCTATGACATCTTTAGACTAGTCTATTTGGAGTCTGCACAGTTTCATTAAAAATAAACTCATGCAGGGTTTTTCACAAATGCACAAGATGATCAGCATCGGGATATGGCACTCTGTTAGATGGGATGGGTTATCTAAGAAAAGGAGAAGTGCTCACTATCACAGATTTGAACAATATTCATAAGAAAGGGTTATTTTGTGTATGTATAAAATATTTCAGATCTTTGAGTTCATCTCATAAAAAAATGGGAGCATAAGCAAAAGAGTTGCGTTTATATTTTTGTTCAGTGTAGATGACTCATTTGTTGAGAATTGCTGCAGTAAAAATGAACTAAACTGAGCTGAATTAATAGAGACTTCCAAAAATGTTATTGGATTATGGAGGATTGACAAACATAATAATAATAACATAGATATGATGTATAATGTTTTAGCTCCAACAGATTTTATCATTTCCAAAACCAAGTTTTCACAGTTACAATTAGAGTGGAAAAATAATTCAATTAGATGCCTTGTTATCCAACTTGAAAAACTGAATTCAAGGAGATATTCTAAAGTAAAATCCTTACCAGACACATAAGTTTTGTATACATGTTTTGTACTTTAAACACAGCATATGAAGAACATGGCTTTGTTTATGGTACAAAAAGTTGCAAAAAATATGTCATGATTAACATTATTAGCTTCTTCTAATTCCCATTCACAATAAAAATGTTACAAACCATAAAGATATAATCAAGGCATTAGCTGCAAGCACACAGAGATTTTATAAAAAGTATTCATTCATATCAATAATAAAGTTAGAGACACTGGAATATTATCAGCATTATAATATCGTTCCTCTTCCTTTATCTTGCCGACTCAAGCATTTCAGGTGAAACTGTCCGCTACTGCTTCATCGTGTGCAAACATCATCATTGCACTGAAAGAGAGGGCACAGAAAAGCAAAGTAATGAGCTTTTAAATATATTTACAACATCTTTGAAACTGAGCTACTAATAATCAACCTTCAATCTAGATATTTTGAACAGATTTTCTCAGAAGCTATTAAAAGTAATTAGAAGTCAACAAATTTTACACACAAATACAAACTTTTTAAAATAAAGATATGCAAGTTTGTTTTGTCATTTTTTTTTTAAATATTAGAATTAATAATCAACAATGTAGCTGTTATTAAAACCTGAAAGTCCTAATAGTATCAAAACATATTACAGCTGGTCTTCCAATTTAGATGAAAACATGTGTGTGACTGCAGGAGGGGGATGGATTGTTTAGTTGACAAAAACAAAAGTACAGAAATCACTGGAGTGAGCTTATTAACTCTTACTTTCATGAAAGATCGTCTTTGCAGAAAAAGACTGAGATTCCTGAAACTAAATTGGTTAATAGGGCGGATTTCTCCTAAACAAAGCATCTCAAGGCACAAGAGCACACATCACTGCTTAACAATTACAGATGGCTCCAGAGGTGTGAGCGGCGAGACCAACATAACAATTGTAGGTTCAACAATTTCACAGGTAAGAACATGCATCGTTATACTTTGGTTTTCTATTTCTTATGTCGTTTTCCATACAAAACATCTGGGGAATTCCAGGGACCAATAATTTCTTAAATTAAATACTAAGTCAAAATCTACTTCTCAAAATACTCTTCCTACATGTTTTACCTACAATAAGGAGCTGTAACACTGACTTTATTTTCCACTTTCGGTCAAACCCAAGTTTCTGACAGATTTCATAGCTTTAATTTAACTATTCCAAACACATGTGTTCCATTAGCTTGAAGTAACGTTTCATAACAGATAACAAGCTCATAGTTTGAGTGGCCTGACAGGTGGTGTTTTCACAGCAACATTTAAAATCTTCCTAAGTGAAAAATATGTTTTGTATCTCTAATGTTGTAATTTATGCTTTTATTGTTGTTCTCCCCGAGTTGTGTAAAGCTCCTCAAATTGCCTGGTTGTTGAAAGTGTTCCATACAAATAAAGTTGCCTTTCCTTGAAGTAAAACACCGACTAATTTTGTACAGAAAAGTGAGACTTTTAGCTGCTTCCATTCACTGCTGCCAAAGCAGCCACAACTTACTAAGATAAAACATTGTGATTGCAGAGTTGTAAGAAGTGGAAATGTCCTTAGAGTAACAATTCTGGTCAGAACTGTATCATGAATTGAAACTTACCAAAATGTTGTCATAGCTTCTGCTTTTTGACACACTTTTTGTAGTAGGCTGTGATTTGCCAATTCTGCAGGAAGATTTGGCTAACCACATATCACTTTAAAATTCCAGGATGGACTGGGTCTGCAAGCTACTACACTAAGACAACATACCTGCAGATGTTTTCCAGGCATTTACTCGTGAAGCCAATAAATCTTTGTCTTATGAACTCATATTTGACCTGGAATATTTCCTGTTATTACTTTCTCCTGGGTGGCCATTCTGTTATGGGCTCTTGCTAGTTCGGTTATTGGCAACTTTTGGCTGTGTTTGCTTTCTTTCAGACTTTTTTTTTACAACTATGAATATAACTATGGGAACAATACAATGAAAAGGAATACATCTATTGATACATGGCGTAACAAAATACCTGATTCTAAAAATAGTTTCATGTATTCAGGTTAATTTGTTTAGATCTGTGTCATCAAAAGACTATGAGCTTATTGTTAGAAATGCAGTACATCTTTATAAATTACTAAGACGCGAGAAAACTGGTGAGTATGACAAAAATACAATTAAAATAGGAATAAAACTCAATGTCTGAAAATAATAATTTTTCTAAAAAAAATACGTAAAACCACCCATAAATGTTGTTGCTAAAGCTAAAAAGCCCTGTTTTAGAAATTCCAGCTCCTGACAATTGTCATGGAAACTATGAGGGTTTTTTCTTTACCTCTAAAGTGAAACATTAATCTAAAAAATGTTTGATAGATTTTCTTTTTGCTGAATGTTCAACTTTGTTTGAACCTCCTTTTAAACTCAAAACGGTTTTAGCTTGTGACTTGCACTTGTTACAGACGCATTATGACCACTGACAGAAAACAAGGTCTATTCTGTTCTCAGTGACATCTACTAGTTGTCAAACATTTCCTGGGGGTAGGTTGCAAAAGCTCCGATGTGGGAGATTTTGTCAGAAACAGGCAACAGAGCCAGGCAACAAAAGGGCTGAAGTAAATGTGGTGAATTTATGTTGCATATCAAACTACCCAATGATCACAGGAAAAAGCTCAGGATTTGAGGAATTAGGTCGGCGATCCAGGAGTGATTATTCTTTGTAACAGTGCAATTACCACACAACACAGAAGTTGCTTTTCAGATATAATTTCTATTTCACAAGTCACAACACATTAGACATCGACATCTAAACCCACGATCGATAATCTGGATCATTCTATGAACTACACTATCCAGATGCTTGTATGGTTTTACAATTTCAGTAAGGTGATTAAATATTTGCATCCAAACAGATTCATTATGTTCTTGCTTTTTTGTCATGTTTCAGATCATAGAATAGATGTTACTAGCACACACACAAAAAAAAAAAAGCACAAAAGACAGTCTTAACATTATGACTTCATGTATAACGGGAAACATCTATCAAATTAAGTGTAAAAGTAATCACCCTCCAAAACCTAATCATAGGATGTGTCATCCTTTGTAGCAAGAAACTGTCATCAGCTGTGTGATAACTGCCAATAAGTCAATTATATCCCTTACGATGACTAGGCCCAAAAACTTTAATTTGGTTTGATTTTGAGCCATTCAGATATTTACTTGCTGTTGTGCTTTCATGTCCTTGCTGCATAATCCAACTGTGCGTGAGCTACATGCCACAAACTGGTTGCCAGAGATGATCCTTTTATTATTTTTGTGTAGAGAAAATAATTCATGGTTCCATCAGTTACAACAAGTCGTCCAGATCCCAAGGAAACAAAGCAGCCATGTTTGACTATCAGTGAGACATTTTTTTTTTTTAAATCCTGTTATGTTTCTGCTCACTGCATTTTACTTCAGAAGCATTAAACCATATAAAAATGAACAACCAAACAACTAAAGAAGCAATACATGTGGACATTACATTTCAAAGACAAGTTGCTAACAGAAACATACACTTTTTGTTTCTTACTTTGTACCACTCTATGATGCTATGTTCAGAGCCCCTATATTTATTTAATCTAGCTAATAGCACATAAATTTAAGAGATGACGGACTGGCGACCTGTCCAGGTTGTACCCCGCCTCTCGCCCATTGACAGCTGGAGATAGGCACCAGCCCACCCGCGACCCCTTAAGGAATAAGCAGTTCAGAAAATGGATGGATGGATGAGTAGGCAAAAAAATGTCGAAACATTATATGGAAGCTTGTTTTAAATTTGTGAAATAAAATTTGTCATGGTAAAGTCCTTGGCTTGCAGAACAATAATTGAAAACTCACAAAAGGAACATTTTATTAGAACATTAAAAAATGATTTTAACTGAGACTGTAAAGTCTTACATTTTTAAAACAGAAAGTCAAAAACCTTCTGTTATGAAATTAGCTAATTTTAAAGACAGATTAAGGTAAATTTGCAGTTAAAAGACTAAACAAACACCCAGAAGAAGAATCTGAATTTTGCCCCTATGATAGAGTACATGTGAATTCAGATGCTTGTGCAATACTACCACCATGCCACACAGCTATTTACCGTAAGAGTGAAAGATTCTGCATATCAAACGGCAGCACAAAAATACCAGAAAGTACCAGAAACCAAGTTCCAATTTCACAAAACATTCAAGTTGTTAACAATATAAACTAATCCTTTAACAAACTAACTTGTTTTTAGCACTATACATTTAGATGCTCAAAAAGAGTCTTATTTACAGTATATTTTATGAATATTGCTAAATGTCGTATTTAACTTATTCCACTGGATTAATCTGGAGTAAGTGTGGACAGTGCTTTCTCTTGTGCATTTTAAGAACAGAGTTCCTCACTTCAGTGTAAAAGCTTTCTAGGCCCTTTAAAACAGATCCTGACAGACCGCTACGAGGGACTAATAGGTGTGAAATTGACTGTGAAGAGATCTCTCCGCTTCATCAGTAACTACTGACGTAAAACAGTCATGACAAAATACACTATAGCCTCTGTTCTTTTTGACTACTTAATATGTGGTCTTGTTAAATGAGTTTAATAAATGAAAAGGTCTTACCACCGGTTTCTGTCCAGCTTTAACTGTAGCTGAGATACCAAGAGCTGTGGAGATGTCCTCCAGAGGCACCAAGTCTCCTGGTGAATCCTGGATGAAGTGGAGTAACACCTTTTCTCCACCTTTACACAGCAGGAGGGGAAAAGAGAAAGATAAATTACATTTTTTTAGGTTATTAAGGAACACAGATTGTGATCATATGCTTCTTGGAAATCAGTGGCCCACAGCTGGGAAGCAGGTTTATTTCCCATTAAATGGTAGCACATTTGTAAGGAAAATCAATTTGCTCTTTGTGCAGCAGAGTTGGGCACGTGGGTTGCACCAATGCACCCATAAAAAATAAAGCAAAATTCTCTCGACAAATGTCAAACAGCTTTTGTTGGATGAAGTGTACTAGTGTTGGGCAGCGTCTTCCTCTCTTGAACAACACTGCTTGTCATCATAACCACAGAGAGGGTTTCTCAGAAACCTCCTCTAGTACTTATTACTGGAGATGGAGTAGCCAATCTGCAGTCCTGACCTCAACCTCAAGGAATCTTGTGGGATCAGTGAATCTAAGTTAAATTTTTGAAAAATGGGATACTACCCCGTAGTGTGTGATCTATCTGGTGATCAGCATGAGGAGGTTGTTCCAGGCTAATGGGGTTCTGTGTTTGGTCCTGTAGGTGAAATGACAACATTTTTAAATAGCTACTATGTCTTGCTTGATTCAACTTTATTATTCCAAGAAAGGACACCCAACAAGATTAACTCAATAGCAGAATAAACAGTTTGTTATTGGCAGAGATTAATATGCAGGTTTTTAATTTTTAATTGGTGCAGCTCTTCTATTCAACTCTGTAGCTGTTCATTAATTAACAGATTTGGAACTGAACTGTTTTATGGTATCCTAAGTCTTTTAAATTGGTCCTATAAATGAACCAAACTTAAATAAAAATATTTAATTTGCTTATTCGTTGTGATTATATATTTTTAGTGTTGTCTTTCCAAAAATTAAGTATTTGAAATTATAATGTAAGATTAAGATATTTTGAAATAATTTCTTATGTTTAAACAAAGTTTTCTTTTTCCTCCTTTTTTTTCACTAATTCAATAGTTTCTAATTTCTGGTTATGTCACAATATACTGGTAACATCCTGGCATGAAGTAGTATTTGTATGTAAAAGTTGGAGTATTTCCAGGAAGGAGTTCAGGCGGAACAAAGACATAATTGTGTAGCTGCACAGGACAGAGTGACCCGTGATTTAAACTCCTTTCTATCAGGGCAGGCCGCCCTGCAGTGCCATTAAAGAGAGCATTAGCACATTAACCAAGAGGAGCAGTGCAGCAGTCTTCTATTTTTGGCCCCTAGTGTTTATCCCGACCCTCTAAATGATCCGAAACAACTGAAAAATGATATATGCTGATCTTATTCCCCTGTTCAGAACGTCTCTGTTCCCCCATTTTCATGAGTAGATGCTGTAATTTATTTGTGACTATGACTTATCATTTACTGGAAACATCAGTCCTTCATGTGGAATCATAACATAACTTTTTTCCACAACTGAAACAAACGTAACATTGATTTAGAAACCAGAAATAAAGCATTGAAGGTAGTCAAAATCCCTGTTGAGCACTGAGCTAAATGGTGGACAGTGGTTATACCTGTTATACAACATGATACAACACTGCCCTCTGTAGGGCAGATTGCAAAAGTGCATTTACATTTTTTTTGCCTGACTTACTTTATATGCTGCATCACCTGTAATGTTAAAATCATGTCTTTTGAGAAAAAATCTTTCATCTCTTTTCACATATAAATATAGATTATACCTTTTGCCACAATGATCATGCCACCACTTTGCAACAGATCTCCTGAAAAGTTTCCCTGGATTCCTGCAGCACTGGCCTGGACACAGCAGAGACAAAACTTGGTCAGAAAAAGCCAATATGACAGCATTTTATTTATATCCAAGAGGTATGACATGAATAACATAAGCTCTAATAAACAGAGGACAACAGAGCACTTTTTTTTCAGGAGGTGTCTCTACTTATTAGTAAAATAAACATGGATATATCTACCTTTGAAGACACATCTCTCACTTTCTTCCCTAAAGCCGCTGGAACGACACTTAAAGCTGTGTACCTGGAAGGGCAAAGAAACACCGTTTTTTTTTAACCAGCGTCAAACAGGAATCTACACTGAATCTTTAATTAGTTCCTTGGATTTGTAATTCACAACTTGCGGGGGGAAAAATTGCAAAAGAACGTTAGAGAACAAACAGCCTCGTGAAGACTGAGGAATGCAGGATACAAGCAAAAATGTATTAAGAACCTTAAAAGAGAGTTAAAGTAAAAAATAATATCCTAGAACTCTCCCACAGAGCTTCCTTCAAGCTAACATCTGAAAATAGAGCCGTGAATCATTTTAACTATAGAAGAGCTTCAGAGATCCATGGCTCAGGTGGCAGAATCTGTTGACAGAAAAGGTGTTAGTTGCACAGGGTTATGGATGATGGGTAAGAAGAGAGCCATTTATCAAATAATTTTGACTCTTGCTGTTAGTAGTTTGCTCCATAACAGACAAAAACCGTTAGAGGTTACAGAGTAACAAAGTGGGACGGAGTTTCACTTTCCAGGAAAACAACAGCACCGAACTTACAGTCGGAGCATGAATGAAATGGTTTACATTAAGGTGCGTTGATGTGTTAGAAGGACCTAGTCAAAGTCCAGATGCAAATCTGCGGGAAGATTTTAAAATTGTTGTTCACAGACACTCTCTACCCAATCTGATTGAGTTTAAGCTGTTTTGGAAAGAGAAATTATTCTCCAGAGGCTCCAAACTGTTGGAAACACACTTGACAAAAAAAAGCAGCTGTAATTGCAGTTAAAGCCGGTTTTCCAAAGGGTTACCTTGACAAATACACTGTAAACCCCAATATAAAGATTACTTAGTTACAGTGAGTTGCTGATACTCAATATTCTGAAATAAAATGATTCTAACTCAAATGTTTTGAGTTAGTTCAGCATATTGTTTTGTTTTGAGTACAAATAACTCAACCATTTTGAGTGACCTAATTATCATATTTCCCAGGGTGCTTATGGCCATTTTTTTGACACCGTGAGTGACTTGGAAGCTGATCAATCACAATTTATACAATTATTCAAAGTGGTGTCAACGTTGATGCCACATTCACAGTGATTACAATTCTTCTCATTGTATCACTTGTGTTCAGAATTATTATTGTATTTAAGAGCATAAATTTATAATGTATTCATGTAAGTTATCTATGAGGTCATGTCAGTTTTATAAAAGTGCAAGACACTAACATAACTTAAGGGTGGTGGATACAAAATGTGTGTATGAATCTTGTAAATTAAAGTAGCATCTACTGAAGATGTTTGAGTTGGCTTAATTGGTAAGTTTCATTTAATTATAATTAGAAAATATATTTAACATAAACTCCAAATATTTAGGCTTTCACATACTCAAATATCTGAGTTTATAAACTCAAAAAATATGTGGCATCTGATTGCCTCACTTTTTTTGAGTTTTGCCTACTTATTGGGGTTTACAGTGTACAACTGAAAAAGAATCATATCCCTTTCTTTTAACAGCTAAATTATGTTGTCTCATTACATCGAATTAAAATAATCATTATAAACACTGAATTTATGGTTGTAATATGACATATTTCTAAGAGTTTTCAGACTTTTGCCCAAAACTTATTCTGAGTCAGTTTTAGAAATAAAATCTGAACATTAATTTTATGCACTCACCGTTTGAATCCCAAATCCTTGTAACACTTTTTTTCTTCATCTACATAAAGAGCTGAAAGAGAAGATAACAGATAATATGTTACACTGTTTATAACAACAGGAGACGCTGTAGAGAACAATGTCTTCTATAGACATTCTTGTATCCCCCGCAACACGCCCACAGGGATCTCTGTGTTATAAAAGCGTGCATTAAGGTTACAAAAGATGACTTCAGACAAAGTGGACAGATTGGAGCTCACATCCGGAAAGCATTTTTATAATTTAGAGACATATTGGCATTAGAGGAGTAAGTAGTGCTTACAGCCTTTAAAAAACCCTCCTTCCTTAAACTCCTGGAGCCCGAACTCCTCTGGTCCGACTCCCACCAGTGAGACCCCGTTGGCCCTGAGGTCAGGCTCCAGCTTACTGATCTCTGAGGCCATCCATCGGCACACCTGGCAGCCGAACCTGCGCAGGAAGAACACCACCACAGGTTGGTCCTTCCACAGAGACTGGAACTCCACTTTCTGAAACAAGACCCCAAGAAGCAGTTGGTAGAAAAACACACAGGAGAATACCCGGAAAACCGGTAGACGAACGATAGTTTTCTGTTAAATCAGAAGCATGATTTGCTGTCAGCATTCCCATTGAATCATCATTATGTCACTCCAAACTCTCCCTGTGTGATGCAACAGCCCACCTACAATCGTTTCAGCTCCGTCAAAGAATGATTCGAGGCAAAAGTCAACATAACAGCAACATGAATTACAATAGTAAATGCAAAAACATTTAAATAATCAGCTATACTGAGAGAAAGTAGCCTGCTGAGTCAGCTTACCTCTCCACTGTCTGCACTCTTCAGCAAGTTCTTCCCGACTTTAGTCAGATCTACTTTAGCCATTTTATCACCACAACGAGTTTGTTAAAACAAAACCAGGTACGTAGAAAAAAAAACACAAGAAGTGGACTCCAATGTTCTACCGTAAATACTTCAGACACCCACTAGAACGGCACGACAGTTGCACAACATCATCTTCCTGTAACGCCCCCTACAAATGAATATCCAATCAAACTCAACGAAATCTGATCGTTTAACCAATCGGAGCACGTGTACAAGAAATATGAGGCGGGGCGGAGTGACGGTACATTTGATAATAAACTTCATTTTAGTTTATTTCTCTAAAGACAAATTTTTACTCAGGATTTTACATCAGTAGGCGATTATTCTTGTTTAATCTTTAACTCTTCCATAAATGTTTGAAAAAAATCCCCTTTTCATAACGTAGATTGTATAAGTTTACTACAGGTGGGCTGGGCTCAAAGGTAGTCGGTTTTACTGCCTAGTTAAACAACATGTACATTTTATTACCTCCACATGTTTTTCCCATCGATCTGACATTGACCCTTTTATCTCCTTTAGCTTGGTCACCACTGATATGAATGATCAATCATTCGGAAAAAACAATTTCTTCAGGTAAAATAAAAATATAGCTGCCACTTGTGTTTAAATTTCTTCCCCTCTGCTAAACTATTCAAGATATGGGATAAAGATGACAAAAGAAAGAAAGAAAGAAAGAAAGACATTAATTTTTGTCACAAAACATTATTTATGATAATACATTTTATTACTATTATTATCCATCCATCCATTTTCTTAACCGCCTAATCCTTAATGGGTCGCGGGGGTGCTGGTGCCTATCTCCAGCTGTCAATGGGCGAGAGGCAGGGTATACCCTGGACAGGTCGCCATTCCATCACAGGGCCACATAGAGACAGACAGGACAAACAACCACGCACACACTCACACCTAAGGACAATTTACAGTGATCAATTAACCTGACAGTCATGTTTTTGGACTGTGGGAGGAAGCCAGAGTACCCGGAGGGAACCCACGCATGCACGGGGAGAACATGCAAACTCCATGCAGGAAGACCCTGGGCCAGGATACGAACCCACAACCTTCTTGCTGCAAGGCAACAGTGCTGCCCACTGCACCACCCTATTATTATTATTATTATTATTATTATTATTATTATTATTATTATTATTATTATTATTATTATTATTATTATTAGAAGAAGAAGAAGAAGAAGAAGAAGAAGAAGAAGAAGAAGAAGAGAGTTAATAGGGTATTAGGGTTAATATTCACATTTACATAATATAATAAAAAGTAATATTTATTTATTTATTTATTTATTTATTTTCATAAAATGATCATCCATGGTCTGTGTCTCTTTATATCATATGATATACTGTTGGCTGCATTGCTTTCAGTGTTTTATATTATGGTAGAGTTTTTATCCAATAATATTTCAGAAAGCTTGTGAAGTCAGGTTGTATTTAATCTGCCTAGGCCTTCAGAATCCACAGAGCAGGCTCCTACTGTATGTGCTATAGGTAAACTAACACAGTTAATTACAATAGTCAAGCAGCTATCAAGTCTGCGACAAGAAGGCCTGCCTGAAGGCGTCATGCTGAGTTTGGCATGTACGTGTACTCTGATTGGATAAGCATACGTCAACGTCTCAAAGGCAGAATTTAGCAAAATAACACAACAATTAAACCTGGAGATTATTTAGCTAGGTTAGCTACTGAGAGCTACTGCGGGCATATTTTTTTATCCACAGAGGCCGAAGGAGAAGAAGGGATAAATTTCCAAGACTGATTTTTCAAGAACAGAACTTATCATGGACCTGGACCTGGATCTGTTAACCGTACAACCGAGCCACAGATTGTTTTTATGTTTTTTGGGGGATTTTTGCATTTCATACTGTGTATTTTTATTAAAGTAAAAAGTTTTCATTTTTTATAAAAAAAAAAAAAATGATACAAAACCAGTTCAATTGCAAATTATTTTAATACCCTGTCTTAGGAGTCATTTTTACTTCTCCCACATGAAGGTGGATGAACACTTAGATAATCACACTAAGTCTCAATTAGACATAATGAGTCTGCTATAAGAGGTGGCCCTAAAGCCATTTCACTATTCCTGCAGAGACATGAAGCTGCTATTTAATACGAAGGACAATGTATCAGTGTTGGCTCTAGGAATTCCTTCTCAGCATAAATTAAACCCAACTTATCCCAGACTAGTTAAGCCTATAACTCATGTCTGTTATTGTTGCTAGTTTCTGAAAGAACTAGTTTAGAAATGTACTTTTATTGCTGTAAAACTGTTGTTTTTTAGATGAACAATCTGCGGTAGCATAAGGCAAGGCAAGGCAAGTTTATTTGTAGAGCAGAATTCATACACAAGGCAATTCAAAGTGCTTCATAGTTGCATAAATTAAGAAAACAGCTAAATAGAAGAAAAAAACATAAACTTAAAAAATAATTAGTTACAATAAAATGCAAGAGTGCAGATAAAATGCTTTCAATTGTCATGTGCACGGGTAAAAAGAACTGTTTTCAGCCTGGATTTAAAGATTGTTAGAGTTGAGGCTTGTCTCACATCCTCATGAAGACTGTTCCATATTTTAGCTGCCTGAAACTGAAATGCAGCCTCACCGTGGTTATTGTTGACTCTGGGAACCACCAGGAGACCCCTCCCTGAAGTTCTCAGAACCCGAGATGGTTCAGGAGAAACATATAAATAACTTTTTGATTTTAACAAAAACCAGTCGAACTGGTGTGAACACCAGTGTCCCCACAACACTGGTGAGTAAAGTAGGCAAAAAACTGTACTCAAGTTAGAGAAACACTACTTCATCATATTTTTACTGAAGTAAAAGTAAAATATATTTGGTAAAAAGGCCACTCAAGGGATGAGTAAATAAAAAGAACATCTCATTTTTAAATAAAATGTTATGTAATCAGACAGAAAAAATAAAACGTTTCATGCAAACAGTAGCATTTTAAATTCTAAAATACAACAATGTATACAAATAAGTACAACAAATAGGCTACAAAATAACAAAAAAACTTTTATAAATAAAGATTTTGTGACTGAACCATACAACCATTACTAACAGTAGTTAAAGTATGTTAGAACAGTATAAAGTACTTACAGTGGAAAAATATTTACTACCTCCATATGGCAAATCAGGCTCAGTAAATAGAAAATAACTTCAGAACAGCCAAGTTTGTGTAAAAAACATCTCACTTTAAAATAAACTGTAGCTTTGTGTCTCTGAATATCTGTGTAATAATAATAATAATAATAATAATAATAATAATAATAATAATAATAATAATAATAATAAATTAAAAAAGGGAAAAAAAGGTACAATATAGTAAAAAATAGTCCTATTTTTAAGGCTGCACAAGTAAATGCAGCTGACTAAATGAATCCACAGTAGTTACAACCCACCTTTGGTTTACAAACTTTTTAACCTTATGGCTGATCATGAAGAACCCCTCACATAAATCATGAACAGAAAACAATGGGAACAAAACCACAGTGCAAAAATGTGTCAGAAAGTTAAATTACCCTGCTGTATCTGTGTTGTGCCAAAACTTCCTGCTGCTTTCTTCTCCAAAACGTCACAATTAATCACACAGTATTTTTTTAGATGTATGTTAAGTCAAAGACTGAAAAAAGAGGGGAAAATGCTGTATTATGCGTTTATTTCAGCTAGAATACCTTAATTACAAAAAACAGACCGAGAAAGCTTTGAGTTATTCTTTACAATTTCTTACCAAGGAGCCAGACTTTCTAGTAATCTATTAGAAAAGTCCTGATCAATACATTTTCAGACTTTCTGCAAGTCTTTCAAACACTTATCTAAACTTTCCTTTTAACTCTTTTTAGTTTTTTCTCAGCACAATACCATTCTATGCACAGACATAAAGACTGTCATATCATTCTTAACGTTGCAATGTGCTTCATTCTTTAAACATTCAGTTTTATTATTCAATCTAGTTGATTAACTGGAACAACGAAGATGAAAACAGTCACCAGCTACCAGTCATACTTTCAATTTTACTAAAAAAATGATTGTAATCATTAGTTTTTCTATTCATATTCCACAAAATTAAATGGAGATGGATACATCGATAATAATAAGGCATCTGTGGCTACAAACGTAGCTTGCTTTCACCATAGTGTAAATATGAAAGAATAGTGGAATTGTAAACCATTTGAGCGTATTGAAAATTGCTATATAAATGCAATCCATTATTATCATTATTGATTCTGATACAGTATTGAGACATAAAATATCACTATATATCGGCCTATCATCATTTTCTTACATCCCTAACTCATGTATATATTAACCTGTTATATACATTTTATTTTATTAATTGCAATCTTTAGAAGTGTTTGTCTTATGTTTGCACAGCAGAAATGTCCTAATGTTGTGAACCTGTTCACACATATGACATGTGCATATACAGTGGTTTTATAAAGTTGTTCACCACCACCAGTTCATCATCAGTTAATGACTTTGAAAAGTCATGAAGGTGTTTTGGCTTTAGACAAAATCTAGGCTATATAATGGCAGACTGTGGGCAAAAAATAAAGGCTTTTTAGATTGAAAAAGTTACTGATGTTTGGTCCAATCTTTATGCTGATTCGGTGACCCTAAGATGATGCATCGGTTGGCTGAATGTGGAGCTTTGGAGAGTACAACGATCTTCTTTCAGTGCCTAAAATAACCCCCCCCCCCCCCCCAAAAAAAAACAACAACAAAAAAAAAAACAACGGAGTGCTAAATTTCATTGTTAACTTTTGGAATTTCATAAAATTCCTGATTAATGGGAAAAAGTGAATAGTAACATATGAAAATGTCTTAGCTATGTTTATTTTACACATATTTCCTTTAATTTAAAGTAATTGGTTGCCGTAATAATTGCAATGTAAGATAGATAGATAGATAGATAGATAGATAGATAGATAGATAGATAGATAGATAGATAGATAGATAGATAGATAGATAGATAGATTTTAAAAGGTGCTGCAGACTGACGAATAACAGTCAAATAAGCTATAAAATGTAATAATTCGTAGGTTTCATAAACGCGTCCTGTAAACAGGCATACAGGAGGACGCACTCAACGTGGACGGCCAGATGCGGTTTTGCTGCTGATGTTGCAGGGAGGGCCGTGACGTCACAAGAGAGACTGGGAAAGGAGTGGGGAGAGGGCAAGAGGGGGAAGGAGGAGAAGGGACGCAGGAGAGAGCGGGGGGGAAGACGAATCAAAAACAAAGCAAAAAATAATAATGATAACAATCATGACTCCTGTAATTAACAGCAGGTCTCTTAGCACACCATAATGGCTCCACTGTTTACCTGCACAGTGTGCCGCAATAAATGACGAGCCGCCCCACGAAGGTAATTATCATCTTTCCTCTCTGCACGCCTTTTTTTTATCCTCTTACACTCGATCGTGAGGTGGTGTTCACCTTTAAGACTTTTAAATGCCACGCCGAGGGAAAATCAGAGCATCATTTGCGAAAAATTCGGGAGAAGACAATCAATCTAAAGCAACGCGAATACCAACATTCCGCATTTTTTTCAGATATTTGATGAAATGTGACGATGATCATACATTATCCATGTAACATTCTTTGCTTTGGCTCCATTATGCCGTACTTTGTCTCCCTGCATGAAAAATTAAAATGGAAACAGGCGTCATGAGAGCTGTGTCGCAGAGTACACTGCTGTATCAGCCGCCGAGAGCACATGGGCTCTGCGCACAACATGCGCACTGGATGCAGTGCATCCGCGGATCACTGCAGTGTCCTCTCAGTAGTCCTGTATCTGGAATCATCAGAAGCACCAAAACACACGAACACACACATCCAAGGCTGATATCTCATCAGGACATTTAAAAACAAAACAAAAAACAGTCTAACCATGTTTCAGTTGTATCCTGCTACATAAAAGTGATCTCTATGCTGCAGAGTACTCCAGCTTGAGAGAGATGTCATCTCCAGGCATGGGCACCCCCACTGACCCCCTCTTGGCCAGTCCAGGAGGGAGGTTATCCTCAGCTCAGGAAGGCCTCTGGAGAACCTCGCTGCCCAAGACAGCGAGCTTTCCGACATCCACCACACGGCATCTCAGTCACAGAGCCAACAACTTCCAAAGACAGCCGAAGCGTAGGAAGCTGATACGACCCTCACCGCCTCCCCCACCCAACACGCCTTGTCCCCTTGACCAGCTAGACCTCAGCGAGCTTCCCCCCAGACGCACCTTCCAGGAGTTGCTCTTCAATGGCTGCATCTTGTTCGGGATTGAGTTCAGCTACGCCATGGAAACGGCGTATGTGACACCTGTTCTTTTACAAATGGGCCTCCCAGATCAGTTCTACAGCCTGGTGTGGTTGATAAGTCCCATTCTTGGTAAGTCGACCGCATGGATGTATGCGATCCACCTTCCCAGGTTTTTGAATTTTCATAAAAAGCTAAAAAGTCCTGTCTTTTGTGTTTGTGTCTTGAAGGATTCCTTGTTCAGCCTCTTATAGGAGCATGGAGTGACCGTTGCACATCCCGGTTCGGGAGGAGGAGACCCTTTATTTTTGCTCTGGCTGTAGGTGAGGCATGTTCAGAGAATAAGTCTGGAAACCTACATTACATGCAACAAAGTCACAGAGCTTACAGGGTAAAGTTGAGATTAGAAAGTTCAAAAACAGAACAGCAGAAATCAAAACATAAAAAAATAGCAGAATTGAGAAATGTCAGCTACACTGGCTATTTGGAAAGGTTTCCTGTTGTGAATAATACAAGAACAGGACAGGAATGTTTGTGGAGAAACTAAACAAGCCCAACCTATCACTCTGATTGGGGTAACTTTGTTTTAAAGCTACAGTGAGGATGCCACAAGCTTCATGTCTGTAAAACTGCAGGCTAGCTACATGAGCAGAGAGTCAGACTAATTGGAATAGTTTTCAGTAGCATGGACCACGCTTACAGAGATTAGATTTGTTTTGATTAGTTCATTTATTGACAAAGGTTAGATAGATGATGTGTCTGGAAGGATGCCCTGATGGAGGCTTGTTGACTCTGTGTGGGGGTGCAGTCTTCGGAAGTCGGTCTTCTTCTCGAGCCTGCTCAGGACTCCCCCAGACGAAGAACCTGAAAGAAACGGATATTAGTGCTGGAACTTTGAAAAAAGCAGATAAGGGGATGAAGGGATGAGAGAGGGGATGAAGGGATGAGCGGATGAGGGAGGGGATGAAGGGATGAGTGGATGAGGGAGGGGATAAAGGGATGAAGGGAGGAGGGAGGGGATAAAGGGATGAAGGGATGATGGGGATGAAGGGATGATGGGATGAGGAAGGGGATGAAGGGATGAGGGAGGAAACGAAGGGGATGAGGAAGGGGTTGTGGGGATATAAGGAATGAGGAAATGAAGGGATGAAAGAATGGGAAAATGGGGATGTAATACCAAGAAAAAGTAAAGGAGAAGGGGGAGGGAGGGTGGGGTTTACGAGATCAGAGTCTGAGCGACGCTGATGGCTAGGTGCTTAGGGTTTAAATAGATCATGGAGTAAATAGGGATGAAATTCAGGGGTGAGATGCCAGGTGAGTCGAATCCGAGTTGATTACTGAGAGGATACTGAAAATGGGGCATGGTCCAGCTCACGAACCTAAGTTAACATATTAACTTACATTTAAAAAGTGTAATGTCCTACACAATAAGCATATTTCCTTCCAACTAGTATATGTGTAAAATTCTAGTTTTTGGTTTTTCAAAACACAGACAAAAACATGTCATTCAAACAAAGTAATGTAGTTAGAATAATTACTATGTCAAACAATTTTAGATACAGTAGCACTGATGATTGACTTTATCTTCTAAATATCTCATTGCTTTCTAATACTAAATGATACATCTCTACCTTAATTATTAGATACAATTATCTGAAATAAGTATGAAATGTTTCAAGACTAGCCTAACCATTTTGTGTTGCACTTATTTAATTACCTTAGTAGTATCAATCATATACTGCCACATAAAATATAATGAATGTTGTATATTTGCTGCTTTTCCTCTGTTCAGGGGCATTAGTCGGTCTAACCCTGGTTCTGAACGGACGAGACATTGGCGGAGTCCTGGCCGACACAGCATCAAATCACAAGTGGGGAATCATCCTGACGGTGTGTGGGGTGGTGTTAATGGATTTCAGCGCAGATTCAGCTGACAACCCGAGCCACGCCTACATGATGGATGTTTGCAGTCCGGAGGATCAGGATCGGGGGCTCAACATTCATGCGTTACTTGCAGGTAATAAAGATTTATTTTCTTGGTAGGGTTTTGGTTTTGGGGCGACTGTGGTTCAGTGGTAGAGTAGAGTTGGCTTGGAATCGGAGGGTCGTAGGTTCCAGCTTCCTCCAGTCACATGTCGATGTGCCCCTGGGTAAGGCACTCAACCCCAAAAAAACATTGTCCTACCGAGCCATGTTGGGTGTGAATGGATGAATGTGGCTTCAATGTAAAGCGCTTTGAGTGGTCAGTATGACTAGAAAAGCGCTAGATAAGTTCAGTCCATTTACCATTTAATCTTTTTAGACTTAGGCAGAACAATAATGCTTCTTTTTTAAAGTCAAATGGCCAATTATTGATATTCCTATCATATTTTGATTTAAAGTTATTTCTAGTTAGAAATGAGACCGACATGAAAGGACTGATTTCTACAAAATATTACCAATTACAAGGAAAATATTTAGCATTAAAGAAGTTATTGCATAAACATTAAACCCCATCAAGTCAGTATTTAATAGATGCACCTATGACTGCAATTACAGTACAGAGTCTGTGGATGTACTCTGCAATTTTTCTCCATTCTTCTTTGCAAAACTGTTCAAGCTCTGTCAGTATGCCTGGTGAGCCTGCTGCTGAGAAGCATCTCAAAAGCATTACACTGCCACCACTGTGCTTTACTGTGGGGATGCTGTGTTTGTGCCGATGCGCCGTGTTTAGTGTCTGGCAAACATATGACCAAAACCATTGTTCCCTTCAGATTAGATAACTTACCTGAGAGCAATTTTTGGCTACTCTAACACCTCTGCTTGCTCTTTTATATTTATTGCTCATAAAACCACAGTTTCTAAATGAAGACAATAGCCTTGTTTATACTTCTCCATCAGCATTTGCACCCAGATGCAGATGTACTCATGGAGACGTTTTTATTTTTTATTATGTGTCAGCGTTGCAAAGCAATTCACCACCAGGACAGCAGGGGGTGCTTACTGTTTATGGTGGATCTGCCTACCATTGCATTGTCATTTTTTGTTCACTTTTTATTTTTCTTCAGCTTGAGAACGCATTCCATTTCAAGGAGCAATGGACAACAGAAAGTACATTTTGATTGCGCCGGAAGTCTGTTTTGTTGTTCTCTACACCACCTTGCGTGGAAAATCACCAAAACACCGTATTAGATAAACTGGCCTTTCAGTATAAAGCATATATTGCCCAAACGCTGCATTGACTACTGATTACAGCGACTACTGAGCACCGCTCTGGTGAAATGATCTCTGGCTGTTGTTGGGGTGACAAATCACAGGCTCTCAAATAAGAGAGGTGGATCGTTAGAAAAATGGGCTCTACTCCGTCCATTGTTGCCTAGATGACAGAGAGCCCTTTTGTCGACAGATAATTGCGTTGCGTTTATCCGTATCGACGTAGACGGAGAAGTATAAACTAGGCTTATTGGGTTATTACTGGAAACTGTCAGTTGTCAAAGGTTAAAGTACAATATATTTCCCCATGTGAGTCCAAATCCAAGCATGGTCAGTAAACTATCACACACAGCAGACAACCTAGGTTAATACCACAAAAAGTTGGGTATGAAACAATGCTGTCAAATATACGAAATTGTGAAGGGGCTAAACAGCTGGCCCATTCCCTGAAGTTTGTTGACAACAGGTAAAACACACGCAACAGCATCTAAAAACAGGAACTACTCTTTTAACTTCAGTTTCTTACTATTGCAACTTTCTGTCTTCATTTCTGCACTCAGGACTAGGAGGAGGATTTGGCTACATCGTCGGTGGGATTAACTGGAACCAGACACAGTTTGGAAGATCAATGGGGGGTCAGCTCAGGGTCATATACCTGTTCACCAGCATCACTTTGGTGTTTGCCACCACCATGACTCTGATGAGCATTCCTGAGAGGCCGTTACCAAAGAGCCAACCAAACAGAAACTCCAGTAAAAACCATCTGAAAAGCCCCAGCCTCCCTCTTCCCCCCTCTCCTCCTGTTCCCCCTGGAGCCTGTATGGGTCTGGATGAGGAGAATGAGGACGGACAATACCGCTACAGCTTTCCCAAGTCTTATCAAGGTAATTCCGACCCCTTGGCTCATTCTTGCAGCGCCAATGCACGCCTCTGTGTTGGCCTCACCAGCCCCATATCGCCCCTGAGTCCCCTCACTCCAAAATATGGCAGCTTTATAAGCAGGGACAGCTCACTCACTGGAATCAATGACTTTGCCTCTTCATTAGGGACCTCTTACATAGACAGTGTGCTCATAGACTGCTACACGGGTCAGCAGACTCCCCTCGCTCTGGCGTCAGGTTCCACCACCATGCCCCTGCCTACAGGAGAATCCCCTCCTTCTGAGGGCCCTCAGCAGAAGGCAGCTAACCCCTCTGGAGGACAGACTGAGGCTGATGGGGGGTCTAATCCAGGTGGGGAAGCTCAGGAGGCCCCTCCACCTGCTGAGTCTTCCCAAACCAAGGGACATGCACAAACTCTGGGTGCACCTTTGAGCACAGCGGGGTCTCAGTCAGGGGCAGGGTTGCACCGGGGATCCTCTGCTGGGATCCTGAAGCGACCTCAGAGTCTGGCGCTGATGGAGGAGCCCACAGCAACGCAGATTGTAGGGTTCGAGAATGGACGGAGGAGAACAGTGACGTTCAGTCAACAGGTTGGCAATACCTTCAGACAACAGTAAAAGTTGTTATCTGAGATTATTATATAATTAGCCAATTATACTCATATCTTAAATCACACCTGTTTTTTTCCCCTCTTGACCAGGTGGCAAATATTTTGCTAAATGGAGTAAAATACGAGAGTGATCTCAGTGAAAATGCAGAGACAGGAGAATCCCAGATGTCCATGAAGCTGCTGTGTATAGCCATCTACAGAATGCCTCCCTCTCTGAGGAGTTTATGCACTAATCATTTTTTGGGTGAGAGTCACTAATCCCTAATACACAGTTTTGTATTGAATTTAAAGAATGAGTTAATGGGTTTTCTTGCTTTTCTTTTCATTTTCAGGTTGGTTGTCATTTGAAGGCATGCTGCTCTTCTACACCGACTTCATGGGGGAGGTTGTTTTTGAAGGTGACCCCAAAGCGCCCCATGACTCTGATGCTTACCGACGCTACAATGCTGGTGTCAGCATGGGCTGCTGGGGCATGTGCATCTATGCATTCAGTGCTGCTTTCTATTCAGGTAAACAGCAAAATATTAGGGACATTTCTAGGCAAGAAAAATCTTTCTTTGGTGGTATCGATCCAGAACAACATATGATATTTGTTGTTTATCTCTGTTTTACAACCTCCAGCCATATTGGAGAAACTAGAGGAACGTTTCTCCCTCCGCACTCTTTATTTTTTTGCCTACTTGGCTTTTGGTTTGGGCACAGGCCTTGCGACGCTATCCACTAACCTCTACGTGGTGCTTTCGCTCTGTGTCACCTATGGAGTGCTCTTCTCCTCTTTGTGTACGCTGCCTTACTCTCTGCTGTGTGAATACTACCAGAGCCCTCAGGTAAGCATCTGCTTTTTTCCAGCAACTGACTTTCCCTTCTCTTATTTAAAAAGATGAAAATCTGATGATGAAATGTTTTTCATGCTCAAACATGAGGCATTGTCTTTAACCAACCTATCTGAAACATGCAGTATAGGCTATTCTTAAAATCATATTACTAACTAATGTATTATCATGTGTGTGTCATGTACATGGATTTGTCCCTGTTTCATTAAAAGTATTTTCCTTGTTGACATAATGATTTGAATAATATCTGATGATAAGACCATAGCACCAATAATCTTTAAGGAGTCAGTGTTCCTGCAATAACACTCTATATAACTCTGAGTAATTTGTATTATCATTTTATCTATATTTTCACATTAAATCAGGAATTTAAATATTCCTTTTCTGAAAACATTTTTTGATGTGGCAACAATGAATGTAATTGACAGTTCCTCACAAACATTTCCGTGTCACTTCACCTGGGTTTATGGTCTCAATCACGCTGTTTCCTAGCTGTTGTGTTCAAGCGACCTTGTCTGTTGTCAAAAAAAGTGAAGCGGCAGCATCTTTTAGTCTCAAACCCTTGGGACAATAGCTGTTTTTTTTCTTGTCTATCTAGATGCTGTGAAAATCTGCTGAGGACGACAACAAAATGTTCTGTAGGAAAGTTTGGAAAGCATCGTTACTTTGTCATTTTATCAGTTAAAGCCTGCAAAATCAGTTTCCCTAAAAAGCAAACAGTATGTGAAGGTTCAGACAGTTTAAACTGAAAGTTATACGTACATGTTACCAGGGCATATGGGTTACTGTAAGATAAGCTTTTTCAGACATTAAAGGTACTATATCGTGCTATTTTACAGCTTTCAACTTTTGGGATAGAAATGTATATGATAAAATGTTACCGGTGGTGTTATACAGTATTAATTTGTCCTGAGATTTCACTTGTATCCTGTAGTTGATGTTAGAACACGAAGTGAAATGGCTTGTTTCACTATAAACCCGCCTCCTGCCCCCTCTGCTACGCTCCACTGCAGAGCCGGGAGCAGATCAAACTGAAACAAACAGTGATAAGCTTAATCACAAACAGTATTCTCACAAATAATTTAAAAAACACAGAGTACCAGAATTAAACTCTGTTATATTGAGGGCTCAGACGTTTGGTTTATTTTATTTATTTTTTGTAAAAAACTGAGTCAATAAAGCCTATTTCATTTGATAAATCTCCAGGCCTTAGACAGAGCCCAAACCAACACAGCTACATTGACTAAACAAATCTTTCCAGCCCAGTATATAAAAAAGCCGTGGGTTTTGTTTGCACCTGTTTACTGTACATTCTGAGATGCTACAGATCAATTAGTTAACCACGCAATGCTGTTATAAGATCACATAAGCAGCTTGTTAAACAGCTATGTCACATTAGCATTAGCATGTAGCCACTTACTTTTACTTTACTTTGTTCTTTGATCCAGCTGCTGCTCTTTAGGAATGTAGAATAAAATCCTGTAATCCATGCAGCCAAACGGGCGTTTTCACAGAGAAAGTAAAAAATCCAACAAAAAAAAGTGTTTTAAGATGCCAAAAACCGAAGCTGCCATGAGCTGTGAGAAGGAGGAGGGTGTGTTTGAAAATCTAACAGCGGCAAGCCGCTCCTCCTGCAGGGGTGGTGCAGACACTTCTAGCACTCAACTTTCAACCAGTGATTTCACTAGTTGAACAGTTTGAACATTCAGTAATTTTCTAGGAGAGGGAGGTGTAGCTGCTCAGGGAACAGAATTCAGGAGGATTACTCAGATTAAACCAATAACCACTCTGGTGGGTTTTTTTATGAGAAAATTTAACAGAAAACTCCAAAAACTTGATTTTGCATGATATAGGCTCTCTAAGAAATAATCAAATATGCCCATAGTACAGTACTTAGCAAATGGCCTGTATTTGTATAGCACTTTACTTAGTCCCTACGGACCCCAAAGTGCTTTACACTAAATTCAGTAAGTCGCACACATTCACACACTGTTGATGGCAAGCTACATTGTAGCCACCGTGGGGCACACTGACAGAGGAAAGGCTGCTGGACACTGGTGCCCCCTGGCCCTCCGACCACAACAACTGAGACAGTTGGAGTTGGGGATTGAACCCTCAACCTTCCAATTAGAGGACAAACGCCCAACTCCTGAGCCACAGTCACCCAGAAGAAAAGATAGCAAGTCTGGACATTTATTTGTGTTTAGAGTTAACCCCTAACCCAGCAATGTCTAACAGTGTAAACAAAAGGCCAATTCCCATTCGAATAACTATTTCTCGTGGAAGTAGCCAATTGTGTACACTTTGATCTCAGTATAAATCCAGCTGTTCTCTAAAGGCTTCAGAGGTTAGAGTTTATTACTAAGTCAGCAGAATCATGAAGATCAAGAAACACAGCAGAAAGGTTAGGGAGAAAGTTGGGGTCACATTTAAGCAGGATTAGGCTATAAAACAATATCATAAAAGCAGCTCAGGGAGCTTTGAAACAGAGCTTATGGTAAAACCGCAAACCTATTATTAAGAAATGGATTTCTAACTAAATGACAGGACCTGCAAGGAGAACATTAGACAGAGAAGAGCCACAGGGTTCAAAGGTAACTCTAGAGGAGCTGCAAAGATCCACAACCCCGGTGTTAGAATCAGTTTTTTAGGGCAACTTTAAAACGTACCTGCCCAATACCAGTATCGGTATTGGTGCATCCCTAGTAGATATGTCATGTGTTGCTATTATTGGTTCTGCATATATGTTTGACTAATGTCTAGTTGAAAGTCCCCAGTGTGACTAACTTTGATTTTGTAAGACTGATGCCGTAAAATGTTTCTAAATCACTTTCCCGCTAAGTCACAAATTAAGCTGAATCACAAAAATGGATACATGTCTTATGATATAGGGCTACTTGCTAAAACAAAAATCTGGAAAGCTCTTCGATTAGTTAGATATATGTTGTAATGCTAAATCAAAGACAAAAACTGTTGGTCAATTGGTGTAGAACCATGATAGTGAATTTTTTCTTCTTTTTTTCACGAAGCTGTTTACTGTAGTGTTTGTGTCTCTCTTGCAGTTTTGTGGCTCGTCCGAGGAGGGGACCAGACGCGGGATGGGGGTGGACATCTCTCTGCTCAGCTGTCAGTATTTCCTTGCTCAAATCCTCGTCTCTGTGGCGATGGGACCTCTGACCTCACTGGTGGGCGGGGCTCAGGGGGTGATGTACTTTGCAAGCCTGATGTCATTCGTGGGCTGCCTGTACTCCTCCCTCTGCGTGGTGTACCAGCTGCCCCCCGCTGAGGGTGAGCCCCCCGAAAGCGAGACCCAGCCGTTATTGGCACACATTTAGCAAAACCTCTTCATTCACTTTACCCTCACCAAAAAAAAACACAGAACGACACGCGCTCCCATACCGTCGCTCGGTGTGCGAGTGCGTCTACCTCCATAGCTCTGGTAGTGACAGACACACTGCACATCCTGCCGCACACTGTTTCAGCACAGCTTCATAGATTTAACACTGATCAGCACTGCTCTTCTCAGAGCCAGACAGACAGACATTGGCCTCAACTCCAACAAGCATACACATGACCAGTGTGTTCATACAGTGTGTGTGCCCATGCTTTCTTCTGAACTGTCTGCAAGCGAATGTTACCTTCTCTCTGAATGTGTATGACTGAACCGAGCTCTGCTTGTTTTTTTCTGTATCGCATCTTTTTGTTTTTGCTTGTTTTTTTTTTTTTTTTAAGTTTAGGATAGCAGTGTGAATCACTACTTGAAGAGCTTTTCCCCTTTTTTTCCTTCTTTTTATCAGTTGCCTAACATCTGCACGAGCAGCTGCAGTGTGGTCTTTCAAAGCTTTGAGTTTTGTTTTTAGCTATGAGGCCAAAGGAATGTCTACCTGCCTGTTTCTCTGGGTTAGAGTTCTAACGTCACACATCAGCACGATTTTCTTCCCTCCCAAAAATGCTACATTTACAGAAATCTATGAGTTTTTTCAGGAAAACAAATTTATTAATAATCAGAATACAGATTAAGGTGGTGGCCAAAGGTTTTATGACCAACATTTTTTTTAACAAACTTTGTTACTTCAGTGTTTTTAGATCTTTTATTCAGATGTTTCTGTTGTTTACTGACATTTTGAAGCATTTTGATGTAAAAACAAAGTGCATTTAGTTTTGATCCATTTAGCAGTTAGTTATTGCTCTTGCCTTGTTAAGTAGTTCTCCTTTTCCCTGCGTGAAAACTTGTTTTTCAGATTACCCAAACGGTCTTAAAAAGTCTTTATTGGAGAAAGTAACTTTAATCCACTCCTCTGCAGTCCAGTTGATATATAATGCAGAAAAACAGTCTGTCCTCACTGTGTTTCTTGGACAGACGTAGTTTCTGTGCTGCCCATCTCAGCACCAGGCAAGAGTCCAAAACTCTTACTGCTTGTGCAGAAACATTGGAATATGTCCACTGCTTTCCTGAGCAAGCTCTGCAGTGGTGGCGATCCAAAACCCTTCTTGACACAAAGCAAAAGTCTCCAGCTTAACGTGCATGATGAAAAATGGCTCGACTACCATCCGTTACAGGACAACTGGGCGACATCCCTTGGAACGTTATTTGCTGGAAGGTTTGGGTCGATTTATGACGCATGTCTTAGTAGAATCCTCTGTAGAAGACGGTCCTGGATCTCACTCAACTTCCTTCTGCACCCAAATGCTTTCTTATTGGCAACTGAACCTCCCTCCTTTAATTACTTGAGGATTTCATAAATGTTCGACTTGGGAGCAGTTTTACTAGCAAGGTCTTTTTTTTAAGTGAACTCCTTTTGATGCAAAGCTGTGATGAAATCTTGCTGAAGATGAACAGAGCAGGATTTGATTTCAAGCACCAGTTTGATTTTACAACAACCATTTTGCTATTCTGATTTAATCGCAATCACAAAGTTATATTTTTTTATGTCTGGACCCTTCATAGCATTCTAGACTCAATGCAGATTGCCACCACAAACACTGAAGCAGTAAAACTTCAATCAGTCTTAAAACTTTTGGTCACAACTGTATACATCCCCATAGTTTAGTCGGGCTTTGCGCTGTGCATTTCAGCATCAACACAAACATTTCTCACAGTCTGGCAATAACTAAGACTGGTATGCACTATTTGAGTCCATTCCAGCTAAGAATAGATTCATCAGATGAAAGTACTTTAGCAGACACAGAGAACAGTGTAGTGGGTCCTCACTAAGCCACGTTACAGCTCTCTGAGCCGTCAACGTACTCCCGGCCATTCCATTGTAATAATGACAGTGATTCTTGTCATTGTCAGGAAGAGGAGAAGTTGAAACTGGGGTGTGAAACCGAGCAAAACAGAAGAACGGCAAACAGAGAGAAGACTCATGTGGACTGTGGGATGGACGGCGTTTAAAAACCCGACTGTGGGGATTCGCAGAGCCAGCAGCGAGTCCTTCATGTCATCGTTAGGGTGCATGCTCAGAATAGCAGGCTTCTGCTCCACCGTCCTCAGCCCATCATTTCTGTATAAAGATAATCTTTCGGTTGTCTGCAAAGGATTTCATTGGAAGTTCTTCATCTCCATTAGATCCTGAATAACTCATCTTCATAAGCAAGCATATTTCATTTGTTGTTGCATTTGCTGTGCCAGGCCAACTGTTCATAAGGCAGAAACGATCGTATAGTAGAGCCTTACATTTTGACGGCTCCACTGAGCACCTCAACCTTCAGGCACCTCTGCAGAATGTCAGTAACTAGCTACTATTAAAGCCTCCTGGACTGACCGGATGCCCGCCACGCTAATGTTTCTTAGGAAACAGTAACTGTCTGGATCTTGCTGTTGCAGCTTGCTTGAGGAGCAAATACAACACACTTTGTGTTATATGTTACCTCCTTCCTGCTCAATATTACCATCAATGTAAAAGATACTTTTATTCAGGGCTCAGTTCAAACTAAAATGAGAATTTTTGCCACTTTTGACTCCTGTGTTGGTTATTTTTCTCTCAGTGTAATTGTAATAAATGGATTAGAGGAGGTGCAAATAATTAGATCAGAATCAATTCAAATTTGAACACTATCAATACATTAATTTCAGTGATACTTCAAGCGATTGTTTCTGTTAACTTCAATTATTATAGTTTACAGCTAAAGAAAACCTACAATTCTTCTCATAATATGAGAATATGGAATAAGACCAAAAATAAGGGATTTTAAACTTCTGATATACACAACCACACGGAGAGCTGCTGATTAACAGTTGTCTAGGACAGTCAATGGGAGGATATGACACCAGAGGTCATTGCTAAAGAAGCTGACTCCTCAAGAGTGCTAGTGTTCTTGTAGAAACATTACAACACACACAACAGCGTTACCGGGGATAACTGCGGCCCTGAGAGGATTTTGAATTCAAGTGTGTTTTGGGAGTTCAATAAGGTGTGGACTCCAGCTGGAATCAGAACCTCAAAATCAGACACAACCTCCAACAACACAGGCGAGCTGAAGGCCACCAATAAAGCAACTCACTTCTCAGGCTCAGTCCCTGGTCAGGCTTTTAGAAGTTAACCGTGAAAACTAACAATAGAAACAGACTTCAATACAATCATTACCTGTTAAACTACTGTAATAAAATTATTTAAAATAGTAAAATTAGACTTCAGTGAAGAATAAAAAACAAAAATAATGCATAAATACTGCCAAGTAGTAAGATATACAGGTTTCATTATTCATATTTTTGTATAATAGTTTTTTCCACATAAGTCCAAGCTCTAAAGCGACTGAACTGTTAGATTGCTGGGGCGAAATTCTTCCAAATCTGTGGTTATTAAGTGACAAAAGTGTTATCCAAATGATCTTTTGCATCTCAATGAATCAAAATCTCGATTTACAGCTCTCCTGCTGTGGGTGGCTTTGAAATAATTTGACCAATCCCCTCTTGGACAAAGTTAACATATTTAAAATTCATTTATAAAAGACAAATTAATAAACATTGCAAAGCTTTTCAAACATAATTTATTTTTTGATCTGAAACTTTCAACACTTGATTGTTGAAGAACATTGCATGCTTTAAAAGCAGTTAGCCAGTTTAGCCGCCGTTAGTTACACCAGTGATTGCCAACCACAGGTACGTGAGCAAATTACAGGTGGTATGTGAAAACATTCGATATTTAATTTTTCCAGGTAATGGGTGTCAGTCATTCAATAGCATTCACTGTGCCCTGCTTAAAAGTAAAATAAAAAATATACATATATATTCAACTAGGTAATGTTTAATTTAGGGTTGACCAAGTCTGGCGTTTGAAAGCTACTAGGCTGTAATTTTTAAATGAATCCCTGCTCCAACACACCTGGATCAAATGAAGGGTTCATCCTCCTCAGAGCTAAACTACTATCGATTTGGGAATTCAGACATGTTCTTCAGGTGTGTAGGGTTAGAGATAGTCACTTGTGACGTTTACACTCTTGGTCTAATTCATCGAGACGGATGTTTGGAGTATAAACTGAAGTTCTTAACTACACCACACGGGGGAGCCATAGCATTACAGCAAATCATGGATCGTCTTCATCCTGTTCCATTACCAACTGAGGGAAATTATCCCTGCTGCTTCCTGCCTAAGCCAGCCATTTTCCATGTTTAAGACAAATGTGGGTCAAATGACATCACCAGTTACAAAAATATGTTTCAGAAAAAAAAAAATCACAGAGCCATTAACAGAAATAGGACAGACACTTAAGTAAAAAGACAAATTTATTTCTTAATCAGAATATACAAAGCAGTGGCTGAAGTAACCAAATGCCATTCTGGTTATGAAAGAGGCGGTCTACACAGAAGTGGGCTACTCAACCATAACATAAAACTCGTTGAAAATGCAAGAAAAAAAAAGTATAAATGGTACAAACTTGCGTGGAATGCATACAGAACAAATGACCAAAGCTTTAAGATTTAAGAGGGGTTAATTAACATTGCAAACTCCTGCCTCCACAGGAAAGAATGGTTACACAATCAGTGGAGGTGTAAGAGACAGCACCTTTACTCATTTGCACCATCTGTTATGTTAACAGGGCAGGCAGGAATTAAGTAGCAGCTTAACACAAATTGACACCTCAACTAATAATGCCAACAACTGTCTATTATCCCCTGCTTAAAACTTATCTTTGGTCTTTTTAAGTGTATCTGAGAGGTCAACATGAGCCTTGAGGGTGAGCAGCTGCCTGTATGTATGAATCACCTGGTCAACACTTGCATAGAGATTGTGCTTCTAACATACTGATGTGAAACGTCAGGAAATGAAAAAAAACTGATCTTATGGCGTGGCCCAACTTGAACAAGTAGAAAAAAAGCTCATTTTCAAGACCAATAAATAACATTTCATAAAAAAGAAGAATGCAGGGCCACTACATCTCAAAGACTCCAGTGCAATGTGAAAACATGGGAGCGACCAAAAGGAAAATCTCTATCGAAAACATAGAAAGCACAAGCTCTACGAAGTGATGTTGACCAGACTGGTAGGACAGTGCCGCAAACAAGTAGCAAGGCAAAGACTTAAGCCTCCACGTCTGCTTCTTTTGAATCCCCATTCTCCTCTGTCTTCTGCTTTTTTGTCTCAGCTTTGTCCTGAATAAAAAAAAAAAAAAAAAGATTTCATAGTTTGTTAAAAAGGCACAAAACACCAGATTACTCAAAGCAATTACAATTCGGCCCCAGAACGCACCTCCTCCTCTTCAGCTGCACGTTTCACAGGCTGTGCATCGGTTTCCTCAGCAGGGGGCGCAGCCTCCTCCTTTTCTGCAAAGAGAGGATTGTCAAATCATAAATTACAACCTTTACAACCTATATTCAGGTAACAGTTGCTCAGGGTGAACACGAAATTCGTGCATCGAGGGCAAAAATATTTCAGGAAACTCATCAGGCAACATACCATCTCCATTCTTTTTCTCCTCCTCTGTAGTTTCTTCCTTCTTGTCACTATGTTCAGCACCATTCTGAAAAAAAAAACCCAACGAGAAATGTAACTATTAGTAAGAATGAAAAACAGATTCTACAAGTAGTAAATATACGCTCCTTTGGTATCTACTACCTCTCCTGAGGTTTAACTACCAAGCTGGGGGAAAACAACAGACTAGAGAGGACAACTGAGTCGTCAAAAAAGCGGTGGCTAGCTGTAACATCTGTGCCATTTCACAACCCAAACAAAGCTTAGAGTGGAGGTAGCAGCTGAGCAGCGACACCTGCACGATGACGGGCGCTGAGACAAAAGGCCATGCGGCCGGGTTTGTGTGTCAGACTCACTGTGCCATTGGCAGGTGCGTCCCCGCTCTCCGTCGACTTCTCCTTCTCCTCCTCCGCTTCTGCCTCTTTCTTCTCTTTCAGCTCCTACAAAATAAGAGCTCAGTCAGCGCTCCACTCACGCAAAGTGTACTCGTTCAAAGGGAGTCGGGTTTAAGTAACAAAAAGAAAAAACCTAAACGCCGCTGTTTGAAAAGCATAAAGTGAGGAATAACTGTTTAGACAACACGGCGTTTGGGTCCCCATGCCGCGCAATGTGAACGCGCTTCGGCTTCCCGCCCACAGCAGCTCCGCTTCGCCAGCTGCACCGTTTCAGCCGCTTTGTCTCCCTCAAAGCGTTCCACATTTGCGTGATTTTTTTAAATGTAAACACACAAAAAGGTTTTCATTACAGAAAATCGAACAGAAATATTCTCAAAGCAACATCGACGTCGAAAAACTAATTTTTAAGCCGATAGTGAATTAGGAAATACACCTTTCTTTAATAAGTAGATACACGGTTCCTTGACTTAAATATAGCCATTCCAACACTAACGCTTTATACAACCTTTCCAGTCTGGTTCGATGAAATGGTTACAGGCTTTAAAACAAATTAACAAAATCTTTTTTTAAACAATACTTCAAAGAAGAGATTCAAACTGAATAACACAAACCTTGGCGGTAACCTCTGTAGTGGCGGTTGTATCGACAACTGTATCAGCCATGTTTAGCTTTTGTGGTTTATTTTATATATATATAATCCGGTTGAAGAAGATTTTTTTTTTCTCGGTCTCGTTGCCTTCGTGTGCTTAACCCCAAAGACACTGAGAGAGAAATGATGTCTTCCCGTCTCAGCTTTTTTCTCGGACTCCTTGAAAATCCACTCTCGTTGGACGCTGCAGCTCGATCTCACACATGATTGGTTGAAATCGCCAGTCCTGGACAGCGATTGGATAAATGTTACGTCGATCACAAATATGCGGTCCGCCTTCCGAATATCATGCCACTGATTGGCCGATTCTTTTTAAAGCGCTGTTGTATATTCTTTTACTAAACATATAAAAAGATGTTTTGGATTTTCCAGTTTAAATGCAGACAATGGGCTGGAGTAAGCAGTCATTAAAGTTAAACAATCAAATAATCGTTAACATCTTTATTTTAACAGCATACTTAAAAACATCCCCACCACATGGCCACAGGCGACGTCTTTTGTCTAAGCGGTTTGTTCTGCAGAAATAGGGTGTCAAATTACACACAGACACATACACACACAAAAAAATGTGACGGAATAATGTGACGGTGTGAATAGCAGGCGGCCACACATCACTCCTCCTTTCCTTATTTAACTCTTCAAATGTGCCCTACACTCTTTGCAAGACCTGATCATTGCTCCTACCAAAGCAATTAGCCTACCACAATTTCTATATTTTTTATTTACTACACTGCAATTAATAGGTAACACAATTTCGATAAAACCTGGGGGATAAACATCCTATTAAAATCTTAATCAATTAAACATGCTCTTGTTTTATTAACGTGGACACAAAAGTTGTATTTTCTCTATTAAAGAATCAATTAAGCATGCTGATTCATAAATATCATTTATATAACAGTGGATATCAATCAGATAAAAAATATAATAAAAACTTAAATAATAAACAAAAACCCAATTAATTTGTGAGTTCATTATGAACAATGATCCAAAGGCATAGTAAATAGTTTAAGAAAAAGGTCAGATTTTGTGCAGTTTTCCACTGATTTGTAAACAGTGATAAAGGCAGCCAATTTTATTTTTATTTTACCAAGAAACAATGCATACTAATTAAGCCACAAACCTAATCACATGGTATTATAATTTTAATGTGATAAATCACCAAAAGCCTATACAATGAGATTTTCAATTCAACATCAACAACTTTAAAATGGAAAAATATCTGGCAAATCTGCAAATATATTGGGATCCATCTTAAATGACAGGATAAGGAGAATATTAATCTCCTCTTGAGGAGCTGACAAAGATCTGCAGCTCAGGTGGGGAAATCTGTTGACAGGACTCCTAAAAGGGACACACAACCAGCTCTGGTCAAGGTATGTAAGGAACACAGCAAACATAAGGAAGAATATGCTCCTGTCAGATGAAAACAAAAGGCTTCCACACAAAACCCTTTGCTTGAAAACAAACACTCCACTATGAACGCCCCACCCCCACTGTAGTACATGATGGTGGCAGCATCATGTTGTGAGCATTTCTTTTTCTCTTACCTGGTGACAAAGAGAGTGCAGCTAAATACAGTGGTGTAAGAGAAGCTACTGCAGGCTAGAAAATAATTGAGACTGGAATGGAGTGTCACCTTCCAGCAGGACAACCATAAACATGCAGCCAGAGCTACAAACAGTAGGTTTACATGCACATCTATGTTGAGCTTTTTGGAGCAATAGGACTAGACGCTTCATCAGTTCATGCTATCAGTTCATGAACTGATGAAGCCTCTTGGATAAGAGGTGAAACGTCTTCCAAGACAAATTACCATGTCCAGTTGCGTTTGATTGAAATTTCCTTGAGATAACCATGACCTGGATGAATGAGAATATTCGCAGGCTCACATATGATCACATTTTTTCTTTAATCTTAATTGTTAAAACTCGTTTTAATTAAAATTCACCTAGTTTTTGTGAAAGTCATGGAGCGACAAGGCTTCATCCTTTTATTTGCCAAAATTATTGAACCTGTCTAGCAGGCAGAGGAGGAACAGAGCCCTTCAACCTCGGTTTTCTGGCTAAAAGAGCCCACTAACCTCTGTTAGCTTTGGTTAGCTCAGGGTTAGCTCAGGTAGCTCGTATTTGTCTCAGAGTGTCAATCATCTGCCCCCCACCCTCACAGCTCCACCTCTTCGACATAAAAAAAATAAAATTAAATTCTGACGAGAAGTGTGATACGGCCAAGATGGCAGGGATGTGAACCACTCATATGACTTCGTTTCAGCTTTTCAGAAACCTTAAATGGAGGATGTTACAGAGGTTCTGTCTATCTATATACAGTCTATGGGTTGTATCCTGATAGAAAACAGAAATAAAATTAAACAAATCCTCTTGCAAGGCACTATATTTGATGATAGTAAGGTAAGAAATGGATGCATTGGAAAAACAATTTTTTGGTCATATGGCCATACCTTTAAACAGATATTGTCAAGAATCTATATCTAGCCAGTTGCAGTAATCATCCTCAGCAAATAATTTCGCCCTGAATCATTACTGTTATTGTATTGAACCGCCTTTCATTGTGGAGTAACGTTTAACAATCACTCACCACTGCAACAATTTATTCTCCACCCATTCAAGTTCCTTCTGAAAAACATATTTCAGTGCACTCCACGTATAGCATAGTTTAACCTTCTGTTTTAAACATTCCTAAAAATGTCCTGGACCTGCCCGGACACATTCAAGCATGGCTACATTGATAATATTTTCCCCTTCTTTAACATTTTTGAAGCTTTAAAAAAAATCTCACCCACTCTCTCAGCTCTAATCTCAATCTGCTCCAAATGTTCAGAAGAAGCCTCCAGGCTCTGTGTTGTCATTCATCCCAAATTCAGCTAGAATATAACTATGAGGAGTTTAATTACCCAAATATATCAAAGGGTTGGGTTCAGAGTAGAAGCTGGTTTTCAACAGTTTAGCTTTTTCTTCATGTTGGCATTTCTCATGGCTAATGTTTCTCAGGCTGTGAACCATTGTGATACAATAAGGGACTTCTTTTTAAATATTTAGTTGCTCTCTAAAGTGTAAAGAAAAACGTTGAGGTTCTATTAATGAGGTTCTATAATATATACATTTACAGTTCAACTGAAAAACAAATTTGTTATGGAAGGAAAGGGAAATGAATTTGATGAAATGAAAACCCATCAACCTGATTGAAAAGTGTGCACATACCGACAGTTATTTTAAATTGGAACACATTTTCATCCAATTTTAAGCATTATTTCTTCGTAGGCTACCATCAGCTGTTAAATAATCTGAGGAACCTGAAAGAAAATTCAGTTTAGTAAAATTTTGCTGACAATCGCTCATTTGTATAATTTAGCTAAAGCCATTGTTTGTGGTGTAATTACAAAAAGTACTTGGGAAAAATATGGAAGCACAACTACAAAACTGGATGTTTTTCCAAAAAGAATAATCATACAAGATAACAAGTGGAAAGGAAGGCTGCCAACAGTCATCAGTAAACCTGAAGGAGCTGTAGTAATTTGGAAAAAGCAGTAGTTGTGTGTAGCAGTAATCCGCTGCATTATCCCTATGTATAGACTTAAAAGAGGGAGAATGAATAAATAAATTGAATTACGTTTTATTTATTCATATAGCACTAATTCACATTACGTCACTGAAAGACACTTTACAAGAACAGTCATTTTAATTCAGTCGTATGAATACCAAGATGTCCTTTCATTGAAAAATGTGTTATAACCAAAATAGATCCAACTGGAAACTTTAGGTCACAGTTGGCAGAGAACCAGCACTACTCATTTCCTAAAAGAACACTATGCTGACACTGAAACATGGGGGTAGCAGCATCATGCTCTGGGATTCATTTATTCAAATTGAAGTTGTCAAGGTAGAGGAAACCATGAGCAGCTATAAACATCAGTCAAGTAGACCTTCAGATATCTGTTGTCTGTTCAGATATCTGTTAGAGAGAAAAAACAGGAGGGATTTTGTTTTTCAGCATCAAAGTAAGTCCGAAAGGAAATACTTTGGTAAAATAAAAGTTACATTTTGGAAAGGTCTAGTCTAGAACTAAATTTCTCAGATAGGATATGGACCAGAGGCATCCATAAACTCTGATAGATTTCAACATTTTCATGACTGGACATGTTACCAATTTTTCAATTGTTATATTTTTTCCCTTACAGTTTTGCCGAATTTTTATTAAAACATTGTTAGATTAATGTTACATTATAGATGGAAAGGATTTAAGATGTCCACCTGAAATATCACAAGAATTTTTTATGAGCAATAAACAATATGCACGAGTATCACTGTTGCAGAAATTGAAAATGCCAAGCACTGAATCTAAAAGATTTAATGTTGAAATCATAAGAATAGCAGTCACTGCTACAAATTTGTTGGTAGAATAGTGCAGCAGACTTAGAGGCATCAGAAGAGAGCATTACTCAGTTTCCCTGCAAATGGAAAATGCGAGCAATCAAAGAGATCATTTCCTGCCTATTTTTTTCTTTTCTTTTTTTTTAAACTTAATTTGCCTACCTCAAACATGTTTCCATATGCAACTGACCTGCAGCAGAAAGAAACACAAAAAAGTGTGAGTACCCTGTTCATTCATCAGGTAGGAGAAGCTGTAAATGTCACGGTAAAAAAAAAGGTGGAAAAGAGATGGGATGTAGTAATTTTAACTCCCCCCTAGTTCTGCCAGCCACTCTGTTTACCACATTTTCCACTTGCAGGAACAGAAAAACTTTATTTGTTAAGCTAGTGAAAGCCGTAAGAGCACAGAAAGTAATACACATTTATAGAAAAGCCCCTTTGTGTTCATAGAGACTTCTGTGTAAAAAAACTTTTAATACTGTATGTCAGGTTTTCTGAGCCCAACCAAGGAAAACTTTTTTTAGTGTGCAGAGCTCCAACCTGCTGGTTTCAGGTATTTTAGGATAAAAGATTTGAAGTACAAGCAGGTTAATTTCACCTTAATTTCTTTAGCACAAAAGGCCTGACCTCACTTGTGGAATTCCAGTGTTCAGAGAGGGAGAGCAAAGTGGGGCCCATCAAAGAGCAAAGGTCAGAACCAAGCGGGGGAAGGGGTCCTGATAATTGGAGGAACTAGTGGGGGCACACTGAGCTCTTTTGTTTTGAGCAGCAGCGTCCTGCGAGGTCTGATTGTCTTTCAGTGGCTCACGCAACATAATATTAACTTCACACTGGGATACTTTAAGTCAAGCATACAATTAAGAGATAGGTTTTGTAACTGTAGCTTATCTGAAATGACCAAAATTAAGAACACTTTTTACTGATACTGAAGGAAACATATTACAAGTAGTGGCATGGTATGTAGATACTGAATTGACCGATAGAATGTGTTACAATGTTATTCGTCCAAGTCAGAAAAGTCAAATATAATGCCCCTTTAGGATGAGTTTTAGTCAGCAATTAACACTTAGAACTTTAAAATGACAAAAACTGAAAACACAAAGACTTATTATCACCTCCACTATCAAAATCCAGTGAGGCTTCTACATGCAAAGAGTCTTGGTGACAACTGCAGTCGTTCATTTTTTATTTGCATTGATTTTTATTCTATTAAAGCAGTGGTACAGATAGTACTGTACATCCTTTGTTTGTTGGCATGTAGCTGGAATTATTGAATGCACAACATGATAAGAAATGCATAGTTATTAGCTTGTAGTGCTAACTTTGGTAACTCCACTGGCTTTCCAACTTGCAGCAGATACATGGTTTGACTTGATGCCATGTCACTGAACACAATTAGTTTTACTGACCTGCAACTAGAACTATTGTCTCAGATGTAATTCTCAGATTCCTGACCTCAAGACTAGCATGTAAACAAACACTTGGTGAAAAAAACTAGAATTAAATAGTAAATCTTTTATTTGCTTTTCAGATAGTTTTTCTGTATGATCAGATTAGTTGCACACATTGACAATAAGCCAGTGAAGATGTTGGTGCAGTGTCTGAATTAATACCATGCAGAGAAATACATTGTTAATCCGCTTATGCTGTTTACAGTAACGATCCTTGTTGCTAAGCACTACAGTTCCCTAATCCCAATGGTTTTACTATTTGAAACTGGAGCACAAATAAATTGGGTGTGATGTTATTCCTATATCTGAGTTTTGGCTTCAAGGTAAACGTAACACTCCATAACATAGACCTCAACTTCCAATATGGCTGCTGCCCAATTGACATACGGCAATAATCCCAAAAATACATAATACATTTGCACTTCAGGCATTCTCCTCTATTAAAGTTGTCCCACACTTAGAACATAACAATTGTTTGTGAATTTTCTAATTTAATAATTAAATACTACAGAAACTTCAAAATATAGCAGTTGTAGCCTCTTAATCTCTGTATGCCTTTTTATGGAATTATATTTGGTATGAATTCAAAATAGTTCAAAAGCCATTCATAGTTTATACAATAAACAACTTTCTCATTTTTTTAAAGACAAAACTGAAAGCAAGTAAACAAGGTGAAATGTTGCTTTATAAACCGGATTAAAAATGATACTGTTATTGAAAACACCAGGCTTGGGCATAAGTTCCCTCTGTGGTTGCTTCGGGAACAACTAATTGTACAAAGAAAGCTTGTGCACCTTAGGGACTACATTTCCCAGGGAGCTAAGGGGTGTGGAGTTGCCAGAAGCCCACTGAAAAGAGGGTCACTTTAGGTACTCCGGTATGAAGCAACATCAAGACTTCAAACAGACTCATTAAGGTAGCGCCTGCAGTCATTACAGAAGTCTCTGTTCATCCCCCCCAAAAAACCTGTACATATTTAATTTTCTAAAAACAAAATTAATCTGTATAATTATGCTACATTTTATGAGAGAATACAATAAGAATACTTTGTGTCAGCAGTAAATGTAGGCTGGTTCCCTCAGAGAGCACACAAAATAAGCTAAACTTGCACTCTGCTACCTTATTTATTTCACCTCTTAGCTCCACCCATTTAACTGTCTTGCCAGAGGAAAGTGGAAATTTCCAGTAATTCCCACAGCTTTGCAAGAAGTGCTCCTCCTTCTGGTTTCCCGCCTTTTCTTCTCTCTACCTGCTCTCTCCTGCTGCAGGCTGCCTTCAAGACCTCATGTCTCACACTTCTTGACGCACAGAAGTTTTCACTTAGCTCATGTGAAAAACTTTGAATCTCTCAAAGACTGAAAGTGGGCCGGCTATGAGGCTACATGCTTCTGCTAATTTTGTCATGTATATGGGGGAACCTTTCAAAGATTATGAGGCTCTTTACTTTAGCTAATTTTAAATTAAATGAGACCATTATGAACCTAGTGTAAAAGCTTCTCTGAAATCTTTTAGATTCATTGTTTTTTTGTGTGCTTTTTTTGGTATCTGCCTCACTCGATCCCTGCCCGTCATTTTAGACAAGCAGGCCACATATTGCCCTTTGAATAAATCTTAAAGGTTGAGCGAAATGTAAATGTTACATTAGATGCTGTAAAATGAAGAAGGGGTGGTTTGGGATCGCAGAGCAGATGGCAGATTTGCATTTCTATTTCTCCGGATGATCTGGCTGATTATTTGAGTCTGTTCTGTTTCATACAAAAAGCTTAGCAACAGCAGAAACATTAAAGCAACCTTTTAAAAAAACGAAGAAAAAAAAGGACTTGGAAAGTAGCTCACATTAGAGAAAACTAGAACCTGAAACAAGTTCACAGCTTAAAATGACCAGGTTATCTTTCACTACATCTGCGGTTTTATAACTTCCTCTTAATCCAGTGCAGAAACACAACTGTTTTTCACATGAGCAGCGATGACAATCTACAGTGTATGTGTTTAAATTAACTTTACAATAAGGCCACGAGTCAGTTGGAGTGAAGAAGTCTAAGTGAGTTGATGGTAGGAGGCACTATGACCTTAGACCTATTGTGAAGCACCAACAAAGAGCCATCTGCACAGCAACCAAAGCTCAGATGAGGGACTCACACACATGGGGACCGAAGGAGGGGGGCAGGGATTCAGAAAATGAAAAGGACAAAACACTTGGGTGATTAAAATAAATGGCAGGAGATCAGCGGGGATGAAGCCTAAAACATGAAAATGGTCAGTGTAACATCTCAGAACAAGGCGCTGAGCAGCATATCAAATCAAAAAGCACACAGATCCCTCTAACTGCTTGTAAAGTGGAAGCCGAGAGGCTGCAGGCCTAATCACTCAAGAGCACATTTCCTGCCTCCTGCATGATGAGATGGAGCCAACTGCAACAGCTCATGGCTAATATTTAACCGCCACAGACCGTATTTCAATCACCCACCCAACAGAAAAATGCACGACACATTCACAATCATTCCTAATGAACCTGAGGAGGATTTTTATTTCTGGATCAAAGCAGATTCTACCATTTGTTTCGCTATCCCCATGGAAATAGGGGCATTTTCAAAATGGGGATGACAAAAACAAAATGGTGTCAGGGACATCTTTAAAAATACAGAAAACAGTTTCACAGGTAATACATGATAGTAAGGATTGCTTAGCAACAGCAGTGAACATTTCTTGCAGGCTCTGTGGCAGAGAAGCGATCAGTGCTGCCACCCTGTGGTCAACTGTGGAACGCCTTAGAGATGGATCCAGACCATAGAGGACCAAAACCACCTTTTATCTCTGAAGCCTCAATGTAAAGTGTGTGACTGCGTGATTCCTTCAATACAAAACCAGATTGATTTGAGAATGAAAAAGGAAACGCCTTTGCTTCCACAGCAAATATATCACACCAGCGCTAATGGTGGATGATTGCTTAGCAACCTCCGTTGGAGGGATTGAGGGAGGGTGTGAGTGACTCTGTTGGGGGGAGAGGTGGGGGGGGAGGTATAGCCTACTTTAATGGGAGGGAGCAAATTGTAAGTGCAAGCTCGCTGAGTGGGGAAATACCTGGCAAAGGTCCCAAATAAACAAACAGGAAAGAGAGAGAGAGAGAGACTGACATGAGGAGGACTGAGTGGAGACAGAGGACAAGGGGTGGCTTCTGGCTCCTGATAACAGCTTTGTCGGAGATAAATGGGCACAAGGCATTTTACGACTTGACATGCTGTTGTTCATTTTCCAAAGCAGAACAAGACCTGAGGCAGGAAGTAGATAACCCTGGCCATATTTAGAAGAACTTGACTACACAGCTCAATCATCCATATACTGGATGGCAAGTTGCTTTAAAAGTTCAAATCAGACTGCTGTGAGGCTGAAGGTAATGAAGATACCAGTTTGATGAAGCTCAGCATGTCTTTGCATGTTGCCTAGTTGGTTGTGTAGGTGTTCTTGGAAACAGGATGACTGGAACTACAGTTCCATTGCAACAATATTAATGGAGAGCCTATCCCAGCAGCAATTCTGAGCTCTTGCCATAGATTTTCAATTGCATTATAGGTCTGGATTTGTATCGGCAATTCTGAAACCATCCTGCCGGAAGAAGAAGCTCCACCTCACCTCATATTTTGTAGCCTTTATGGAATTTAGATACTTCCTTGCCTTTTTCTGTGAATGAAAAGCATAAAGATGCCATCACCATATGGCTTTTTCTCAACAGTGCCTTTCTTCTTTCGGCTTTTTCTTGAGTAGCCATCCCTTTGATGGATTCTTTCACCTGAACAGTGGAACTCTGCTGCTCCTCTGAGGTTACCATTAGTTAAAGGGTAAATGGACTGGACCTATATCCCCTATGATTCCGGGTCATTTGGGCTAAATCACATGTAATGTGACATCTCCAAATTAGAATTATTGCATTGAATCTCTGCAGTATAAATACAGGTTTGGGCTCTTTGTAAACGTAACACCCTCTGGTTTTACCCAGAGCAGTCAGAATAAATGTAAGTATGACTGGTAAAACGTTATTCACTTTATAACCCACAGACATTTTTTTTACTTTTGTCCTCTTCTTAATTTTTTGTGAAAATATAAGTGCAGATAGCTACAATGGGTAGCTGGGGACTGAAACACACTATGTGGCAACAGAACAACTTGTTGCCTATAAATTTCAAATTTGAAAAGAATATCTGTAAAAATAATTTCTTTACATAATTTTTTCTTTGGGTATCTCCAGGCTCTTTAGAGGGTCCTATGGTTCATCCAAACCTATCCAAATTGAAAACCATTTGGGAACTTATTAAAAAAGTCCAATAACTTTTGAATGCTTCAACCCATATGCTGTAGTGGCTACCAGTCTAACTCTTATATACTTTAGTTTTTATTCATATTTTACATTTAAATTTATTTAATATTTATAGCCTATTTTTATAGTTTTATCTAAATTATCAGAATGTCTAAATTTGTCATCTACTTTTTGTCTATTTTTCATCTAAATGATCTAAATATATATAATTTTAAATCAGAATTTTATCTAAAATTACTATATGGACAGAATGGGACCAAACTTTCTGGAAATTATAGATGTTAGACATACAGGAGCCCTTCACAGGTAGGAAAAATAAATCTTGCCATTTTTGCCTTTCTGTAAAAAATGCTTTAGAGTCAGTGTTGTTGTTGTTGTGTGTCAAAATAGTTTATATCATTGCAAAAAAACAAGGCTCTGAGCTTTGATTTGATTAATAGTTTGTTGGGGTGTATGATGTAGAGGAATGCATGCATGGCTGTATTGCTGTGGAAACATACTTGTGTTCCAAGACCGGCACGTAGGAGTTATAAGCGACTTTCTAGTCATACTGACCGCTCAAAGTGCTTTATACTGGAGCCACATTCACCCATTCATAATCATAAAATTGCAAATGGTCATACACCAATAGAGAGCTAGGTGCCCAGGGACAAATTAATATGTGACGGGAGTAACCTGGAATTGAACCTCCAACCCATGGCAAGATAAACACTCCATCTACTGAGACACAATTGCCCAAGTTGATAGTTTTTTGCACAAAATTTTATTTAGGGGTATCACAGTGGTTAAAAAAATGCATGCCACACTGTTTTAGATTTGTATGTAGGCATGTATCCTTTTCCTTCATTACTTATCCTACTTCAAAAAAGGTGCTATTTAGTGTTGGTCTATCACATGAGTTACCCCCAAAAATATATTCAAGTTTACGGATTTGTATCTAAAGTTAAAAGGTCGTTGTGACAAGGAATAGTGATTCTATATAAAAGTGACAATTAAAAAGGAGAATATGTGCTTATAAGGAAATAAAGTGTAAAAAGAGGAGGCTGTCCTTAGGTCCAGCCTGTAGAAGAAGGAGGTGGGCTTTGGAAAAAAAAATGGCTGTTGCAAACAGCCTCTACAGGCAATGAGGTCTCTTTGTCAGGAGCAGGAAATGAGGTTTCTGTTGTGATTAAAAGGAAGGTTGCTATGGCAATGCAGAGAGCCGTGTGCACAGAGAAAAATTTTGGGAGGGGTGTGTGTGTGTGGATGTAAGTGAGAGTTGAATTTCAAAGAAAGCAGCCTCCTCCATCTCATCTCCCACCACTGCTGCCACCACCCAACTGCTTCACCGCCACAGAACCCTTTCATATCTGATCATCTGTTTTTTTCCGCCACACAGTTTTATCCTGCGCAGGGCAAGACAGACGAGCAGCAGTTTCACTTCCTGAACAAACGCTGCTGTAAAAATGTACCTGGGAATAACCTTTAACTGACAGGAGACATCTCCGAAAACTAAAACATACTGACCCAAATATGTCTCTGCCTCGTTCAGAACGCTTTTTAAAAGTTATTCCTCTCTTCGTCTCCTCCCGCAGCTGACACTGAAAAAATGGATGATGGCGTCAGAATGACCTTTAAAAGATAAAAATAGCATCATGTTTTGTTAATTGTTTCACAAAAGTGCCCGCTTCACATCCTGTGCTTTTTTAAATATTATAAGTTACTCTCTGTAGTGAATTCTGTCTTGGCTCTAGTATGTTTGGATAAATGACATTAACTATGGCTTCAAGAGATTTTCTATTATTAAATCTGTAGATAAAAACAAACCACACTGACTGCTTATAATATGGTAATGTTTCTGGCGTGGTACCACTGCAAATAGGTAACAGACTGCACAGACACAGGGACCTACTGTATGTTAACTGTTTGTGGTGCATGTGAACAATGAAGCAACTTAATGGAAAACTTTATTTTAGGGATGCTCTGGGGCATTCTTCAAGGTAGGATAAAAACAAACACTCTCCTTTGATTAAAATATGTCTGGTTTCAAGTCAGGAAAATGTTGGAAGGGATTATCTGAATGAGGGAACATTTGCAAGACCACAAAGCATGTTTCTACTTTGGGAGGCTCCGACCCTGATTTATCTGAACCCACAGGAGTTGACATCCCTACTAGAAAAAAAAAACAAAAACAAAAAAAAAACAAGGCTGTATCTGCACACAATGTGTCCTTTATGATGCTGAAGGTATTGGTTTATTATACCTTCACAATGTTGCTACCGATGAATAGTTCTGCATAAGTTTTAACCTAAACTGTTAGGATTAATAAAATTATTTTGTATTTTCTTAAAGTGCGAGAAGAGAGAAAATACCAGGAGATACGGTACATCAGTTTTCTCAGTGTTTTAAAGAAATATATATAGAAATTATGACTTAGGTCAAATATTTTCTGTAGCCGTCCGCAAATTTCTGACAATAGTTTGACCAATTCCTCCTGACACAACTGGTGTAACTTTTAGGCAAAATATCATTTTGAAGACCAACTTGTGCCTAAGCTTGGACTTTCTGGATAATGTCTTATCTTGACATTTTGCTGCTCCTTTACATCGACAGTAAATAGTTGAGGTGGCTTGAACATCTAGTTAGTATGTATTCTGGATGCCCCACTGTCGAGGTGTACTGGTCACTTTTGACTGGTAGGAAAATCCAGCGGAAGACCCAGAGAGACCAGATTCTTGGCTGACAAAGAAATGCCTTGGGAATCCATTGGAGAGGCTGGTCCAAGTGGCTGGGGAGAGGGAAGTCTAGGCCTCTCTGCTTTAGCGCTGCCTCTGCAACCTGACCCCAGAATCGATGGATGGAAATTGATATCTACATTACATAAACAGCGCATGAACTCTGCTGCATTTGTTTTTTACATTTAGACTTCCGCAAGATGTTTCTTAGTACACCAACATCAGAGGTGGGTAATAACTAGTTACATTGACGCAGTTCATGTACTTTCTTTCATGTAACTTAAAAAAACAACAACTTTGAAGAACGGTTTTACTACACTGTACCTTTTACTTTTACTTTTGTTACAATGTAAGTATCACTTGTCTTGTTTTTAGACTTTTTTTAGATGGTTTTTCCGCTGACCAGCTTCGGTAAATGAAGAACAGAAAACACAACCAGACAGTCACATTCCTACAGTTTATTTATACCAACTTCTTCTGCACAAGCTTTGTTTTTTTAATGTGATTTTCTGTCTGTTGAATTTATTATATTTTGAGGTTGAGTAAATTAAAAGTAAACACCATGAATTGTCACTGGAAGTAGTTTACCTTGTTCTAATATATATAGTATATGTACATATATTACTTAGTGTAAGTATTGGAATTAAATTAAAACAACTTTTTTCTTTGAAATGTTTTTCTTTTGGATAACGTGTTATTTTGTAATTATGTTATTTCTTTTTCATTTTGTTTCATTTTATTCTTTAAAGTACCCAAATTTGCCCATATGTTTTTTTCCCCCGTCTGTCTAATGACATCTGTTTAAAAACATTAAATCAGATGTCACTCAGTAGCAACTCAAGCCTTTTTACCAAATACTTTTTTACCTCTCTTTGAACGGCTAATTTTTACTTTTCATTGAGTAAAAATAGTTTAAAATAGGGGCACTCTTACTTCACTACAGTTTTTGGGTATTCTACCCATCTTTGACCAAAATACCCGCCAAGAAAAGAAACAGTAGAAAAGAAGCCTGAAATCATCACATTTCTTACCTGCCATCTTGTATTTCAAAATTTGTGAAAGTACAACAAAATAATTATTTTCTTAACTTTTCCTCAGATGATTTTACATCCCACCTTGACTTACCTAAGATATATGCAAGGATTCTCTTTGTTTGTTTTGTTTTGGTTTTCAAACATAATCCTTTTTATCTCTTTCCCTGTATCTTAAGTGATATGGATAGTTTCTGGGTACCACTATAGCTTGTAGCCAGCTCAGGAGATTTGGGCCTACTATAAGCTGATCCAGCTCTACACAGCAGTCATTAAGTCCCTTGCTTCTCCATTACCATTTGGTTAGGAACAGGCATCAAAAAGCACATGTGCAAATCCCAACATGTACACTTCAAGAATCTGAAAGATGGTAAGAGGAATCCTTATTGATATGTTAAATATTTGCAAATGTTCCGTATATAACAGTCTTGTATGGATAATTTTTAATTCTCAGTATGTTTGTTGTGCTACTTAGTAGCCACCACCAGATGGAGCCAAACCTCTTGTGAGGACTACCCTTGTTGCGAATACTATATCTGATTCTAAATGAAACACAATAGGAATAGACTCAAGACATCTGTGTGTGCGTAATACTCTATTTGTAACTTGTGTCAGCCTGTTTGTGTGTAGCTTTGGTTACTTGTATGTCTTAAATGTGATTTGTTTAAAATACATTTACACATGCACCGTTTCAAATTACATTAGTTTAAAACTAACTACGAATTAAAAAGGGTTCCTACGCATGTAAATTGTTAAATACGTATGCACTAATCGCCTCATACACACAGACAAAACCAACTTAATGCATATGGGAGAAAATCAGATTGCAAGTGCACGAGGAGTTTTGACACTCATTTCACGTCTCCAGATTTGAGCTTATATAATGCATTTAAATACTGGTAGAAAGGTGGGTCATCTGAGTTGTCTTATCAGTTTCCCTCTAAACGATATGCCACTAAAAGGGTCACATAAAGGCAATAACAAGGTCACCTTTTTATCACCTGAAGAACATTTCTAGGATTAAAGGACTGATGTTGCAACAGGACATTGAAAAACTCATCCATGCGTTTATCTTTAGTCTGAATGATTACTACAACAGTATCCTCAAAGGTCTACCTAAAAAGTCTATCTGACAGCTGCAGCTCATTCAGAATGCTGCTGCTCGTGTCCTCACTAGAACCAGGAAATTAGAACACATCACCCCAGTTTTAAAGTCCTTACAATTGCTCCATGTTGTTCAGAAAAAAGACATCAAAATACGCCTGCTAGTTTATAAATCACTAAATGGTTTAGCACCAAAGCATGTTGAAGACCTGGTTTCACTATACCAACTCCCCAGACCAGTCAGGTCCTCCAAATCTAGTCTACTAAGCATCCCTAGAATCTGAAACAAACATGGAGTTCCAGCTTTCAGTTTCTATTCTCCCCTTATCTGGAACACTCCTCCTGATGACTGCAAAGCTGCCAAAACACTGGGCAGCTTTTAGGTAAAACTTTAAACTTGACTGTTTAAAGCTGCCTTTCAGTAAACTATCATAATTGTTATTTAATGTTTTCTTTTATTGATTCTCATCTTTTATGCTTAATTGCTGTTTTAATTTCATACTTTTACTTTGTTTTTTAAATCTTATTTCTCATAGCCAAACCGTCAGTACCAAGCAGTAATGTTAAGTGACGAGGTACAGTATTAAGATTTTAATATAAAAAACATTATATTATTACTGTTTGTTAGTGAGTGATGTAATGCTGTAAAGCAAACCTCAGTTCATACTTCTGGCAGGTGTCCTGGAAGTAAAAGTTGTACTGTACAGTAAGCCTGTGAATATTCTCATTCATCCAGGTCATGGTTATCTCAAGGAAATTTCAATCAAACGCAACTGGACTTGGTAATTTGTCTTGGAAGACGTTTCACCTCTTATCCAAGAGGCTTCATCAGTTCATGCTCGCCGCTGACCAGGCTGGGACCAGTCCCAGTCCCCAGCCTGGTCAGCGGCCAGGCTGGGGACTGGGGAGTCTGAACAGAAGGTATATTAAATCTTTTACAAAAGAAATAAAAGATAACATACAGACAGAAACATTTGCTGCAAGTTGGATTTGTTGCTATTTTTTCATAATTTACACACTTTCTCAAACACCTTTTATCATACTCTCTCAGTCCTGCATCTTTGAGCTTTGGAAATGAGAACTACTTCTCTTTAGGCTTTTTCCTTCAGGGGTCGCCACAGTGAATCATCTGTCTACATTTAGTCCTATCCTCTACATATTCTACCCTCACACCAACTAACATCATATCCTCTTTCACCGCATCCATAAATCTCCTTTTTGGTTTTCCTCTCTGCCTCCTGCCTGGTGGCTCCAATCTAAGTATCCTTCAACATGTCCAAACCATCTCAGTCTTTCCGCTCTGACTTTATCACCAAAGCATCTAACATGAGCTGTCCCTCTGATGTACCTAATCCTATCCTTCCTTGTCACTCCCAAAGAGAATCTCAACATCTTGAGTTCTGCAACCTCCAGTTCTGCTTCCTGTATTTTCCTCATTGGCACTGTCTTTAAACCATACAATATTGCTGGTCAATCAGAACTCAATCAGTCAGTCAATACATTAACTAAAAAAAAAAATCTTTATGAGGTGTAATTTCACTGATGACACTCGTCACAGCCTTCATACATGTGTCTTGTGTCACATGTTTTGGGGACAAATGTGCCTTTCAGACCAAAATCTTTTTAAAGCTTTAAGCATTTTTAGACTGTATTAGAACTGTTACCCAACTTTAATGCAAACAAAACATACAAAACTCCATGTTTAATTTACTTCTTGAAAGTTATGCAAGTCAAGATTATCCTAAGAATTGAGTGATTAAACATTGTTTCTTCTTTAATAGAGTATCCTATAGATTTTACAATTTTCATGTTACCTACCCGCTGAGTCTAATAGCACCTTTTAAATACAGTAATTCTCTGTACTGGACTTCTACAAACAAGAAAGTTTTTTTAAAATAATACGTGTTTTAGTTGCATCCACAAATTTTAGGAATAAGGAAACATAAAGACACAATTTTCAACAGAAGGTGATGTTTAATTCTGGTGCTGTCATTACAAAGTGTATATAAATATCAGCAATGTTTTATGAATATTTAATGAAAATAACTTTCAAGCTACTTCAGTATACTAACTTTCTCATAAACTAAGCTCATATAAGTTAAAACAAACACATAAGAAAATTACGTTTCTTTTCAGAAGTCTTCTCAGCTCTATATATCGTAATGTCAGAAAGCCTGTTTACTTTCTTTGAAATGGTACATTTGGAAGAAAATGTGTTTGTTGTCTGAACCACAGAGTTTGCAGGTTGCCCCTAATAAAAACTTCCCAAATCATCTCTATTTTCAGCTTTTTAGGCTATTGACAAAGATACTGTATGTTTGGGTGACCCATACACAAAACCAACAACACCCTGCCACCTTCTTGTTTGGCTGGGCATTCCTCAAACAGCATTTGTTGAAGGTCAGACAACATGGTTGTGGTCAACCTGGCAAGAATAGTATGCCACAAGTTTTTTTATAGGGTTGAGGTCAGGGCTGCAGACTCACTATCACATCCACCGCCCAATTCGGGAGGTTTTCTCTTACAAAAATGAAGCCGCTGTTAAGGTTCGAGGTGAAATCCTGTGGGATAGTCCAGTTAATTTTCCTCTGTCTGCACTGAGACTGTCAGTACACACATTTCTTTCACCACTGGGCAGTCGGAAAGAGGATTTGGAAGTTTTTCACAGGTGCAACCAACATAAGAGCTCTGCTACTCAACCCATTGGGGAAAATTTATGGTGCAATCAACAAGGTTTTGAGAGTGTGGGAGAGGGGTGGGTAGGTAGGTAGGTAGATAGGTTAGTTGGTTGGTTGGTTATTTGGATGGTGGTGGCTCTTGCTCCTCCTGGGGTGGTGTTGGTGGGACACCTTCTAAGAAGGTACAAAAGTGCTCGGGGGTGTTGGAATCAGGATTCTTAAACAGCATGTAGCATTTGGGGAAGTAATAAGCAATCACCAGCCCAAAATTACCTACCAGCGTGAAATAAACATGAACAATTGACTTACTTTTGGACACCGTCAGTATATTTGTTGTCAACCCTGTATAGACAGGGATAAAGATCACCCAAATCACACAGTAGATAAGAGTGGAGAAGGTAATATCTCTGGCAAGATTATACTGGTGATGAGGCTTAATTGCCATGAAGGTGGACATGAATGACACAAGGGCCATTGCACCATTGAAGCCTTGCATAACAGCAATTTTATCTGACGACACGGGGCATGACAAAAAGGCCCTGTTAAAATTTATCTCCAGTTTTGCCAGATACTCAGAAAGAGAGGGTTCTTCCTGCACAAACCAGCCACAGAGACCAGCCTGCACAGAACAGCAGATCAGCACAAACAGCCAGCTTCCAGGCCCTCTGAGTGTATGCAGGTGAGGAGCAACCTTCTTTGGGAACTCTGTCACAATGAATATCTGTTTAAAGAGAATAAAGTACATTTTAATTATCAGGTAAGATTCCTCAGTTTGTCCTTTTGTGACTGCCTGACATCATATTTGATTTAATCTGAGAAACAGATGCAGCTGATGTTTGTAATCCCTACTTTAAGCAAAAAATAATAATTTTATAATAAATAAATAAATAATTAAGATAGTCTCTGTACAGCAACATTTTCATTTGCCAGATCATAAGCACATATATGTATGTATGAAGAATAAAAGAAACATACTTTCAGCACTTTACATATTTTTGTTTCCTTTTAGCACCTGAATTGATTTTCCAACTGAATGATCTAAATAATTTGCTCTTTATATGAATCTCGTACCTGATCAGTTATTTTCTTAAGATATAGGATCACTTTTGGGTTTGCCTAAATATTTGGTGCAGCTTGCAAATGTTTACAATTTATTTTTTTAAACAAAAACATAATAGCACTGTCTGTAAAATCTTGAAAATAATGTATTTGCAAATCAGACTTTTTCATTGCTTGTGTAGTTTCTAGATGTTGCCACTTGGGTGCAGTGTTGTACCTGCAGTGAGATGGACAAGATAATGGAGAGGGCTGCTGTTTGGAAAATGGTGATGAGCGGCAGCTGGAGATTACACACCACATCCCCAGGCTGTCCCAGGAAGAGAAGCAGACTCAAACAGGCTCCCATCAAACTGAGCAGAGCCAGGAAGGTAAGCACTCCTCCTGAGGCCTTCACCAGCGGGGTACCTCGGTGGATCAGGAACACCACACTCACTGACACCTGACATATAAGCAGAGCAAGCACTGCCAGTATAATCTTCAGGGCATCCGGCGTGTCCCATGCCAAAACGTCAAAAACAGGGGGGGTACAGTTAGTGCTGCGAACATTGGACCATTTGCGATCAGGACACGGAGTACACTGGATGTCTTCTGTGATATGAAAAGAAACAACAACAACTGGATCATAGCCTGGAACTGATTAAAGGAAATAAAAAGTCGCAGGCGACTCAATGTAGATCTTTACTAATTGCAGATGACCTGTAGTATACAATAAACATTCAAAGAGACTTTTAAACCGTAAGAACAGCCTTTCTTCATTCCACTTTTGAACCTTGTCTCCTGGAATTTTTTGTCTTAAAAGGTGTTTGTCCTGTCAGCATTCTCTTGAATGAATTACGTAGTTTTGATTTACATAAATTCAGAAAGCTTGAAATAAGCCACATTTTTCCACAACAAATGCTGGTGTTTGGCACAGGGGCCGATGGCGCAATATGGGGGCCTCACTTCTGTCAGTCTGCCCCAGGGCAGCTGTGTCTACAATAGTAGCTTGCTTCCACCAGTGTGTGAATGTGAGAGTGAATGAATAGTGGAATCGTAAAGCACTTTGGGTGTCTTAAAAAGCGCTGTATAAATGGAACCCATTATTATTATTTCTTTTATAATCGACAATTTTTAAAATTTTAACTTAACATACTGATTTATTTGTTTAATTCTCCATTTTTATTTGAACCCATTTGATTTATTGCAAAAACTACAGTGTATGACAATCTACAGTGTGAGGATATATTATCTACAATGTCAGATTGTTGACTTTTTTTAGTTTCTCTCTCTAGTATAAAAATAAAATAAAACTAATTATTGCTTCCTTTTTTGTTCAATGTGCCATGGCTGCATATTTGTCAAAGTTTTTCTCTGATTGGGCGACCAGCTCCTCATGACAATTTCCTCCCCAGAAGTTGGTCTGTGACTGTCACTGCGAGGACATAACAAGAAAACCCAGCAAGAATCTTTCCCCACCCTGTTTTGATTCAGTTGTGTTATATGTTCTTCTGCATTGTGTGATCCTAAATGCCTAATTAGAAGGCAACCTGACGTCTTCTTTTGTTTCTTGAAGATGTTTCAGCCTTAATGCAAAAGGCATCTTTAGTTTTGAACATGGGTTGGATGTAACAGACCTATAAGCCGTAGTCAGAGCAATCACGTTAATTAAAATCACTAACGGGGCCATTACGACACGTGAGTCATTGGCCCTTCCCTCCATTCAGTCCAATGATTGGGTTGTTGCTTCTTGATGACCGAAACATGTCTCCAGAAGTCAAGCGAGTTGCTGTGGTCACATGTCCCAAGGTGTGAAATTCTGTGAAACCTCCAGGGAAGGCGAATCAAGGCTGCCTATTTGTGTGATTGTTCTGACTACTATTTATAAGCCTGTCACTTCCAACCCATGTTCAGAACTGAAGAATTCTATTCATTTAGGGGTGAAACATCTTGAGTATCAAGGAGAGGCCCTGTTGCCTTAAGCTTTTAGGATTGCCATGTCCTTAGGGACTGAGAATCTACACCATCTTTCTTTAGTTTATAGGTTCATATTTTTTAAATGTGAAATTGCTGGAGGAGTTCCTTTTTGTATTCCTCGACAACGCCAATATGCTCTGCATCCCTGAGTAAAATTTTTAACCCCCTTTTTGAATATTACTGCAAATCTTCCCCAAACCAACACACAGTCATGGTACCACATGTAAACCATTGAAGCATGTTTAAGAAATGCCAATGTCCATATTTAAAAGGACTTTGCTACCATGGTAATTAAACATATTTACACACAAAAGACTTAAATGCTAACTATGTAAATGCTAACTATATAAATGATAAGATAACTCCTCTTAAGAGAGAGAAACAACAAGCTGAAAGAAACTGGAGCTGAAACAAATTACAGTTATGTCTGACTCCTAGACTCCTTTCCTGCTCGGTCGTGTCCATTCTGGTGTGAGAAGCTAACAAATAAAAGTTTGTTTCGGACATGTTATATTCCTTCTTACTTTTGCTTCCACATTGAAATTAAGATTAGGTATCAAAACTCAGAGATGTAGACTCACTTTAGCTTCTGAGGGAGACTACTTTGATAAAAGCTTTAATCGTCTTCATTGCCTCTTTGTTTCATATTTCTTTGTTTACTCCCCTTAAATTAATGGAATTCTTAAATTAGCCCTGTGATTCATAATAAATATGATCATTAGGTAATGCGACTATTAGCTCCCTCTGACTGTACTTACTGTCGATAAAGTGTAATAGTTTTTGGTTGATGCTTAACAAAATGTAATCTGTGAAATGTACCGAAAAATGCTTGCTTCTTTAAAAGAGGGATTATAAAATTATTTAGTGTCACTGTATCAGCCTTCCGGGCCTCTCATTTCTTCTGGTTAAGGTCCAATTTTAAATTTTTATGCTCCCTCATTCTGGAACAATTTTCCAGAAAATGGCCAAACTGCTGAAACACTTTTCATTACTTCTCTTTATTTTGCTATCATAATGCATGGTTTCCTTTTCTGTTTTACTGTGCTGTCTTTATCTTGTTAAGATCTTTGAACTACTTTGAACTGTTGCCGAAATGTGCAATACACATTTTTATAAATATACCTTGTAGAAAGGCACATTTCTCATGCTATATCATTTTATTTAATTACTTGGCTACGTAACAGAAGGATTGGTTACCATGTTACCTTTATCTGCCTGATAAGTGCCGGGTAAACAGTCAATGCAGTCATAGCAGCAAGAATGGAAGCCTTTGACTCTGCGAACCTGGCCATCAGCACACTCTGCTGAACACGTTGACAGTGGAACCTGCGCAAATTGTGTTGAGAAGAAAAGTACAGCTTTCAAAACTTTTTTTTCCATTGAACTTGCTTTAAATATTTCAAAAAAGTTACAGAAATTACCTTTGAGTCATTTGTGTACCATTCAAAGAGGCTTTTGTTGATGGACAGCTGGTTTTGATAATAAGTTCCCACATTTTTAAAACTAACCTCTGAGGAGTTCCAGATCCATTCTACCAAGTTGTACCCCACATTTGGGTTGCCATATTCATCGAACTCCAATATTGTGCCACTTATGTTAACTGAAATGTTCCTCAGAACCTCCAAAAGCTGCAAAGCAAGATGTAATAATATATAAGTTCTGATAAAAAAATATATGCTAATTTCCTATTGTTCTCAGTTATATTTCTATGTGCTTTATTCTGTTCAGCCTTTGAATGAATATTACCTTCCAGGGATAGATTTTGGTTTCTGGTCCCCACTTACAAGAAGCCAAATCGCACTCAAGCAACTTATGCAATGCCTGCGCTGCGCTGTAGACAGCAGAATACACAGCGAAGCCCAGTCTTTTCACTCCTCTGTCATTTACCAAGGTGAGGTTAGCTGGTGACAGGTTCCAGCACTGTGGGCAGGGATTGTCAGGATAACCAGGCTTTTGTACTGGAGAAGCAACATTTTCCTTCTCCTGACTCATTTTTGCGAAGAGTGCTTCTGTGTAGTTTGTCAGTAAATCCAGAGTGTCCAAATCGTCAATGAACCCAATGATTGTGCCAATATCTTTGATGTTGGGAATGGAAACTAGTCGATTATTGATAACCCAGCTTGAGCTGGCGATCCACACTCCAGTTAAGTTATTCTTGATGACCTGGAAAATAGGGAATGGGATGACTTTAAGCTATATTGCATGAGCCTTTAAAATGTAGTTTTTTAATGTAGTTTATCGACTCAAGCTTGAAAATTCATCAAAGAAAATCAGGGCATATAATCAAACAAAATGCAACTGGGAATTGCAAAAAGTACATGTAATTAATTCACTTTGTCAGCAGCAAATCTCATATTTACCCATCAATATTATTGGGTGAGGAAAATGATACTGCTCTTATCATTATACAGTATTTGGTTTGAAGCTGACCTGTTTTGTAGACTACATTGTAAGATTAGTCTATTAGACTGCAACGTTAGTTTAAAGCATTTCAAACAGCATTGTATCCATGAAATAAGTAAATTCATACTAACATAAAAAATATGATTTTAACAAATACTTATGAATCTATGAATGTATACACTGTACAAATATAACCTTTTTTTCTGACAACAAATCAGGCTAAACTTTTCCTGATTTAGGTAACGTGGGATTACCAAAATTATTACTATTACTTAAACTCCATACTAATAGTGTTCAGCCATGGACATTTTTATTTCCTATATTTCCTCAGTTTCTGTAAAAATTGCCTTTCAAACATTCTGACTCTGTTTACATTTCTTGATCTCCTTTCACAAACGTCTTGCAATAGGTTGGTGACATTTTGGCCAAATTCTCCTGACTGAATGGGTGTCACTAAGTCAGGTTTGAACTCGCACACACCTTTTCAGCCCACAAATTTTCTATAGGACGGAGGTCAGGACTTTGTTCTAATCACTCAAAATGTAAAATGTTGTTGTCCTTAGGGTACTTTTGAATTAATTTAGGTTCATTGTCCCTTTAGAAAAACTCTTCTGTGCCTGAGCTTTAAACTCCTGGTTAATTTTTTGATTTATTGCTTCCATGTTTCCACATAACGTGTTTCCCTCATGATTTCTTTTGAACAGCACTAGCACTAAATAGCCCCACAGCATTTTGGTGCCACTCTATACAATTGGAAGGGTGTTCTGAGGCTTGCAAGCTAATGTTTTCTTAAATGCAATGTTGTTGTTTTTGTAGCCAAACTGTTCAGCTGGTTCACTCACCAAAAAAAGTTGTCTCTCTTAGTACAAGCACAAACTGACTCTGTCTTCTTACTGACTGAGTGGCCCTTGGGACATGTTGGTTCATGATTCATCTTTACAGTGGCTTGCTAAAGCTCTTTCTAAAGCTTCAGGAAGCATTTTCTTAACATCTTTTGATTTTGTTCTATGTTTATAAGTCCATTTTCCACCAAAAACAGTTACGGTAATCCTTGGGATACAGGACCTGTCTCCTCCCTGTATGGGATAGTGGCTTGGTGTTCTCATGGTCTGCACATATTTTTTTGTAAAAACATGAACACCACGGATCTGGAAATAGTACCCTAGGATGAACCAGAAGTAAGTGGGAGGACTACTCCCTTGTATCATGTGATTTATTTTGATTTTCCAAAGATCTCTAATAAGGAAGAAGTGAAAATGTTCAACATAAGTTTACAAAGTCATAACATCATAATCTGACTTCTCCCAAATTATTTAAAGGTATAGCAATCTTAGTGTGTGAAATCTTGTGATTTAGAAGAAATCAATAAAAAAATGTAAAAAAATCACTGACTACTTTCAATGTCATTAATCAGGTAGCAAGTGCAAATTTTTTGGTAAATCTAACTGACCTAAACAGGAAAAGTTTAGGCTGATTTATTGTCAGGCAGTCAGAAAAAAATAAACTAAATATTTACAGCATACATAAAATATCTGGTTTCAAATGTAATTATTTAAAAATTGATTCAGGGGATTTCAAATACAATTATTTTTTAATTTAATACATAATATAATAAAACTGATTGATTATCAACTTTTTAATATAGTTTAAAAAATAAATGAATTAATGAATTGTATTTACTATTTCTTTCTTTATTACATTGTGTCACTCTTTCAGAACTCCATTCTCCTTTACTAACCTGTTCAAAAAAGATTGCAGCCGGTTCTGCCAGGGCAAACACAATCACCACTTTGACTTGTGTTGTTTTGATATTGTTAATAATGGTTTGCACTGCTGGTTTAGGGTCAGTGTAAACAGGGATCAGGCCTTGATAGGCCACACATACAGACATATTCTCTGCTACTTTGGAGAACTGTTGCACACCTCGTTGTCCATACTCCTCCTCACTTCCTATCACAGCGACCCAGCTCCAATTAAACCTATTCATAAGATGAACCATGGCATCCACTTGCCATTTGTCGCTGGGAACTGTGCGGAAGAATGATGGGTAAAGGAGATTATCGCTGAATTTGTCACTGGTGGCACCGTAGCTAATCTAGAGCAAAAAGAGTCACATTATAAAGAAATCTTTATAAATAAAAACAATAGCAGTAAGTTAACACAGACTATTTAGTTTAAAACACAAGTTATATCATTAACATGTTTTGGCAAATCTTAGCTAAATGTAATTATTTTAGACACAATTGTCTTTTAAAATTTTGTGAATATTAACATCAGTTGAAGCATAATAACTCTGCATGTAGAAAGTAACTTGGAACTAGTTACAACATATTTTTAATTCACTTGCAAACATGTTGATTCTGTGTCAAAAGTAAAAAAATATATAGTCTATAGTATAAGTGTATTCAAACTACAACGCATATGAGTATATGAAAAGAATGTCATTATTTTTGGAGTTTTACATTATATTTTTATAGAACTATTTCTATAGATGTGACTTCTTAAAGCCAATTAATTAAAATAGCAGCTTTTCCTGTAAAAATTAATGAGGAATTGCTATATACTTAAATTGTTCGAAGGTTGCCAGTTTGATACTAAGCTGTGGACCTTGTGTGTGGAGCTTTTATATTCAAGTTAGCTTTCTCTGGTTATTCCTTCCGCAGTCCACAGACGTGCATGTCAAGACATTTGGAATTAAGATTGCTCTTGAGTTTTAGTGCATTAATGGCTGTGATGGACTGATGGCCTCCCCAGTTTTGATCCTGCCAGTTACATGCTTACTGTAACCCCAACAGGACTAAGCAGCTGCAGAAAATGTATCACTAGACAGCTGAAGCTTGTACTTGTTTCACTTTCAGTTGAAAAAATTGCAAAAGCAACATTTCTATTTTGTGTTTAGAACTGAAGTTGATCCCAAAGAAATGGACAGGGTTCTAATAATAATAAAGTTATTATGCTGCACTCAGGTGGACCAAATTCAAGACTTATACATAAAAAGAATACTGGATTACATGAACAAAGCTCCTTTACACATAACAAAAAACTATGAAGTATTCTTGTTGTCAAAATTGTTGATGTAAACTGAAATATTTAGGTGTGGAAGTGTCTAAGACCTGTTAGACTGCCTTGCAAGTACAGACTGAATTGCCAGACTGCTGACAGCCAGATTTTGTTACCAGCAAACACAGTTTATACAAAGCTTTGTGGAAAAAAAAATCTTTGTGAATCCTGAACTGTATAGCCTAGATGATCATGAAATTGTATTGTTTTAATTCAATTATGTATTAAAAAGAAAAAATATATACTTCATGTCATATAAATATTACGAATATTTGAAAGTTTAATACAGTTATTTCCACAAGAAAAAAATAAAACCAGTTAATGGAAGTTAAATTTGTATTCAAACCTGCGGCATCAGAAAGAAACCCAGAAGTTTTCCGATGACTGACACCATTTCCGAGGTATAAGGACCAATGACGGCTGACATGCTGGTTTCATAGTCGGTGTAATTACACTTCACAGAAAGAGCATTGCTGGTTTTTTCAGTGAGAAAGGAGATAGTGGGCTTCACGACAATGGAGGAGTGTCTGCAAGTGTCGTAAATTGTATACCCTAACTTGACACCCGGTAGAAGATCCTGTTTTCCGTTGATCTCCTCCACGGCATATTTCATCACCAGAGCAAGGCCAAGTCCAAGTTCATTCAAACTGTTGGACAAACATGTGAGGTTTAGTGTAAAAATGTATGTATAACAGTAGAAAACTTTAAAAAGTATCCTTTTCTCATAATTACATTACCTTTCACACTTGATGCTGTTTGGCTCACTAATAAAACTGATGTTGTTCGATTGTTGGTTAATTGGAAAGAGTCCTCCAAGGTTGACATCTCCAGGCAAGCTGAAGAGGTTTGTGGAGATGTTTTGAAACCACTCTGGAGAGTTCATGCTGCAGCACGGTCTGAGCGCCCAGCACACAGCACACAGCAGAGAGAAGAGTGAAGCCATGGTGCAGATAAGCTGGAGACTGTAGCAAGAGGCAGGAAAACAGAGCACATATGTGTCAGCGTGTCAAAAAATGTGGTTGCATGCAAATTCACCAGGAATTGCCCAGAGCCATACAGTATGAACTTACAGGAGTGGCGCACAAATGAAAAAAAAACAATCAGAAAAGACACATTCACTTGAAAATAGCAAATCATGCTCTATGATGCAAATCATCATAGAGTAAATTAAATGAAAGGTAAAAGAATAATTCAGAGTATTTTTTTCCAACTACTACATAATGTAAAAGCAATGATTTGTTTATTTTTGCTTTCATTTTTTTACCCTATCTTTTGTTATTGTCTTTCCATACACATCCAATATATCAAGAACTGGGTTGCAGTGTAAATATATATATAAAAAAAAAAATTGCCAGCCTTGCAATTGCTTAGAAACGAGGATGTTATAGCCCTATTAGGTTGCATGTATGGAGCACACACTACAAGCAGCATTACTTGAATGCCTGATATACAGTTTATTACATAAATTTGAAAAATATGGAATAGCCCTTTTTTTAATAACTCAGCATACAAACTGAAACAAATTACATAGAATCATCGTAAACAGACCGATCTTTTTAAACCAATATTTCTGGTATTGTAATTTTCATCTTAAGACAAATAAAAACATGACATTACATTAGAACAGTAGTAATAAGTACGAACATGGTTTTAAATAAAAGTATGTTGATCCTTAGAGTTATTTTCAAAAAGTAATTTGATAAACATGCCTTATATATTGATATTTTAATATCTTGAACATGACTGGAGTTAAAGCTAAGTTTCAAGTGTTTTTTTTATTTTTTTCTACATATGTTCAGGATTTCCAGTGAATTTGTACTGAATTATCTACTCATTTTTACCTCAGGCATGAAAAGTAACATGGAAACTTGTATAGCATATAGAAAGGGTTTCTGACAATAACATTTAGGACATTTTAATGTGATGTTATGCATTGAAGGCAAAAAGATTTTCCTATCTAGAGAAATCAATGCATTCATTTTGCTATTGTTGAAGACACTAGTGCAGGAAGGAGGTAGGCAGAATCATAATGGGCAAGAAGTAAGGGGAAAAATGGCAAGTTTTAATATGAGTGCTTATAGAAATCCTACATACAAGAAGGACTGATTACTTGATGGGCAACAGAAGACTGTTGGGAAAATGACTCAAGGAGTAACTCAGTAAACAACAAGGAAAAACTGGAATAAGGGAATGACAAGGATTAGGGACAAAGTAGCCTAACAAACAAAAAAACAGGAATGCAGGAAAATACAACACAAATGATAAAACCCACGCCTGCAGGTTGTGACAGAATTTCTGTTGAAATGCCTCCAAAACGCTGGTACAATTACACTGTGTATATCAAACCTGCATGCAGCTGCCATTTCAATAAAAGAGTAAATTAAGCACTTTTGTAAACATGAGTTTAGAGTCGTTTCATCCCGCACAAACATCTTTTGGCTGGGGTGGGGTTCTGCCAGTTGTTTTTGTGATGCTGGAGCAGATAAAATACATGGTGAGTCACGAAAGAAACCTGTAAAAAAAACAAAACTTTCTTTCTTTCTTTCTTTCTTTCTTTCTTTCTTTCTTTCTTTCTTTCTTTCTTTCTTTCTTTCTTTCTTTCTTTCTTTCTTTCTTTCTTTCTTTCTTTCTTTCTTTCTTTCTTTCTTTCTTTCTTTCTTTCTTTCTTTCTTTCTTTCTTTGAAAACAGCTACTATAATGTTTATGAATGTTCAGCATTTGTAAAATTTAATTAAAGTTTGTATTTTTGAGAACTGGTTTAAGTATTGCATGCCAAATGAATGGTCCAAGAAATACAACTACCAGTGAGAGTTACTCTAGAAAATACAATTTCATTGCAATGCAGAGGTTAAGTTCACAATTAGATACTCATAGTGCAGATTCAAAAAGTTACACTTTCACATGATTTCTTTTTTAAAGATGATAAAGCTGGTCAAGTAAAACCTTCAAGTCCCACTACGACGTTGTTTTGAAGAGGTGGTGGTAGGTTTTCAACATTGTCAGTCATTTTCTTACCTCTAGAGCTGCTCTTCAAATTTACTTATGTGCTTTCATACAAGATAAGAAATGAAGAGATTAAATCTTAACTCAAAACCTTTTTAATAACAGGACGATTTCAAAACTCATGTTCCTCGCCAAGAGTTTGGAGAACACAAATTATATTTTTGATATTTGTGGGTTGAACAGCAGACTTAGAGGACTATAAAAAGTTGAGTATTTGCCCATTTAAAACCCGTTTTCATATCATGAAAATATTGCATGGTAGACAGTGATTTTAAATTTGCATTTTCTTTTGTCTCTGAGGCATTGAAGCTCATCTCTCCAGAGAATTGTATTGTCATTTGACTGAGGTTGGTTAACGCCTCAGTGGATTTATCTGTCAGGAGATGCTCAGGTTACAAATTCCTTTAGCCTAATTAATCAGAGCTTTTTTTTCACAGCAAAACCTCATCTGCTGACAACTAATATTTCTATTTTTTTTTTTTTTTTACAAATTAATCTTGAAAATTACACTGGTTGCTAAATTCTTTATTTTCGATATAATAAAACTCACAAACATCTGTATTCTAATAATATGCAAATACATGTTAAAAACAAGGCTGTTTTGATATTTCATCATATGTTGACAAGTTTTGTATCAAGTTCTGTATTTACCGCAGAGTTGGTTTTGCATGTTCTTTTGCATAAAGTGTTCATTTATCTCTATATTTCCTTCCAAGATATTTGTATAAACCTACAGTGGACACATGCACTTGCAAATGAGGTTTTGATTAAGTGTATGAAGACTGACTGAGTTTATAAGGCAAAGGACACTACATGCCTCTTTTAGCTTACTTTCAATCCTAAATCCTTGTTTAAAACTGTGCAGCCCATATTTTGCATATCAGCTTATAAATGAAATTTTTTTAAGTACACATTTGAATATTTAAAGGGATTCAAAATCACTTAAAACCTCTATAATTTTAACATTTAGTTTAAATAATGAACTTAATTGGTTGCATTTTTCAGGTTCATCTTCAGTTTACTTCAAGATGAAAACCTCACATACCAATAATAATAATAATAATAATAATAATAATAATAATAATAATAATAATAATAATAATAATAATAATAATGGGGGCGACTGTGGCTCAGGGGTTTCGGAGTTCGCATGGTAACCGAAGGGTTGCTGGTTAGTAGCTTGCTGCCACCAGTGTGTGAATGTGAGCGTGAGCATCTGACTTTATGACATGCATTACATGTACGGCTTCCAAACTAATAATGCTTATTAATGAATAATATCATGATGACATAAGCTATAACCTCCTGCAATAGGAACAATTTCAAAATATAATGTGACTTTCTATTGTTTTTCTTATTTTAATTCTAAGCATTTACAAGAACAGATTTTATTCATAATTTTGTGTTATTTTTAACGGTACGGTTCAGTATACTAAAGTACAGAGAGGAAGCACTAGGTTTTACTAAATTATGAGAAACATTTGAATATAAACCGACTGAGGTCTTTCCATGTGTGAAGCTTGTCATGTTGTACCCTGTAATCGCTGTCAGAAAGGCATATTATGTCATGCAGAAATGGTCTTCATAATCAAAATTACACTTTATGTAAAAGAGTAAAGTCAGACATTTTGAACTGATGTTTTGTCAACTGTTTATAAATTAATATCTTACATTTTGCTGTGGTAACTGTTAATTTTCACTTAAATAGTGCTATATTTGTTAGGAAAATGCATTTGTGGGCTGAACAGCAGACTTAAGGATGTGGATAGTGATTGTGAAATCTTCTCTTTCAATACAAGAAAGCTTATTTAACTCTTTAATAATTGTACAAAGAGGGACCTAAGGCACCAGCCTTGACCCTTCAAGGTAAGATGATGGATGGATGGATCCATGAAATAAAAGAAAAACTGTTGGAGTAAAAACCTAATTGTTTGAAATATAAAACATGGATGAAGCATTACCTATATTTACAAAAAAATGAGTGCAGCTGCTAAGATATTACCTACTTATTATTTTTTAACACAACCCCCGCTGAAAATTTGGAAATTTCCCTATTCTTTATTTAAAGCAAATCCATATTAGATAAATATGGTTAGATAATGATTGTTCCAAGAGGGACCAAGACTGAAATGGTATTATTATTATTATTATTATTATTATTATTATTATTATTATTATTATTATTATTATTATTATTATTCCTTATTTTGTTGTATTGTCTTGGTTATTGTCTTATTGTAATTGCTTTCTTGTATTTTAATCATCACATAGATTTATGCTGTGTTCCAATTTTAATCATGTTAAGCACCTTGAATTGCCTTGTGTTGAAAGTGTGCTATACAAATAAAATTGCCTTGTCAAAACATCTATCAAACAATATATATTTGCATGCATTTAAAAAAATAGAACTAAACATAGTTTCCAATGACACTCTAAGACCTTAACTGCAATCTAAAAAGTAAAACCTAAATAAAGAGTGGAAATCAGAAAATGCAGATGCTGTATGGATCATTGATATGCAGCACTCCCTGAGGTAGAAAATTAAAGACAAAGGCAAATAGGAAACACACTAATCGCATTAAAGTCTAAGAAAGAACTGCATTTTTGTCAGTGCCGATCCTCTGTAGCCTCACTTTTATGCAAAATCCTAAACAGGATCAGCTCAGGGAGTGGTCTCCTATTTGTTTCACATGACTGAAAGAATTCCTTTGAATCACAAGTTGAATGCGAGGTGCTCATTTGATTAGGAAATTGTGGAAAAAACCCACAATGCAAAGTAATTACTGAGAAATCCTTCTTACCAACACGTTAGTTGTCATAAAGATTTGGTATTTCTTATGAAAACAACAGAAATAAATACTCCTAAAAAGTTTCAGTTCTGCATCACAAGTGCAAACCATTTGGATGCTCTCCTGCAGGTTGCATTCATAACTTCTCTTTGCTGCCATGACAGTTTTTTATGTAATCTTTATAAACTGGCCTGATTTGAAGGAATGTCAGTTACAGGAAGGGTTTGTTCCTGAACATAAAGGGAGGTATTCTGTTGCCTATCTTGTTAGTCATCTTGACGTAAGACAACTGGTGATGAAATCCAGTGTTTTTCTTTTTGTGCCGCCTCTCCGTTTTTCCTACCTACACCTCATTCTTGCTCCTTGAGCTGATATTTGAAGTTTGATCCTCTCAGTGAATAACCAGGATCACTTTGTTTGCAGAAACATAGAAAAAAAACTCAAATGTCTGTGCCCTGATCTGGTGTGCGATTAGTAGGGACACAGAACTTCTGCTGTTTGCACTGATTGTGGATTTAGATTAAAATCTTGTTTATGCTTGAGCTACTATGCCTCTGAAGCATGGCCTCACCTTGTACCTTGTTATGTTGTACAGTCATGGTAAACTCTCATTGATGATGTGTGTCACATATTAATGTGTTCATCTTAATGCACTTTGTTTTTTGTTTTGTTTTTTACAATAGTCTAACATATTTTTTTTTCAGTCTTTGCACTGTTAATTTTTTACAGTATTCCTACCAGTTGATGTTCAAAAAATCTTTTCTATGTAAAAACACACATATAAGGTTATTTTTATTGATATTTTACATCACATTTCAGCACAAATGAATACATAATTGCAGAGTTTAATGAATTCTTCTACTTTTTTTAAAACCTTTTGTTACAAATAAAAACCCCCACATAAGATCCATCCATCCATCCATCCATTTTCTTAACCGCTTATCCAATTCAGGGTCACGGGGGAGCTGGAGCCTATCCCAGCAATTATCAGGCGTTAGGCAGGGTACACTCTGAACAGGACGCCAGTCTGTTGCAGGGCCAACACAGAGAGACAGACAACCATTCACACTCACATTCATTCCTAGGACAATTTAGAGTGATCAATTCACCTATCATGCATGTTTTTGGACTGTGGGAGGAAGCCGGAGTACCCGGAGAGAACCCACGCATACACGGGGAGAACATGCAAACTCCATGCAGAAAGACCCTGGGCCGGGATACGAACCCACGACCTTCTTGCTGCAAGGCAACAGCGCTAACCACTGCGCCACCGTGCAGCCATCACATAAGATCCAGTGCAATTGAATATTTTAAAATTCCACCTAAATCATAAAGAGATTTCACTTCTTTGATCTAATTGTAACATAAATCTAAAATAGCTGTTCTGTGAAGGCCTCAGAGGTTTGTTTAAAGATTTTAGTGAATAATTGTCACAGAGGCTGATAGAAGAACACAGCAGACTGTTCAGGGATAAAATTGTGGAGACGTTTAAAGCAGAGTACGATTATTAAAATATATCCCAAGCTGCGAACATCCCACAGAGCTCTGTTCAAGCTTTCATCTGGAAACAGAAAGAGCATAGTACAACTGAAAAACTTAAAAAAATATGGTTGTCATGACCTAGCCTGACAGCCTGAGCAAGAAGAGCATGGATCAGACAAACAGCCAAGAACTTTATGGTAACTCTGGAGGAGCTGTAGAGATCTATAGCTCAGATGAGAGAATCTGTTGACAGTGGTGCATTAAACAAATCTTACCTCAGTGGAAGAGTGGCAACAAGAAAGTCATTCTAGAAAGACGGGGAAACAGAAACTCCAACGTTTAGTGAGGTGCTCTGGTCAGATGAGATAAAAATGAACTTATTGGCCTATATAAACAACACCATTAGAGGTGAAATTGAAGATTTATCTGAATACAATGTCCCCATGACTAAACAGTTTGGTGGCAGTATAATGCTGAGAGGATGCCTTCCTTCAAAATTTATTATCTTGTGAAGCACCTTAAGATGACATCTGTTGTGAATTGGCACTACATAAATAAAATTAGTTGAATTGAGACTTGGGAGGAGGTTAACCTTACAGCATGGCAATGACCAAAAAATATGCTACCAGATGCAATGGTTTCGATCAAACAATAATCAATCTTGTGTTCGGATGAACAATTAAAATTTTAGACTTAAATCAAATTGAGAATTTGGAACAATTCTTAAAATTTGATGTTCACTGACCCAATCCATCCAGTCTGACAGAACAGAAGATGATTACAGGCGAACAAGGAGAGAATGTTCATTGTTCAGTGTTCATTGTGCAAAGCTTGTCGAGATATTCCTCAAAACACTTGCAGCCAAACACAGCCATCTGACTATTCTGCCATACTTTGTGTTTGCATGTTATATAAAATCTGAATATAATGCATTTAAGTTTTTGGTTGTAACTTAAAAAAAACATGAGAAAGGGTATGAATACTTTAGCAAGGTACTGTAAATACCAGCAGAAAAAAAACGGAGAGAAACAGACAAATTACTGGAAAACCTCCATATGACGTTGGTCTTTCTTGCTTTTTATTGGAGGAAGTTTGTGACCATTTGTAGTGACTGTAAAAGAGAAGTAAAACTGTTTGCTTGAATTGATACATTTATGATTAAGGTAATGCTGATTAGTTTTACCTTATTCTTTCTGAGATATAACTTTAGCTGTTGCGTGTATAGCCCCTCAAAACTGCAGACAATTTCCCTGTTTGGCCACTAGATGGCAGATGTGTGCATTTTAGCGCATTGAGCTACAACACACAGACTCTGCATTGTTTGCCGAGCTGCTTCAATCTGTCTCTTTACTTGCACACGCAGATTAATTAAGGAAGCCTGAGAAGAGTCAAAGATAAGCAATATGTGGCTGATGGAGTGAACAGTGAGCTGCTCCTCTACAGTTGTGTGGGAAGCAGGTACAGTACACTAGGTACAGTTAAGAGTCAGTCAGCATGAAAACCGATATAATTGTGTCATTCTTTTGTCAAAAAACACTGAAGAACAACGTGTTTTGTCCAGTTAGCATGATACTCTGTTTCCTGGTTTGCTTGTAGCTTTCCAGGGGTAAAGCCTTATAACCTGCAAAATGAGGGAACACTTGCACAACACCAGTCAAGCTGAAAAAGCTCGTGTGTCGTTTGCATCAAGAGAACAAACAAAACTAACATCATTATGTGATGAATAGGGAATTTTGTTCATTTGTATACTTTTTTTCTCCAAAATAATAAACGCTGGCTGTGAAGTAGAAGATCACTGGTCCCCTTCTTTTCTTTTTCCCAGAGCTACTCTTCCCGCTTAGACATACCCATTAATAGCACCCACTCTCCCTTGTATCCTTTCTCACCCATCCCCTGCACCAGAACCCCCCCTCCTACCACCATCGAGAGACCCCCCCCAGACCGCCCCCCCGCATCTCTGTCGGATCACTCTAATCTTCAGAGCTGGCCCGAGACACACTGGGCCCGTTGTTGACATGCTGGCCTCATACCCCACAGGGGGCTGACAAATTATTAGCCAGCCTATCAGTGCAGAGCAAGGACATCCATCCAGCCTGCAAGTTTCTGCAGCCAGCCAAGTCGCAAAATACAAAATGGAGCAACTGGACCATTTGTTTCAATCGGTTCTGCAATGCTGTAGAGAAAATATGGGAATGATGAGATTCCATGTTGGTACTGTGAATGCGACTGGTCAGGGTTGAATTGGCTGTTGTTTACAAACTCCGACTGTGTTGCTGCAGTCCGGAGTTTTTTAATTTTTTTACCTCACCTTGAAGGGTTAAATAAAGCATTCATCCTCTCCCTAATTCAGCAGAAAAACTTGTTCTTCTTCGTGTCTGTAACGCGTGTCTTTGTGCATGTGCACTCTAAAAGTGTGTCGCAACTTCATCTAGTCTGTAGATCCACATGTGCAGAGATATATAAAATGTGGCATGTCACATTTATATTATTTTACATGCTCTTAACTAACCACATGTATAAAACTATTATGCATGAGTCTATCCTTAGTTGGAGCAATTCCCCATCAATATTATTTTGTCAAAAAAGTGAACACAAATCTTTTAAAAATTAACTTGATTCTTAGAAGTGTGTTAGCTTTAGAAGCTGTGTTTGCTCTCTCCATTAAAAGGCCCTCAGGTAAGGACAAAATGGGCTTTGGTGCATGGTTCTCAAACATGGTTTAGTCTCTGCCGGTGTGCTCTGCTGCTTGGAGAGCACTGATTGACTGACTGACTCACGGCAGCCTGTGAGGACAAAGCAGTGACAACTGTATGAGCCTGTTTGATAATCTGGATAAACAGGAGTGAAGTTTTAGGCACTCTCTTTGACAATTGAATTGGGTTATGACAGAAAAAGCAAGTGGCAGACAGAAGTGTTGCAGAAAAATATCGCCCCACAGGAACTAGTCAAAGACTGACCAAGGGCCTTGAACTCTGACATCACCTCAGTGATTGATTCAGTTATTTATCACTTTGTGCAAATGAACTGTGTTGTCCCTGCTGTGCAAACGCTGATGACATTTGAAGACAAATGAATTTAGGACAAGTTTGTGTGGCCTTGTGTTGGCCGGCCATTGGTAGTTCTGCACATGATAGCTCAAAATGAAGAAATAGCAACCAAAGACTTGGAAAAAAGTATTCCACAGCTCAATTACCAACCTGCATGTATTCTATCCCACATAACATTTTCCGTCCTGGTTATTGGTATCTTCACATAACACATTGTGATGTGCATTACTTCTTTATATATTAAAAAAAATGGAAACCTTTCATAGAGACAAGAACATCTGAATGTAAAGAGTCAAAGTATTGCCCAAACCCAACCAGTAAGAGCCCAAGTAATATTTCATAGGTTATTGTCATTTAATTAACAAAGTGATACCAAAAAGGTTTGACGCTTGCTTGTCAAAAAAATGTTAAAATGCCCAGATGGAATGATGGACAAAGTAGATATGGATAAATAGGTTTTATTCACAAGAAGCTGGCATGTCAAGAAGATGCAGTAGAAGGTAGAGCCCTACATGGTTACACCAACAGTGTAGCTGCAAACATATAGGTGCAATTGGGAAGAAAACCCACACTTACCAACTAAGTAGTATACCAGAAGTTGCAAAGTTTCTGCAGAGTCAATAGCTACAAACCTCATGTGGACTTCTGATCAGATTGCTATTTAATTATTTAAAAGAGCTCTTCATGCAGCAGCATAATAGGATATTTTGGATAATTTAATAAGATTTGGAAGGTATTCTAGGAATTACTTCTTCTAGCTCCATTGTGACCCATGGATCGATGTGTTTGGTATGGATGAAGTTGACTGATCTTCACAGAGCTCTGATCTTAGCCTTTTAAGATAAATTAGAGCAGAGACATCAATGTCTGACCTCAAAATAGTGGCCTGGAAAAATGAACAAATGTTGTTAAACAGACTTAACTGGAGGAATAAAGCTGTAATTCCACATCCAATTCCACAGGGTTAGGGTTAGGGTTAGGGTTAGGGTTATTATGTGCAATCCCATTTGCTAAATATGGTGGCGGTGTGGCACAACTCCCAAGACCTATGACCCCAAACATTGCTGACTGGAGTATACAAACATTAAACCATTCAAACAAGGGCAAAGTGACAAGGCAATCAACTACTACAACCTTTATAGTATGTTATTATCTAATTATAAAAAGTTTTTTGCATATATTTTATTGAGAATGTTCAGTCAAGAATAGGCCAATTCTTTTAACTTCTAAACAGTTTCTGGATATTACTTTTTTGCTTACTTGAAGTTTCACTACCTACAGTGGGATCCTGAAAACAGCTTTGGCAATGAGTGGTTTTCATGACGCTTCTGTGTGTCCCACTGAAGTGTTTAAACAAATACATAGCATTGACTGGCAGTGTTGCGATGTTGCATCACTGCAGATGTAAATGATTAATTTTTATTTTTAAGAATCAACTGCAAATTAAATGTATTTTAGTACCATTGTTGGGGTGATAAAACAATGTTTACCTGCTTCTTACATAAATTGTCAACATATTGGTTTTGTAAAAATCGTTTTGATGTTATTGAATTAATAGACTAAATATTCAATTGTGCTCAGATTCTGTTAAATGTCTTTTGAAGTTAACCTGATTTTGAATAAATACCAAAACAATATTTATTCTAAATTAATGCTTGTCCTGTTGGCCTGTGCGTGCAGCTAGGCGTGTGTCTCCCAAAGCGTGTACATGCCCTCAGTGGTGTCATGTTACATCTCACAGCTAACCTCTCATCTGTCACCCTTCATCCTGTGACTCATCAGACAAGTAATCTATAATCTGTGACTTGGTTTGCTTCATTGTTGTGGGCTAAACCTGCAGCAGCAAGCAAAGTGAAACATTTCCTATACAGCAAATAAGATTTTGGAGCAACAGTACTGCTTATATGTGAAATAGTGGGTCAGAAATACTGATATTCAGCCTATTTACCTGAAGTTGAGTGTAAATTTGAATCAGGTGTGTTAATAAGGGAAAACAACTGTAACAGGTAGGATAACCTCCCTTTAGGACTGATTTTGAACACCTCTGTAATAATCCTTAATCTGATGATGCACTGTGCAGATGCTCAGTTGAGATAAAGGTTCACCTACGCAAGCATGCCAGATGCTTTGAGCTGCTCACTTGGCAGAAGAGTTCGACCATTTTTTCCCCCAGCCACATGCATTGACTGTATATAGAGCATTAAAATTTCATCCCAAGACAGCCAGATAATCAGCAAATTTCCACAAAAAAAATAACCAGCAAAAAAAGTTTATCTTGAGGCTGAAATAATTTGGTACATTCATAAATTTGATACCATTTGTCCAAATACCTTCAAGTATAACCATCAGGGGTTCATCATAAGCAATACTCATACTCCATAGAAATTGCGGGGCTTGCTGCTTTGTGAAATGCTCTTCACTTTCCATTTAAACCTACAAACACATTTTTAGATAAAATAACATACATCCCAAGATAAGCAGTGCAGCTTTATCCATATAGATTTGTCACTTGGATTTTGTCTTTCTGTACATTAGTTAAAGTAACTTTTAGTTTTCTATTTTTTTTTCTCAATTGCATGTTTCTATGGTTGTCTGCTTTGATCTGCTAGTAGAAGGTTTCACACCGAAGTTCTTTTTGTAGTTTGCTTTGCTTGTGCATGCATTTTTGTCAAGCCTTACCCACTGTATGTTGAGCTATCGGCAGCAACATTTATTTTTTAAAGGCAAATATTTTCATTACAAATTGCATGGTTAATTGTGAACAGATTTTATTTCTTTAAATGTGTGCTCAAAGGATTCTTAAACAGAAAATAGACAAATCAATGCTTCTGACATATCCTACACAGCCTCAAAGGTAATATTATGCATATTTTCCGCCAAGAGACTGTTATCCAAAAATAAAACTGCTCCTTCTGTTGGATCGGTGGCCAGAGTGTTGAGATTTTATGACTAGCTTCAGGAGATGCTCCAAATCTTAAGCCAGAACCCTTCTCAACAATAACACAGTTTTCAGATGATGGGCTCTCTTCAAGGTACAGCCTCCTCTCCGTCCAAGCCTCATTTGAAGTGAGGTAGCCTTTTAGTGAGCAGCTGGGAAAACATCCTATGAGTGGGCGGCCGAATCTGAACAGTAAGAAATTGTTGTCACTGCTTTTGGAGCAGCAACTGATCGTGCAGTGTGGAATTTTACCCGGCCAACTTATGTAAGAGGCACATCTAACATAGGACAGAGGATATGTCATAGAGATAAAAGCAAAAGAGCTGCAGAGAGAAAGAAGAACATCTAGAGAATCTGGAGAGTAATTGGAAGTATTGTTGCCAGGCTCCAGCACTTATGTGGAGGGGAGACATACTGTTCATGAGTAGGTAAACGCAGGGGAGTGAAAGCTCGAGATGTCTGGTGCTTCAAGTACAGTCCTGACTCTGCTTGTTGGAAGGCCTCTAATTTAGTCTGCTGCGCCTCAAGTTGAACCCTGTCACCCTGCACTTACCAAGGAATGAGTCACAAACTGAGTCCGTCAGTCAGCAGATGAGTTAATGTGGTTTTATTAAAAAGAGGTGTGTCTTTCACTCTGACTCAATAATTGCTTCCTTCTGAAGACAGACAGAGATCAGCATCTGCTGCAAAGAACAGAGAAGAGGGTGACGTGGTGGGGGGGCAGACTGTATATAGAAACATACCAGCTGCCTTGATCTGACCCTCGGGGTGTTTGCCCCCCCCCCTGTACAGGTTAGGAGCTGCTCCACACGAGCAGAAGCACAGTCACTTTAGGAAACCTGACTCTGCTTCCACTCATAGTCCTTTCATAACCCTCATCACATGCTGAGACACAGTTTAATGTGTTTTACAATAAGTGTGTGAGTGTGCTCTTTTGTTTCCGTTTTTCGATAAATACTGGGCACGTCAGTAACCCCCCCCCCCCAAAAAAAATAAAAATAAAAAAATAAAAGTGCAGTATAGAAGCAAAACATCAGCTTTCATCACATAACTACAACAAAGACTGGCATATTTTATTGGTATTTTTTGTGTTAGAGCAAAGAAAGGGAGAACATGATTGTAAAGTTTCAGTGCATGATACATGGCTTTCAACACTTTTTATGATTCAAAACTCAAAAGTTTGAAGTGCATTTCAATTTACTCCGACCCTTCTCTCTGATGTTGTGATTTTTTGAAACAATATACCAAGTTTTGAGCATCATGTGGAAGCCTGTTCAATCCATTTTTGAAAATGCAGAGTATGGGACAACTGAAGAAGACCCTCTGATGTGATGTGAACAACAATGAATTGTTTGGCCTACATGTGAAATAAAGGATGTGGCAGAAAACTTACACTGCACATCACTCCTGAAAACAATGTCCCGCACAGTTAAAGATAGTGGTGACAGCACCGTGCCGTGGCAATGCTTTTCTCTGGAAAGAAATGGGGAGGTTGGTCAGGGAAGATTGAGAAGAGTCACAGAGTTAAATTTAGGGCAGTCATGTAAGAAAACCCGTAGACCTGTATACCTAGCAAAAATATCTATATTGTGCTTACAAGGTACGGGACATCTGCTTGTAGTACAACAAAAAGACCTATGAATAAATCTATTGCAAACTATGCAAATCATTCATTCATTCTCTATAACCGTTTGTCTTTGGAGGGTTGAAGTGGGGGCAAAGCCCTATCTCCAGCAGTCATTGGGCAAGAGGTGGTGTACACCCTGGACAGGTTCATCAGTTTATCAGCTCTATGTGAATGTTGTTCTTGCTTTATTTAAAATCAACCCCCGCCCAAAAAAACAAAAAAATTAAAAACAAAACAAACTTTATTGAGCCTAGCGGGAAACTAAATGTTGTTGTGGCTCATTCTGTTAAATTCTTCAAGTGATTGTTGGGTAGGACGGATCTCCTAGTGGTCTTTGATATATTAAAACTGAAAAATCTTCCAACTGACAACACTCTGCTGTTGTAGGATAATCTCATGGAGAGGATGCTCTAGGTTGTTCATAATGTTCTTGATTTTATGAAGAATCTTCTTTGGATCATCATCTCCAGAGGTTCCACAGCAGTACCTAAAACATAACGAGATTTCCAGATGATTACTAAGAGATATACATCAGCCCCCCTTATCAAATCAGACAGCTGCAGCTGATCCAGAACGCTGCTCCTCGTGTTCTCACTAGAACCAGGAAAGTAGAACACATCACCCCAGTTCTAAAGTTCTTACACTGGCTCCCTCTAGCTCAGAGAATAGACTTTAAAATACTCCTACTTGTTCATAAATCATTGAACGGTTTAGCACCAAAGTACATTGAAGATATGCTGTCACTATATCAACCCAGCAGACCACTCAGGTCCTCCAACTCTAGCCTACTAATCGTCCCTAGATCAGAACTAAACAGGGAGAGGCAGCTTTAGGCTTCTATGCTCCACAAATGTGGAATAAACCTCCAGACGAATGCAAAAACGCTGAATCGCTAGGCTCTTTTAAATCAAAGATAAAAACTCTACTATTCAGAGCTGCATTTGAATCTTAAATTGCGCTTTCTGATCACTTTTTGTTTTGTTTTGTTTACCCGATTGTGTTTTATCTGTTTTAATCTGTTTTAATTGCATAAATTTGTTCCTGAAAATATTTTTTATTGTTGTGGTTTAATTTCTATTCTTACTTTTTTATTTCTTTTTGAAGTGATTGTGTATTAATTACATACATTTGTTCCTTACACTATCTTTTCTTACTGATTGATTACTGTTAAAGTTATATTTTTTTGTTTGTAATCATGTGGTTTCATTATCACTGAATCATGTAAAGCACCTTGAATTGCCTTGTGTTGAAAGTGTGCTATACAAATAAAATTGCCTTGCCTTACAACCCTGCAGAGGATAGATGGTATAGATGGATAAACAGATGGCTGGACAGATAATCGGACGGACGGACAGTTGGAGAGATGGATGGGCTAGAGCACACTTGTCAAACTCGAAGCCCACTATAACCATTTATGTTGCCCTCTAAACTCTAGAGTGCCATATAAATAGAACCTTTAAGTTCCATTTTATGTGCACCTAAATACTATTTTATCACTCAAATCAGTGTTTTTTTTGATCAGTCATAAATCACATAACTGTAAAACGACATTCAGAAGCATTTAATTTTAACAGTGCGTTCACACCAAAGCGTCATAAACGCGCTGCACACCCCTAGTTGGAAGCTTGAATGTTCGCACCTCGAAGCGTGTCCAAATTGGACGCGGTTCAAAATACCCTGACCGGTACAACTCCGTAGCCGTCCTCTGGCCTTTTCCTCCTTCTCCCAACCCTCTGTGAGCTGCTGCGGCTGCTGTGGACTCTGGTCTCCGAGCTGACTGCGTTACGTGTTCGGCCTGCCCCAGCAGAGAAAAAAGTTTGAGGAGCTGTTGTCTCACATAGGTCCAAGCATTGCCCGCCAAGACACCAACTACTATGCTGAGCGGCTGTCCATCTCTCTGTGGTTTGTAAAAGTGTATAATATGAAAAAAAAGATTATAATATGTGAGCGGTGCTGGACTTAATGTGGTGGATCCATTGCCAGGGCTGGATCGTGTTATGGCCAACAACTCCTCCAGAAAGGCTGTCCGGATGAGGAAGCTGTTCATGGCTCACTTCTCTGCGGAGAGAGCGGTGCATTTGCAGCCACAACGGATATTTTAAGAGCCACCACAAACCTATATTAAGAACTTTGCTGTCTAAATAGTTTAAACTCTTATTATAATTTATTTTTAATAAATCTTAATATATTTGTTTTTATTCTTGTCTCTCTGGTGTCAAATAGCTTGGGGTGATTAGGCAAGGTGTTTCAGTATTTCCTCCATGTCATGCTGGTTTCATGAGGCCGCTTCCATACGGTGTCCTTGTTAATCTATCATGTTTTTGCACACCAGACACAACGGGGTTGTGCCCTCCAAGGCCTGCTCGCACCGTGAAGCAATCATTTTGACATTTGGTGTATTTTTTGCGCGAGCTAGCATTCAACAGTTCAAATCAGCACCATAGTGGCAGGCAGTCTCCTGCAGTTATATTATAGTTATATGCGCTTAACCCAAACTTAACAACAGTAAATATGGTGGATAGCTGTTGTAGCCCAAGATGCCATAACAGATGGGAACGAGATAAGGGAAGAGCGTTATACAAGAGTCCTAAGGATTCGGAGAAAACACAGAAAACGCAGAAAATGTTGGATTATTGCAATGAAACACGCTAGTGATCAGCTAAAATAAAGCTGTGGGACCCCCGCGAGGAAAGGCATACGCTTATGTGATGGCCACTTCATATCAGGTAAACCAACTTTTCCTCAATCTTATATATTATTTATTTTACATGCTTTTCTTAAGCTTCTTAGCTGAGTTCCTACAGTTATCTTGCCGTGGATTTTTCTGTCTTGTTGCTCACATAGCAACTAGTAAACATCACTTAAAAGTTTGCAGAATAATAATCTTGATGTCTGCATGCTGCTGCTTAAATGTTTTGTGATCATAACGAGGAATAGACTATGGTGTAATTTATGTTTTCGAAGCAATGATTGATTAATAGTCTGATATTGAATAGACTTAACATAGCTGTCCATTGCCTATGGTAGCTAAAATGAGGATAAGTTCCACTTACCCTCCTGTCGCGCAGTCCTTTGCCGGAAGATTCCAGATCTGGATCTTGTTAAAAAAACAAACAGATAATGTCCATTTATATCCCTTTCGGCTTTTATATGCTTTAAGTGATGCTCTGGAGTAAGATGAGGCAAAATTGATTAGGTAATTGTATGCCCAGGTATCTCAGGTCCGGTACAAGGTTCCCTTTGACAGCTTTTAAAGTTTTAAAAAGTATCCCAGGGAGATGGTAAGGGACAGAGATTTTTAAAATTTCCCGGTATTAAAATGGGAAGTAAACTCTGAGTAAAATCCCAGCTGGCAACGTTCATTGTGACAATGTTCCTGCCTGCCAGCATCGCGCTGGAGCTCTGAGAGTCTTGTGACATCTGGAGCTCTATGGAAATGAGCTATTCTCTATACAAAAGTGTACAAAAACTTCTTGGTAACAGAAACATGGCATTATGATTTTATGAGGTTATTTAATTATCCATGATAAAAAAAATTGCTCTGAATAAACAACACCTGAGCAGAAGCTTGTCAACCTGCGTGGAGAATATTTGTTTTCTGTGAAAAGGTGGGCAACGGATAAAACATAATTTTTTTCTGAGGGCGCCAGTTCCGTGGCGTGAACCAGGTGTTATAAGTTGAATAAATTATTAATTGTTATTGTTCTGCGTAGTTTGAAAAGAAACATTTTTAAATCATTAAATCATTAATGATTTAATGACTTGATTGGGGGGGGGGTCAAATGGGCAGTCAAGGCTGTTTTTGGGAGGGTCTTTTAAACCCCCTAAAGACCCTGCCCGGCGGCCCTGCAGCCCACAACGCGTCAAACGCATTAGGTGTGAATGCATTGTAAGAAGTACTTTTTCAGACAGATATCTATTCACATTTTAGCAATTTGTTACAGATAGTTTTAGCAATTCTTTCTGCAAGGACGCTATAGTGATCTCTTTCAAGATTAAAAATGTACATAGACTTGAACAGGTATTAGTCCACTACACATCCACTATGAGTAATATGAACATGCATGTAGTTAAATGGCTAAAATGTTGGTGTACTTTAAGTGGGCATTATTGATTCTCTCTGATGCATTAGTTACCACCTAAACTAGAAATTTCAGATTAAAATCATATAATGTTTGGTTAAAATGGGAAAAAAATCTTTAAATTGATCTTACAACAGTAAGAATCTTGTTTTTTGTAATTTATCAATAGCTGAATCTCATATCTGCAAACGGCTAAAAGCTGCACACTCCGGGATGAGATCTTCCGCTAGAATAGTGCGCTTCAGTTTGAAAGTTGAGGTGAGTACTTGTATTCTCCGCCAAAAACGACCTAATGTACCTCTGTAAATGGGTATAATAAATTCTAAAGCTCTGCTAAAATGACTTCCAGTAATGAAATGTGATAAAAATTCACAAAAAAAATTAATATGTATTTTCTCTAGATGATCATGAACTCATTTGCTGGCATAAAATACTTAACACAGGTTAAGCAGGTACAGAAATTGGGTAAGTGACAGATTGAGAAATTAAAAACACCTCACATGTTGTTCAAACAGTTCTCTGTGATTAACTTGATCTCTTCAGAGGGGGCCTTCAACACAAGGCTGGAAGAAAGAGAGAAGGACTTCAACTCTTCTTATTTGCCTTTTGTTTTTCTCCTCGTTGTCTTAGTAGTTTTGCTTTAAGAACAAAGTTTAATTTGTTATGATTTTGTTGGGAATTAAAATAATGACCACCTAACGCTAAATTTTTACTTAGAAAAAAATCCAAATCTGTCAATTGAATTGGAGTATTCTTATTTAATACTCTTTTTTGTTATTAATGGACTTTTTTCATTCATGTTTACATTTCCTTTGTTTACATTTCCAGAAGAGCTACATGTAATGTTTGTTATTTTTTAAAAATCTTTACAAAACAAAATCTTCCATCTCTGAAGAGGAAAAGAAAAAGTAAATATGAAATTATTTTATTTGATCCTTCAATTTACAATAAAAATCTTCTGTCAGTTCTTGGTATCAGCATACAAATCATCTGATCCTTGACAGGTTTTAAAATTATTTAGGTCTACCAGCACAAATCTACAAAACGCAAAAACACTAACTAAACACTAACCATTCTACCATAAAAAAAAAAAAATTAAACATAGAAGAAGTAGGTTCTAACACAAGAACATACTGTAATTTAAGTCATTTCAATTTAGATCTGGCTTTTAATTCAGGGCCCTTCTCTTGCTGGAAGTTGATACTCAAGTCTAATTTTTTTGTGGCACATAATATCCTTTCCTATGTTGAAGAAAATAACACCCTTAGCATAATGCTGCCTCCACCATTGGTTGCCATTGCCAAGAACCTATCAGGCTAAACTCAGAACAGCCTCCTCTCCTCTAGATCCTTTCCCTCAGGGATTCAAAAGCCACCGCTCCCATCTCATCCTCACTCAGTCATCGTATCTTTCTTTGACAAAGAAGATCCAGATCCCCGTTTTACGCACAGATTCGCCTCTCCCGTCCGGACCAGGATCCCAGCCTCGTCCAGATCACCACCAGTCCTCCAGCGTCCTCGCCATCTGTGTGTGAGAACACTGCATGTGCAGTGTTGGTTTTCCACCCCAAATAGCACTGCTTGTTGCTGATAAGTGGAATGCACACTTCATAGGTATCCTGTGAACAGATTCTCACAGATCTGTAGCTACTCCAGACTAACCTGAACAATCCAGGCTGCTTCTCTGATTGATGCTCCTATTGCACGGTCTGTAAGTTTTTAACCTTTACCTTTTTAGATGATGAATGGAGGAGCGCTCTGTAAGATGTTGGAATGTTGGACAATTGTTTTGTACCCTAACCCTTCTTTAAACTTCTCCAGGACTCTGATCTTCCTGCTTTGTTTCTTGACCTTCATGATGTTGTTTGCTCACTAATGTTTGCTGACAAACCTCTGAGGCCTTATGCTCTATGAATTTTTAACACAAAACTTTAAGCTAAATTTCATAGACAAAAAGTACAAATAGGTGAATATAGGTGGAATATAGAAGGGAAATGTCTCCACAGCACATTACATGGAATCCCAATAAAATTACATACTGTATTAGTCCAACATATTGTCAAACTATTAGTCTTACACGATTCATGGAAATAATAAAAAAAGGAGATCAAAGTCATAAATATCAAACTGGCTCTCTTCAGAGGTGACCAGTATGACAGATATGATTTTAAGGATGACACTGTTGAGCAAAATATTGTATCGTGCTTACTGATTCACCACTTAGACAAACAAAACTTAAAAAAAAGAAATGTCTCTAAATGTGCTGCCTTCACAGAGGGCATGTTGTATTGTATTTTATTTTGATAGCTGAGTCAGTTTGTGCTCTTGAGAGTTTGCGTCACTCTGGTGACCTTACAGGAAAGTCTACATTGTATTACTCCAGGCAAGTGACAGTACCAGTCATCACCATTATCATGCATTTGTAACAGCTGTACTGATGACAAGCACTCAAAAGGTGGGCTCTGCCTGGACTCTGGTCAAACTGTGTAAACTATGGAGAATAAGGTAAACCTTCCGGAAAAAAACTTAAATGTCTGCTGTATCTGCATATCTTATCTGAAAAACCAGATTTAGCTCCTTGTATCTAAGTTATGGTCCTTAATACAACTTTTATCAGTGACAGTTATCCACATTATATAGTGCGTGCAAACTCTACCTGTGTTGGCAATTCGTTTTTTTCTTCCCAGAGGAGGATCAATCAGATCTGGTCTCTGTCTGTATGTGAACAGAAGGTCCAGCAGCAGATCCTCTGACTCTCTGAGTTGTGATGAATGACAACCTGTGTGAGTGACAGCAGGCTTGCGTGTAAAGATGCCTCATAACTATAAACTTAGCGAACCTGGCAAAAGGAGGTGGTGGTGTTCTTGAGGCCTCTCTTCAATTGCAAAACACCTGAATCTGACTCATGCAGAGCTAATTACACACCTTAACTGCTCAACAGCCCTGCACTGTTTGTTGGATGCTGAAAGACGTCAAAGAAAGAAGTGGTAGATTGACAGCGACTGATGTTATTTATTTACTTTGACCTTAGATTTATCTTTATATGTTCAGTTAATTGCTTTATTTATTTTATGGTTAACTATTTCCTCTGGCACATTAATGGTATAAAAAAACAATCTGCTCAAGTTGTATTTTTATTATGGCTGTCAAACGACTGAACATTTTTATCTAATTAATCACAGGGTAGCTATGCATTAATCATGATTAATTTGCGATGGTTAAGGGTGCATTCACACCAGCTCTGTTTGAATCGAACAGGGCTGGTGTGAATGAATTTAATTGTGTAAATCGAACAGGGATTTTATAGTTGAATCAAAATGTAGTTTGTTTGCCCAGAAAGTTCAGTTCATATGCTGAGGTGCGAATGTGCAATCGAACTTTGATTCAGAGCAAAAAATGGAACTCTGGTATGCACAAAAATGCAACAGAAGCAGGAAATGGACTATTGTGCAAAGCATCCTGGGTAAATACAATCTAAACAACCGCACATGCTGGATAGATAGATGCTGGATCTTGTACATACTTACATGATCAACGTCTGTATAATCAATCAATCAATCAATCATCAATCAGTCAATCAATCAAATAAACTTTATTTAAAAAGCATTTTTCATACAAAATCGCATCTCAAAGTGTTTTGCAGATTAAAAAGACCCCACATGAATCCCCTCCTCCCATAATTAAAAGCATAACCACAGTTATACCCCATCCACATGCTCTCATGCAAGCACACACTTAAAAGCAACAGTAAACAAGGACATAAGGAGTGCTGTGAAGTTGTATGTGCCCCTACTCATAGCACACTGGTTTAAATGGAACATCTAAGCCACCTGGTTCAGAAAACCATGGAGCCGAACCTGAATACTGTAAGGCGCAAATAATGTGATTTAAAAAAATAAATACTTATTTCTAACAAATACTTGAAGAACTATTTGTATTCAGGAGCAAGAGAAACCTTATGTCAAAAATCTGTGTTTCCTCATAAGACCGCAGTTCATAGCCCCTGGATGGGTGAGTGAGAGAGTGACATTCAGGTGTCAGGGATGGGAGGGTAGGTGACAGAAACAGTTGCTCCACACACCAAGGGATAAAGAAGCAAAATAACCTGAGTAGATGACTATTTTTGTTGAATAGATTCTTGTAACTTTCAATTCAATTCAGTTTATTTATATAGCGCCATTTCACAACAGATGTCATCTCAAGGCACTTTAAAAAGAGTTATTACAATACAATGTTATGAATTACAGAACACAGAAGATTGCGTCGTGGAATTCTCAGCAATCCCTCATACTGAGCAAGCATGCAGCGACAGTGGGAAGGAAAAACTCCCTTTTAACAGGAAGAAACCTCCGGCAGAACCAGGCTCAGCACAAGCGGTTATCTGCCGCGACCGTCTGTGGCTTGGAGAATACACAACAGAGACACAGAAAGAGCAACAGAACCTTAACTGGGTTCTGCAGGCAGTTTATACATTTCTGGAAGCGGAGTTTGATCGGGAGATTATTCCATTACGCATCGTTACTACAAGTCTCTTTGAATGCTCTATAAACAATGAAAACAACACAGCAGTTTGTTTGGTTTTTCTCTACACCCCCTAATGTTCAAAATAGCTAAAAGACCAAATTAAATCAAATGGCCTTGCAATACAAAGCATAAGGTGCCCAAGACCACCACAGGTATACACTAACTTGATCATCTAAATGAATTACATACTTTGTTAGCATGTAACACTGTCATAGGACAAGTTTCTGTTCCAAAACAATATAAAGCTTGCATCTGTTGCATTTTCTTACGGACAGGTGCAGCTAATGATGGTCAAGGATAAGACGGCATATGTAGAGATAAACTCCACCTACATGTGGGAACTTGCCTGTATTTTTGACTGACCTTTAGATGAAGTAGTTGGAAAATGAGCTGATTTTATTGGAAAAACCAGAAGGACACACAGCTTGAATAAAAGCATTAAGCTGTTGTTGTGAAACTGCAAACTAGTTATACATCCATGTTTTCCAGAAGAGATATTCTGTCAGGGTGAACTGGTTAATCTAAAACCGATGTACCTGTGCAGGGTCCTGAGTGTCTATTTGACTAGGAGATAAAGAGAGTATTGAGGTAATGCATGTGTGTGCGTGCATAGTGGGGTGCGTGTGTTGGGGTGAAGTGGTTGGTTGACTCCACTGGAATGTGGCGCTGACTCAGTCTGTCTGTCAGCCGTGGCCTTGTTGCCTCTCTGAACTTATTCACACACTGCTATCATGTTGGGGTTGGGGGGAGTGGACCAGGGATGTTGCCTCATGCTGGATTTCCGGCAAGAGTCTTGGAATATCAGGAAAAAGAACTCCAGGAATTGTCGGGAAAAGACATGCTTTGGGTTCAGCTTTGTTCATATTATGTTCAGCTAAATGTATAAAGGTGTCTGTTTGTTCAGTGAATTTGCAAAGAAGCAAGAATTAAAACATTTGAAATCCATTTCTCATTTTCAGTGCAGAGTATTAATACCTGTTGTTTTTTTTCTTCACATTTTGTCTCATAATACCCAAACTGTGTTCTATCAATATATTTTAGTTATGGCCCATCATGGAGTTTGTGAAGTCAAACAAAAACTAAGCATGGTTATCAAGATTTTCTTTTCAAATATTCTGAATTGTCTGGCAAACATTTGGTGTGATCCTCCCTGACTCAATGATTAGACTGTTATTTTAGCTGAAAGAGCTTAAGGTCAGCATTGGAAAGAAAGATTTGTTAACTGTAATTTTTAAATGTTTTGATTTTAGTCTGGATATTTCCTCCATCCATTGTCTATACCCACTTATCCATGCAAGATCATGCAGGGGCTGATGCCTAGCTCCAGTGGTCAGTGGGAGAGACGCTTGGTACACCCTGGACAAGTCGCCTTTCTATCACAGGAGAATATTAAGTGAAACCAGTTGATCTAACCGTCATGTGTTTTGAAAACTGTGGATGTTTTTCGGATTATTTCCTAGTTGGCGAGTTTCTCCAAATAAACAGCTCTTTCCAGGTCCTCCCTCAAGATTTTTAAAATCTGACTCTGAATTTGTAAATCATTATCTGTCTTCTAGGGACAAACATAAAAAAATGCAAGTGCAAAAAAATATATAAATAAATCATTTTGAGAAATCAAGACTTCAAGTTCCAGAGGCAGCAAAACAATAATAATTTTCTCAGATGAGTAATATGTGACGTTTTTTTCATCCTCTAACAATAGAATTTGTCACTGTGATGTTTAGCAGATTTCAGACAAATAGCAATGTTCTTTTTAGTGAAGATAATGTTTCTTCCAGCCGCATTTTTTTTAGTATTGTCAGGTAGCATTTTCCTGATCATGCACGATGCATGCTTAATATATTATATACATATACGTTTGGTTTGTAACCTTTTTTTCCATAAAAACATATTTTTTTTACATTTAGTCACTCGTGTGCATAAATAATCGTATCCGTCTATTCCTTCCCCTATTTTTATACCAACTAATCCTTGCAGCCCCACATGATCCTGCAAGGATACTCACTTTCCTTGCAGGGTTACATGGTGCTGTTGCCTATCAACGCCAATCAATAGATGAGAAGCGGATCACATCCTGAAGAGATTGCCAGTCCATCCCTGAAAAAAAATACTTTGCTACCAACATTTTTGATAGTCCATCCATCCATCCATCCATCCTCTTATGCTTATCTGGAGTCGGGTCACGGGGGCATCAGCTTTAGCGGAGACACTCAGACTTTCCTCTCCCCAGCAACTTGGGCGAGCCAGGTGGGAAGTGCCCGGAAACCCTCACCAGGGAGGTGTCTAGTAGGCATCCTGACCAAATGCTCGAGCCATTAAACTGGCTCCCCTCAATGTGGAGGAGCGGTGGCTCTACTCTGAGCTCCTCCAGATGACTGAGCTTCTCACCATATCTCTAAGGGAGAGCCTAGCCACCCTAGGGAGGAAACTCATTGTATCAGTGATGTTGTTCTTTTGGTCAACACCCAGAGTTTGTGACCATAGATGAGAGTATGAACGTAGATCGACCAGTAAATCAAGAGATTTGCCTTTCAGTTCACCACGACAGACCGGTACAGTGTCCGCATAACAGCAGATGCCTTACCAATATGCCTATTGATCTCCAGCTCCATTTTTCTGTCATTTATGAACAAGAAATAATGTTCACAAGTTTTTGATAGTTTGTGTAAAAATATCTTTGTTAAGTTTTGGTCTACTAGTAGGTAGAAATCTAATATCGTTTTTGTCATATTTGTACTGAAATATGGAACCCATCACGATTTTTTATTTATTTTAAAATAATAATAAAACTTTGAAAAAAACAAGCACAAACATCACCTATCTTTTTAAAGTGTTCTTGAAATGGCATCTGTTCTTTTTCTGTTCCTGTCACTGTAACAGGAGAGGGATTGCACGGATTTTTGGTATATGTTTTGACTTGATTCACAGATGTATTAGCTTTCCGCCAACGATCAGCAGCTGAAGAAAAATGCACTGTTACTTTAAGATGACTTCCTGTGACTAATTCAAAATACTGATCATAAGATTAGATAACCATCTATTTGCAAACTGATCCAGATAGCACTTTTGTTGGATAGAATTTTGTTAGGTGAGAAGTAAAAACATGAGCTGAAGTTCAAGGAAGCTGGTTGGAGTCTTAAATGTTTATTTGAAGTTGACTCTGTTGTGTTGTGCAGTTTAATTCCTGCTTCAAATCGAAATGCACAGATTTTAAGATTGGCAGACCGTTTTAACAACTCAGTTTTGTTAGTCTTTTCATTTTTCCATTTCTGGAATATTTAATTTATGATAAGTTAAAGAAAAAGGCTAATTTCAAAGGCAGGAAGATACTTTACAAAAATCTTCTGAGATGACTATCGAAACTAGTTTCAAATAGATTATTTGCCAATATTGGCATTTCTATATAAAAAAATTAACTTTTATTTTTAGATCTATTTTTGTAAATCAGGGCTGCTTGGTTAACAGTTGGTACTTATTTGCAATCTGTGGATTCTCTCTCGTTACTTCAGCTTTCTCTCACAATTCGACTGCTATCCATCCATCCATCCATTGTTTACTTACACATCTGGCCAAAGTTCTGAATAAAATAAAACTATAAAATAAATTTAAAAAGTGTTAAAACAAAAATCAGTTAAGATCAGTTGGAAAATAGTAAAACAGAGTGAAAAAACAAATATATAGAGAATTTAGGCAAAATTAAAAGCCAGAGAGTGCAAATAAGTTTTCAAGCAAAGCTTAAAAAGGGTGAGGGAGGGGGAGAATCCAGATCTGCTAGTTTGATTGGTGTATAAAATTTTCCTGTGTCTGTGTCTTTCCCAGGGATCTTTCCTTCCAATTCTTACTTCCTTACTGATGAAGACAGGCACACTCCGCTTCAAGATCCCACAAGCATAAATGTATATAGAAAATGGATTTTGATATCACGCTTGTGTTTTGACGTCAGAGCTTTCCATTGAAAGCTGTGGGTTTTTCCTACTGGAAGCCTAATCTATGAGGAGCAATCAGGCTGATGTTAGTGACTGGCTGTTGTGCAACCATCACTGATTGCAGAAAAAAGACTTTAAAGTTATCCTCCCATCTTTGTAAAATCTGTTATGTATCTCATCCTTTTGTAGCTCTAAGATTTATCTACGCTTTTAAGACGATGCAGATGCGGGGAGAGCAAGAAGATAAGAGTAGGAAATATTTTTTATCTCTGGATCACCTGGCTTTTAAGATTACAGCAAGTACATGATATTCCAAAGGATCGCTTAACCATGATATTGTATGTGTACCCAGGATTAAGGAAATTTATTCATATTTCTGCTACACAAGTTATGTGATAAAATATACTTTTTAGCAAATAGAATGGAATAGAACGTTCTTTTTTTGTGCCCTGAGGGGAAGTTCAGATAGACTTCTGTGCTCTTCATGGATTGTTCATAACGAACACCATGTTCAAACATAAGGATGTCCATATGTGCATTTGGCACCAAGACACCCTAGGCCACATCTCAATTATCGACTTGGTTGTCATTTTATCTAAACTGCGGCCACATTTTTTGTCACAATACAATGATACAAACATTCCAATCAGTAAAACATTTTCTATGTAAGGAATCCCAGCAGATTGCGTTGAGTGATTGAACATGCAGACTCCAACCACAGTAATACCTCAGTAATCCGTCACACTGAGCAAGCGTGTAGCAACAATGGAGAGAAATAACTCCCCTTTAACAGGAAGAAACTTCCAGCAGAACCTGGCTCAGTACAAGTGATCATCTGTCACGGCCGTCTGGTGGTTTTTGAGAAGACAGAGAAGAGACACAAAAGGAACTGATGTAAGAATACTTTGTATATTAAAGAAAATAAAAAGTTGACAAGAAGACATGGAGGATGTTCGGTCAATTGGAGTATCACCGATGCCCATCCTGCTGGAGCTGAGCAGGATACTAGACCAGGTGTAACTTCTGTGGAGAGCAAAACACTAAGAGAAAACAAGGTTAACAGTCGAAATACAATGCAAAAACTGTCAGTTTAAACAAGTCCAACAATCTCTTTTCCAGACAAAAAGTATTTTTTGATCTTGTTTTGAGTCTTTTATACTAAGCAAGAACAGAAGGTGTTAGATTAATAATCTTATTTAGATGATAAATATCTTATTTTGAGAATTGTTACTAAATGCAGTTGTTTTACTGCACTGGCAGATTGAAATACTAGATTATATCTTTAAAAATCTGCAATTAAGTGAAATAATCTGGCAGGGCAGAAAGACAATTGCATTTGGTAAGAATTCTCAAAATATGAAATATATATTCTCTAAATAATATGAATAATCTAATACTTTTTGCTCTTGCTTAGTATATAGGTCTCAAAACAAGATCAGAAATACTTTTTGCTGGAAACCAGATTGTTGGACTTGATTAGATGGACAGGTTTTGCAGTGTTACAGCAAAAAATACATCTGGCGACTAGTAGAATAGAAAAGTAGAAAAGTGAAGAAAAGTTGTCAGTCTGTACTCCAACAGTCTAAGCCTATGGCAGCATAATTACAAAAATAGCTCAGGATAACCTAAACCATTCTAACTATGAACTTAATCAAAAAGGAAGGTTTTAAGCCTAGTCTTAAAAATAAAAAGAGCGTCTGCCTCACAGACTAAAACTGGGAGCTACAGGAGAGGAGCCTGATAACTAAAAGATCTGTCTCCCATTCTGCTTTTAGAAATCCAAGGAACTAACAGTCGATCTGCATTCCGAGAACAAAATGCTCCTTTAGGCACATATGGAACAATCAGATCTCTGATGTATGATGGAGCTTGATTATTATGGGCTTTATACATAAGGAGGAGCATCTTAAACTCTATTCTGGACTTAACAGGGAGCCAATGGAGAGAAGCTAAAACAGGAGAAATGTGATCTCTCTTTTTAATATTCATCACAACTCTTGCTGCAGCATTTTGGATAAACGGAAAGCTTTTAATTGCGTTTTGTGGACTTCCTGATATTAAGGAATTACAGTAGTCCAGCCTTGAAGTGACAAAGCTTTGCAAACCTGAAGTTTGTCTTAGCTATATCAGTCAAAATTGTGTTTACATATTGGTAGGGGAGATTTTTGCACTATATGAGATTAGTGATAATTATCATGCAATGTATTTATTTATTTATTTATAGCTAAGAACACCTTTTGTGTAGTTTAATTGTTGTGTCATTTCTTAATCCTTGCAGTTTCCTGTTCTTTTACACTCACTCAAATCACATGGTGAATCATTATAGGAAACATAATTAATTTGCAGCTTATTTGCTTGAAGCACTTTTAGGACTTAAATAATTTTAAAAAGTATTAATTTTCTTATTTAATTTGAGCCTCAAATAACCTTCTGTTAGAAATCCATGATATCCTTATTCGATGATATACACAGAGGTAATTTTTTTGGGACATGCCCTTCAAGTGGAGAAGATGTGTGTTGATCTTACATTGAAGAAATCTGAAGATGGCTACAAGAAAATATGTACTTGCCCAAACCTACCCACATCTGCAGCTGGAAATGAGCACAGCAAATACTCCACAATAAGGATGTTAAGATTTTTTTTTTTTTTTTAAACAACTCCCTTGAGCAGCAAAATTGCTCTTCTTAAACAGAGCTTTATAGCTTGGTCCTTTTACGAATGTTTGCTGGGGTGCCAGCAAATGGCTTGAAGACAAACATATCTAAGCAAGGTTAGGTAAACTATATTATTTACTTTTTCATGCAAGTTTCATCTTGTATGCAATAACAATAAATTCTATTGATCATGCATGGTGGATGGCTTATCAATATGTAGTCCAGTTTCATTATCCATCCATTTTCTGAACTGCTCAGTCCTCCAGAAAGGCCCTGGGGCACAAACCCACAACCTTCTTGCTGCAAGGCAACAGTGCTAACCACTGTGTCACCGTGCAGCACGACAATTATCAATAAATATCTTGCCCCCACTTAGTCTCACTGGTATCTACAGTTAAGTCCAACATTATTAATATGCCTAGTAGATTTGAATTTAAACTTGTTTTTATTCAACCAAGAAGTTTGTTTCTGATAGGGAATGAGATAAAGTCTCAAAAGACAGTAAATGACTGTAAAAAAAGTATTTTTCTTAATACATGGCTTTATTGTGTCATATATGTATGCCCCTCTCAATGACCAATGAAAAATATTTATTGGCATTACATGAGTCAAACCCTTCTTGATAAACGCTTGTTTTCACTGGTATTTATACGATTTATTTTTGCAATGAGCTCCAGATTTTTGAGGTTGGAAGGCCTCTTTACCATCACCTTAATCTTTAGCGTTCTTCACAGATTCCTCTACATAACATCTTTTATAATCAGGAGATTTTTTTTTGGGTAAAATGAAAATATTTTACTTATATTTTATTTTGTGCTCTAGACCTCCATTGGTCAGTGAATAAACAAACAAACCCCAAAAAGAAAATATTTTGAAAATATTTCTTTTGTTATTCTCCTGTCACAGATGAGTGCAAGATGTACTTTTCTCAGATATGCAGCTACTGACTGCTTCGTCCTCTGCTGGTGTCTTAAAGTGTCAAAAACACAGGGACTAAATCAACCGGACAGACGGAAAGTATCTCTGTCTGACAACAATCCTTCTGGATCGCTTTACACCCCAAAGAAAACAGCAGGTTCTCATAACACCCCCAGCCAAACAAGCCAACCAAGGCTTTTAATTGTATATACGTCTGCATTGATTACATTCATATATAGAATATCCTCTTGCAGTTCTTCTTTGTATTTTCAATTCCTACCTGTCTAAGTGCTGGTGGTCCAAAACTAAGTAACAATAACTCCAGAGGCGAATTCAGTTTGTGGCATGAAAAGCAAACAACCCTCTGCACACACTAACTCCTAACAAACATACCCCCTTCTACACTACTTGAACCCTGAGGCAGGATGCCAAAGAGCTGGAGGAATTTGACCCGTTGACCTTGGCTTACAGACTTCCACATCGAGACCGGACACCCGGATGGCGTGCACTAGAAGAGGAGGCCAGAATATGTCCGGTGTCCAGTAACGGGAGACAGACTGTTTGTAAATTCTGGCCACATGACTCAGTGTACAGGCTTTGCACAGGTGATGGAAACACATGCACTTGAGTCCAGAGGTTATGAGGCATATCATGGTAAATGGGATGGAGGAGATGGTGGGTAGGGTAAGTTTAGCATGAGTTGATGTTTTCTTCTGTAAAACACTAAGTTAACCTTGCAGCAACACATTTTTTTTTCCTGTCACCATAAATCCTGACTTTCCTGTTTGAATGTTTTGAGTTGGTCTTGAGGTTTACTTGCAGAAAAGGCCAAGTTCAATTTGTTGAAGATGCTGATATTTCTAAAATAATAATAAATAAAAAATAAGCTATATAAATTGAAGCACTTCACAGATGGATCCACTTGCAGGCACGTCTAGTTAGGTAAAACATAACTGTTTTGGCAAAGGGGAAACCTTTTTTCACACACTTAAATGATTTGGCACATGCTGGAAAGTCAGTGCCAAGTCTTTGCGCAACATATTGACCTGTTTTCTTTTCTTTTTTCTTTCTCTTCCTGCATTTACTGCATGCAGGATCCAATTCAAGCACTGAAGATGGTGGAGATATGGTTTACCACAATACCACAAATAACACTTTTTATAAACCATATGCTCCTGTCTCATCTGAGAATCAAAATATTGGCACTTCAAGAGAACCCTAACCAACACACAATGAGAAGGCGTTTAATGAGTTTGATTGTGTGATTCCTTAGGGTATCATTAAGGAATTAGAAGTAAGATAAATTAACTTTAATTTTTGCTTTTGGAAAAAAACAAAAGGGAGATGTTCAATCCTTTCTTAAACTCCTTTTGCTCAAACAGGCCAGGGATAAACCCCACCCTCTGTGCTCAACAAGAGGACAGAGATACATCTTACAGATCAGGTCTAACCAGTCCCAGATGACAAACCCTCAGCTTTGCTCCATGACTATCTGACTGATGGTTGACTCCTCTGCAGGAGCCACTTTTTGAAACATAAACATTTTTTGGAGCCTTGCTATCGCTCTATGTTTGAGGACCTTACATTAGTCAGTTTTTGATTCATTTTTGCAAAAGTCACGTGTTATTTTTATAGTTAGCTGTCAGAACAGCAGCATGTTTTATGTCTTTAACACATTTACTTGTAAAGCACCTGCCTGTCTCTTTTTGAACCAGTGTACTTGTCTTTGAGCCATTTAAAACGTGCTAAATGCACATAGGGAGGTCATACCTGAGGCAGACCGTCTGGTGCCAACAAGTTGTAAAACAATCAAGGAGCAGTAATATATTCCTGTGCCTATCATATAGTTAACATAGTCTGAAAGCAACACCCTGCTGTTCCAGGAACAAACAGCATTCAGCTCTGGGGCCTTTTCTGTCAGGCTTAGGATGATCCATTTTGGTCGTGTTCTCTTTCCAACCTTCACCCCTGAGAGCGCCCTAATTTTGACCCTAATTATGGGACTAACGCAGCTGACAGCTTGCCTTTAGACAGCTGACACAGTATATCAAAAACAGCCAACATAATTTATTTGCTAGAGCAGAGATTTCCACTCTACAACAAGGCAAAATTTTAAATCCCTTCTAATCTCCAGAGGTAAGGCACATTAAGCTTTGCCCGGCACTGCCCCCGTAGCATCTATTCAGGTCAAGCAATAAGAGATGCCATGATCACCCGGGCAACCAGTAAAACAAACAATGTGTGGGTTTGTATGTGTATGTAACGCTAGACTGGAACCAGTCAGCCACACGGAATGGAGTTGGTGGGAAGAGAAGAAGGACCTGCAACCCGCTTCCAGTTGTGTTTTTCAACAGCATCCTGCCTTTGTGAGACAGTGTGGGTGGTGGGAGTTTAAAAGTTGTCAGGCTTTTTTTTTTTTTACTTGATCCATGTTTACCACAATGTGGAAGTTATGTAAATACTTGGGTTTGCCACAGCATTATCCCCACAAGCCCCATATTTAGAAAACGAAAAAAAAAAAAAAAATTAAGATGAGTGGGAAGTTTTTCTATCAAAGAGGTGATTTATCTGGCATGAGCTGGCACTGGGATGTTTAACGTTTCCCAGGCTTTTGGGTGAGTTTGTGCCTCTGTACAGTCATGATGCATAATGGTTTTACAACAATAGTGCAACAATGTTTTTGATATATATATGTATCATAGCAATTTAGAGTATAAGCCTGTTTGTTTCATCTGTTTCCTTGTTCCTATTTGATGCACTAATGACACCAGGTTTGCCCCCGGCAGCTGAGTAAACAACTTATGAGCTGCACTCCAGGAACATTTTCATGTTTTATGTCACTGTATAATATTTTCAGCATAACAAAATCAAGTAATCCACATAGCACTTTCAAAACTTTACTTATTTTAAATATAAAACTGTTGCTAACAAAGCTGGACATTCATGTAAGTTGAAAAAGGAAACAAAGGGAAAAATTGTGTGGCTGCACAACACCTGGGCTCTGAGTCTTTTTTGTGTGCACTCACTCTTCAGCCCGTTGTTATCAGCAGTTCTTATCTGACCTTCCATGGGAGGGAAGGTTTTATCAGCTTGGAAATAAAACCCATTTAGAGACAAAAACGTACGCTGAATGATCCAGCAGTCACACAGTGAGAAAGCGAAAGAGGAAAAGAAAGCCAGGTGTTAAAAAACAGAACATCACATATAAAAAGCATGAACTTACCTGCTTCTGTTAAATTGACCAAAAATAAACTCCTAGAAATTGGATTCACCCACAATGGGATTATGTTCCTTGTTCTACTTGTTAGAGGAAAACCCATGAATTGTAAATGCCTCACATGTTACTATCTTAGCTAACAAACTCAAATTAACACTCATATGAAAGTTCTTGATTTATGCGTTTGTAAACAGAAAGACAACAAACAAAAAAATAGGAACATGGAAACTAGTAGTTTAATTCTTCTCAAATGAGACTTATTTGTTCTGAGCTGTATGTGATCCTATCATCTAACTAAAAAAAACATGAATTAACTTTTAGGCTTTAAGCTTTAAGTGTTGAACAAATATTTAAAGATTGTCAATTACCATATATCTGTAAAATTAACAAAAAACACAAAAATGTATTTCACGGCTGGTTATTCACACTTTCATTTCTTTAGTTTCCCCCGCATCATTCAAACTGACTCGAAGCCATGTTTCGCCATTCTGTCACATCACTACAGACTAACACTGCCAGGCCAATCAGTGGCTATGACTGCTAGGTAGGAGGGAGAATGATATTACTTTATAGGACCAATCAGTCCAAAGGTAGTTGAGTTGGCTGGCCTTAGACCAAGCCACAGGTACTCTGAAAAAAGGGGGTCAGTTTGGCCCAGACAAAGGTAATGGAAACACTCAAAATCAGGGTGGCCCACAACCGTTCCAGACCGAGCCAACCCTAGTGGAAAAGGAGCACTAGAGTCACATCATCAGACAAACCACAATTCACAAACACATTTGTTTTTGAGATCGATAAATTATTGTGCTATATATTTTTCGACTAGAGGAGGAAGCCTGAGTATCTAATGAAAACCCACAAGAAAACATGCAGAAAAGCCTTGGTCAGGATTAGAACCCTGGACATTCAACCACAGAGTGGTTGAAAACAAAAATATTTTTGTGTTACACTGGCCTAGACAAAGTAGATCCAAACCTGATTGAAATGATGCTTGCAAACCATATCAATGAATTCATGCAATGTTTTTTAAGAAGAGAGGTCCAAAAGTTCTCTGCAAACATGCAAAACTGATAGAGACAAAGGGAAATTGCTACTTCAAGTTCTGCAGGTGGTTCTACAAAGCTTTGTCTTTTTCCCATGACTGTAACTGATTTTGTAAGAGTGACATTCACAACAACCTGCATGACGTTTGTCATACAGCTGAAGTGTCACTGTATTCTCTCTTTAGGGTGGTACAGTATTTTACGATTAGCATGTTTTTTATGAGCTTACAGTCCCTGTGACTGCATTTGTCTGAGCTGCTGTCAAAACTTCTGGTGCTCCTAACTTGACAACTCTGGGCATATTCAGGGTCACGCAGCAGATTGCAGAGGAGTAACAGAGTGATGTCCTAAACTCCCTAACATGTGCCAGCCAAATCGCATGAGTCAGGTTGTGGTTAAAGTTGGTGGCTTTCCTCCTGTGACTACTCTCTACCTATCTGGCTTCATCCTGTCAAACTCCCTCCTGTGAATCAGTCATAATATTTGACATGAAAATGAATGTGAAGTCATAGAAAGTTTCGTTTCATATCCTGACCATAATTTTAACTGCAAGTATAAATATTACTTACACAGCCTCAACCTTGGAACAACATGACAATCTCTCTCTTAGCCAAACTGGGGCTGTGTCGCTTGAGCGATCTGCATTACATCAGCTGGAACCATGCAAACTAAAAGGCCACTAGACAGCTTGTAGTGGTGTTCTCATATTTTTGGAAGTTTGTAAGTTTGCAATAACTTTTCTACATGTTGTAATGTTAAAAACATTAAAAAACACTTTTTTTTCATCAAGATTTAATTTGTTATACAAGTATGGGATAATGCCCAACGAGGTGTCCATTATCCCTTGCATATGTTAATCTGCAGCATACTGTCTGTGTTTTCATTTACAGTGTATTCATATTTGTTTTATGTGTCAGGAAGTCATCAGCCCCAACTCAGACCAGCCGGGTCTGATGATCTCCCTGACAATATCTCTACTCTCCTCAGTATAAAAGATCCTTCCACTCACCTTCACTTTGCTCAGTCATCGTTCATCCAATGTCCAGAGCTCCTGATCCATACCGACATATCAGCCCGTCAACCAGACAGGACCAAACTTCAGTTGCCCGCTCATCATCCTGCTCCACGACCCACCTACGATTCTCAGCCGCTGCCTGTCTCCTGAGCCATCCTACCTCGAACCCGGGGTGACTCCCATCCGCGCCTGGAGCGGCAAACTTCACCCGACCACCGCTCCCAGTCAACTGGCGATCCTGACATTATGTGTGTTCTGCCTTACCATGAATATCCACACTATGGGATCAATAACCTGTTCATTCATTCATTCATTCATTCATTCATGCATTCATGCATTCATTCATTCATGCATTCATTCATTCAGAGATGAACAGGTAAACACCAGCAAAGACATAACATCTTTGGCTGATTTAATTTGGTATTATGATACAATTTTTAAGGATTATAAAAAAAATATCTGAAACATGTGAAAGCGTTAGGAAACATTCTTTAATACTGAAAAATTATTCTGCTGTTTTGTGGAATTCTGTTGCCTAAACCAATATCTAATACTGAAAAACAAAGCTTTTCTTTTTAACATTATCATTTTGCAATATGTTCCAGTAGGATGTAACAGGTGACAGTAACTACCTTAAAATGATATATTGACATGTATTAACTAGTCATTAAGCTAGCATCTACATAAAACAGCACAACTCAATTTACAACTTGTTTGATAAAAAAAGCAAAGTTTCTGGCCTTCTACTGGTTTGTTGAACATGCAGCTCTCTGCAGCAGAGTCCCAGTGGCCGGAGATTCGTCCGACGCAAGCAAGGACCGATTACAAGTATGATGCGTTTAGTGACGGGTCGGGAAATGCATCACTGTATGAAAACGGATTTAAAAAAAACTTATTTGCTGTGTTTTTTATTTAAGTATTACATTTCAAACAAGTACTGTAATTGTTTACACTTACCAAAATATAATAATTGTCTCATTTTAGGGGGGGCTTTGACTCAGTTTGAGGGTGCTGAAGGACCCCCCAAAATGGTCTAAAAACGCCTATGGCTGAAACCCAACTATTGTAGTTCTTGCTGTATGTTACAGGTTGTTGTGTTGCAGGAAGATGAACCTCCATCCCAATCTCAAGTGCCTTTTTTGTTTGTTTGTTTTGTTTTACTATTACCCTGTATTAGGCTCATCCATTTCCCCTAAACCCTTAAAATTTCCCATTTCCCTGCTGAAAAAAGTATCCCGACAGTATCATGATGCTGCTACCACCACGTGTCATTGAGGGGATTAAGGGTTTACGGGGATGAACATTTTTAGCTTCATACCATAGTGTTCTAATTAAGTTTTGGTCTCATCTGCTGAGAGCACCTTCTTTCAGGTTTTTACTGTTTTAGGACATAGATTGAGGCAAAATTAAAAGCAGACCTTCTGTGATATTCTTTAGACATTATTTTTCTTCCTAATCTTCTACAGAAGGACAGATTTTTGGAGTGCAAGACTAATGATTGTCCTGTCAGAAGGTTGATGGGTGATAAACTTTAAACATGATTTCATTTTTTTTTCTTCCAATAATGAGGCCTCAGCTCAGATCTGAGGCCCTCTGCAGTTTAGGAGGATTCACCTGTTCTGTCCGGCTGATGCGCTTCTCTCTTTACAGTTTTTGGGATTTATATAAGTTAAACTTTGAAAAACATATAGGCTATTCTTTTCCCATAACTTCACAAATATGTATTAGTTTGTATTGATCAAGTGCACAAAATCCTTATAACATGACAAACTGTGAAAGAAAATTTATTATTTGCATAACTACTGCTAATCTGAGAAAAATAACACACAAGAGAGACAAGGAAAATACATCTAGTGTTTGGCCTGCTTCTTCTCTCAGGGTGCCCACAACACACTTATACTCTCCCGTGAATTCCTCCCGCATCTTGGAACTCTGGTCTTTGTCCTCTGACATTATTTACCTGCTCCTCTGCATTCAGTAACTGTAGCACATACGAAAGTGCACACGGACATGTGAATGCTCAGCCACACAAACTTAAAATACTCCCATCTCCAAGACATGTAATCCACTTCCTATTTGCTGATTTTCCCACCACAGTGAGAAGCCAGTGGAAGCAGAGCTGTTCTTGTCTCTCTTTGCTGGGTGCTTCCTGTCTTGATAGGAGGCCAAGTAGAGATATCCCTGAAAGGAGCTGTTGGTACAGGCGAGGAAGAGCCGGGTGTTTTGGACCTCTTTCAATGACTCACAATCTTATCTGGCCTGAGTTTGGTATGCATCCACTACAGTAGTACTGTGCTGGGAAGATTTCAGCTTCTCTCCCTTGTGCAAACAGTAAATACTTAGCACAGCTGCAGTTTGCTGCAAATCACTGCAGCGCCTTTCATGCAAAAACATCATATATTGAATAAATGCAGCAATTTCTGTGCTTTGTTGGCACTCATTAGTTGCTTCGTTCTTAACCTGAAAACACTTGGACCGAAAAGGCTTACTGAGGATTTGTTTGGTTTTTTGTTGCATTCCAGGCGGTCTTAAATTTAGAATTTTAATTAGCATAAACCTAATTAAAGGATTTTTACGGTGGGAACACTTTGTGAGCTCCGACTTCTGCAGTTATGCAGGATAAATACAAACAGTCACCATACAGCAGCACATTGTTTAACGAGAACAATAGGAGCCTGTGATATTGCACAATCATCACAAACACAAAATCTGCCTCCTTGGCTAACAGAAAAATATAATCATATGTCAGTGCTTAAACTTCATGAAAGTTTCCCCTCTTAACTTTGCATAAGATTTAATTATATGCAGAAAATAATAAGAAAAGTAAAATCATAAAGTGAACCAAACTATATTTTTCTGTTAAACTAAGCAAGCTTAAAAAAAAAATTCAATCTGCAGTAGGAAAGAGATAATGTGTCTGTAGAGCAAGATGTATAAACTCAAGCTATTTATTTTCACTTTAATCTTTGTGCTCAGATAAATCAGATGTGTGACAATTATTTTTAGGCTGTTTGCAATTTACACAACATTTTAAAAGCAAACTTTGTCTTAACATCCATCCTCAGAAAAAATAACGGTTTAGACATTAATTAAGGTAAACATTTAAGCCTCTTTAACACAAGCATGAATTCATGCTTGTGTTAAAGCTTGTGTTATTGCCTTGCAAAAGTATTTGTACCTCTGTGGCTTATACTCATTTTGCCATACCATAACATTAACCTAAAATCTTTTTTTTAATGCATTAAACTACCCTAGCCTATATGTCATCGCAGAAAAAGGAGAGTGCTTGTCAGAACCACTCACTCTAGACTGATCACTTCTTGTCTTAATTATTATCTGCACCTGTCTCAAATTCCAGTCACCACTTGATCTTCCTTTCCTGTATTTAAGCCCGTCACTTCCTCTTGCTTCCCGTCAGTTCCTGCTGTTTCCTCCATGTTTGTTCATGGGAGTCTGGTGTTCTGTCTTCATCTCTCCAGTCCAGCTGCCATCATCATCATCATCATCATCATCATCATCATCATCATCATCATCATCATCATCATCATCATCATCATCATCATCATCATCATCATCATCATCAATAAACCGTCTTTCCAATTTACATGCATCTGCATGTGTGTCCATGCATCCTAATTCAGTCCAAAATTGTGGTTTGCCTATAGGCCAAACAGTTTAATATTAGTCTAATCTGACCACAGCACCTTCTTCTGCATGGTTGTTGTGTTCTCCATGTTGCTTTTGTGAAACTTTAAACAGGATTTATTAAAATTACTGTCTCCTTCCATTTACCGACGATGGTGAGAGTTATGGAGTTGGTGGCTAACTGTTGCTCCCCTGATCATTTAGGTGAACAGGCAAGTTTTGTAGGATTGACGTTGTGCATCACTTTTTCCAGTTTTAGATGAACACTGCTCTGTGAGATGTTTAGAGGTTGGTACTGTACCTTGCTAATATAACCTAACCCTGCTTTAAACTTCTCTGCAACTTTCTCCATTATGTATTTGCTCTGTTTCTTGGTCTTCATGATGCTGTTTGTTCAGTTATGTTCTCTAACAAACCTCTGAGGTCTTTACAGAACAGCTGCAATCATAGTGAAATTAAATTACAAACTGTTACTGCGTTAACCTCTGAAATAAATTGTTTGCAGTTGATTTCAATAATTGTTTGAGAGAGAAGTGAACACCACACTTTTATTAATTTGCTGCATTCCACTTCACAATTGTGGGTCACTTTCTGTTAAGCTATAGTTTTAAATCAGCAAAATATTTGCACATTTGTGGTGGTGACAAGAAAGAATATGAAACTGTTCAAGACGTATGACAACTTTGTAAGACATTTTATTTTTGGTTGTGTAAGCTGGAAGCCGTTCAACTAAGTATGAAAAGGTCCCACATGTGAGTGTGTGTGAGTTAGGGCGCACATCTGTTTGTTGAGCAAAGTGTCTGTTTTTTTACTTGACCAGGAAGTAACAAGCAGACTGTGGCCTGTGAGTTTTGCGTACACCTCCCACACACCCTCAGGCTCCAGAGGTCCTTGCAGTGTTTGGTCTCAGGCGGCTCCCTGGCTGATTTACTTCCTGCCAGGGACCACTGTGGTGCATGAAGGACACTGTCTCTGGAATTCTAAGAGAAGACAGACAGAAGGAGAGGATTCACAAAGTTTATTTTACACTGTATCACTTTTCACTTCCACATTATTCCCCTTTCCAGTGTAATGTTCCTTATTTCAAACAGCTTTAGCTTTACATGTTACATGATTTATAAATAGAGTGCAGAGGAGGGATAGCCTATTATTTTCCCTGAGTTAAGAATAATATGGTGGCTCCTGGATAATTACAGCTGTTATATTCAAGATGGCTTTTGATGTTCTTTCCACTCGGTGCTAAATATATAACAGAATCTGGTGCCTCCAATGAATCCTCACTTTCTACCTCTTAGTTATATTCTGAAAATCCAGTGGTTAAATACATGATTTTAAATAATTTTTATGTATTACAGGAGACGTATACACTGTATATAAGATCAGATGAAACGATGACTGGATAAAACACACAAAAACTTCACATTCAATGGAATTCTTTTAACACTGTTAAAATTGTGTGCAATAACTTCATCTTGAGGTAAATCCTGATCGACCATGCTGGAACTTAGCTACACAAAATTAAAGCTAAATAAGAAATGCAATTTTGTTTGTACATAATGTTTTCAGATATGATAGGGAAATTGTAAATTATAATACAAGTTAAACTACGGATTAAATGATCACTAAAATTGATACACCATATTTTCACAAATTTAAAGCTAATAAAACGATTATTTAAATTTATTTGAATCATTGTAAGAACTACCGTCACTACAGTGGATTTTGACAAATATATTCACATCCATTTTATAGCTTGTCCTAGCGAGGTCATGGCAGGCTGGTGCCTATCTCCAGTGGTCATAGAACAAGAGCAGTGTAAATCCTTGTTCGCCAGTCCATCAAAGGGCATAGTGACTCATGACCATACACACACAAAAACACACCTCAAAAGGGCAAATTAAAGAGACCTGTTAACCTAATTGAAACGTTTTTGGACTGTGGGAGAACCCTGGAAGAAGCCAAAGACACCCTGGGAGAACATCAAACTGTTGTAGAAAGAACCCAGGTCAGGATTCAAACCAAGGACCTTCTTACTGCAAGGCAACAGTGTGACCAGCGATTCTACCATGCAACCTAAACCATTAAAGTTTTGTTTGTATATAATTGTATTTTTTTTACAACTCAAGGTAACATTGATGTAGTTAAAAATACAAATCATTTAAACCTTATTTTAGGCTGAAAAAGTTTAGAAGTGTTTGAAAATGACAACATTTTTATAATACATGAAAATATTTAAGCATTTAAATTTAATACCATCTAAATATAAAAATGTGATTAGAAATACCACTTTTACTTTGAGAGAGATGAAGGCCATCAACTCAAAAACACTTTAGAAAACCCCTGCAACTTAAAAAAAGTGTGGTGCTACGTTTAAACTAAATTAATGAAACATTTTGATTCATGATGTATATAAACCTCAAAGTAACGATATTTTTACCTTGACACCATTATAAGCATGCTAATCAAAGGCATCTATTTGTCACTGCTTTTATACTCCTACCCTCAAGTAGAAGGTACTGCTTCCAAGCACTTTCAAAAATAGCACAAGACTTTTGTTTAGACCTAAAGCAATTAGTGTCTTAATCACATGTTGAAGTTTTAATCTTTTTTAAATGGTCTATCATGGTCAGCAGCTCTTAAATGGTAGAACTCTTATGTTTTATATGATATTATTTTTTGTAATATATGTATTTATTGTAATGTTTGAAATTAAATAACCCTGGTGTCTAATTAAGTAGTATCCACAGAAGCCATGAGATGTAGAGGTTATTGTATTTGTATCGTCCATGGGTGAGTGTGTTTTGATGGAGATTGTCTGTTTTAATGGATTTTTCTTGTTTAGAAATAAGAAGGCATTCAGTCACTGGCATGTTGCCAAAAATACTTTAATAAAGTTTTAGGCCATTTCACACATCCCTGTTACAGTTGAATAAAGGAAAAAATCTCAAATGTACTCACTGGTGCCTTTAAAATTGCCTTTCGGGGACAATTGAAGTTTACTGAATCGAATAAGATAATATTTTACAGTAAATATGATCACACACTGGAAAAAGAATAGAAAAGCCAGTGCAGTTTTTAATACACTATCAGTCATCGTTAAATGCGTTTAAAATAAAAAATATAAATCACTTCAGTTATTTTTCTATTTTAACTTCCTTTCCTGGGATATAAATTAGGCTCCACCTACAAGTGCCTTTCTCTGTAAATTCTTCAAAATTGGAGAGACAATAAAATACGCTATTAGGGTAGTTCACATATTTGCTAATCTTGATTAGTTATCCACAATTCAGTTAGAGTGATAATTGAATACATCCCTCATCTATACTGCCTTTAGTCTATGCTATACAGGCCTAATTTAATAAGTAAATTAATCAAATTAAGAGTGAGAAAGGAAAACAAAAATGACACACAACTAGAAATACATTTTCAGACTGCTAATAAATATGATAAAAAGCCTTTAAAATTGCTTAGGTTGCTTGTGTCAGGTCATGCTGTGAATTTGTATTTCGAAGGAGCAAATGGTGTTGAACATGAGTGCAGATTGCAGCCTAGATTCATCCTCATTGCTTTTCAACATGCAGTCTCAAGGCCATTATTGCGCCCCGTTGCGCCCTTACAATTGGATGAACCTGTGCATTCCAAACCACGCAAGGTTCTCCCCCTGGAGCAGTAAATTTTACCCCTTACATATGCATCTACACAACCAGCCTGTTTGCAGGGGATGGAAAACGGGAGCTGGACCTCAGTTCTGTTCTTCTGAAACAGCTAATTAAGAAGTTTGTGCGAGCAGTGACCCAGAGAACTTGTACAGTGAGGAATTAATGAGCCTGCAACACAGCGGCGAATCGGCCCAATGTGGTTGATTTAATCAGGCACCCACAAAATCCATCCGTGGAATGGAACAAAAAGAAGCTCTGACAAAGCACAAACTCCGCCAAATGAGTCAGTGTCTGTCGCCAGGCACACTCACAAAAATGGGAAAACAGGACCTGTTCAGCTCACTGGGTTTACCTCATCTGTGGATCGCATCCTTCCTTGCACATGTGTTTAGGTCCTCTTAGTGTGCCAAGAGACCAATTCATTCTTGACCCCACAGCTCTTGATTTATATCTCCTCCATCATCAACTCCCCTGTTTCCTTTTGATGGCAAACATAATGATCTTCTTGGTGGAGAACATCTGAAATCTTTATCACAGGAAACGTGGGTCCTGGGTTGCACCCCAGGCTGTCTTTTAATGCCTCCCAGGAGTGAGGACTAACCAGGAAATCTGGGGAAAAGAAACATCTCCTAGTGATCAGATGTTACCTAAGATTAATAGAATGCTACTTTCATTGGAGCCTGGCTCATCTTCTCCTCAGTGTAACATCAGCAACGCTGGAAAACTTGAAAACTTGAAGGCTTAATGCCAGAAACACCTGTTTGGTGTTTGAAAGGCAATACAGATGTTATGTTGAAGGATACAGTACATTTAATGTTCTTTCACTATATCTACATCTAGTCATCTAACCACAAGAGCAGAAAACTGATAGATGTTCAAAAGTACTGATTCATCCCTCAATGTCTGACATTCTCCTTAAAAGGAGTAAAAAATTATTGTAATTTTTTAAAGTGGTATTATTAAAAGGTCTTCCAAATTTCAGTAGGTCTTTCAAAGATTTTCCTTTGACTCTGGCGAGTGACATCCCTTACATGAATCCAGTCCCTGCTGAGCCCCTCCTTCTGCTCCTAATATGAGAAACTTTAGAATTTGAGATGGGATGAAATCTAATATTGTCCCACTTCAAGAACTTAAACAAGTATTCCTCTTCTCAACAGCAAGCAAAGTGGAGCCTTTTCAACACATAGGCTCCTCATTGACAGCGCATGCAGAACAAAACCCCAATAAAAATCTTTTTCAAAGCATGACTAAGAGATAAGTAATATTTTATTCAACAAACAGATGTGCAACCTCCTTCACAATGTAGCCTTGGGGAAATGCCAAGATGGCCCACATGAACAATCTTTACCGAATCTGGCTTATTTTTTCAGTCATCATTTAGGTATAAAAGACTGGTTAACCCAATGGAGAAGGCATTATGTTTTCAAAGCCTGTCAGATAAACTAGTAAAGAACCAAATTTGAAGCAGATACAGGTTCTTTGTTACTAGCAGCCTTCAATGAAAGACAAATTGAACTTGTTTATTCAGTATAATGACTAGTGTTTTAGCTTCTCTAAGTGTATTTGGAAAAAGAAAACACTAAAGCTGGAGCTCGGCTCAAGTTTGTTTTGTAAAATCACAAAATGTATTAAACTTTGATGTATTTTGGTTTCAATTCAGTTATTTTTTACATTCAGTTTCTTTGAAAAATCTCTTACTAATAAACGCCCAGATCTGTCAGCTTGACTAAATATTGTGAGTGGCATATAATACAGATTTCCCAGCAGCAGCGAACACACAACTCAATGTGGGTGCGAAGATATCTATTCAACTTAGTTGCCATATTTTAGCATTCATACTTTTTCAGGAACTCTTCCAAAAATGCAACCAACGTCAAAACCTTACAACTATTTCAGGGGTTTATGCAAACTTTCAAAAACTCTGATATGAACATGTATATCTTTCCTGCTCTTCTCAATGAGCAGTTGGGGCTACTATGGGATCCTCCCCTGGCAGAAAGAGCTTGGAGACCTTGCTCACCTGTTACTCCCAGCTGTGGTCAGCTGATCTGGCTGCATATGATAGAGTTGGTCTGCATTCGTCCAGTGTGACAGATGCACTGACTGCAGATTAACCTCTCCATTGACCAAAGACGATCAACAAGAAATATCAAGCAGTGGTAGAAAGTTTCTGGGAAACTTATACAGTTTCACAGCTGTGCCAACTGACATTTGAATATTGTCTTCGTCTGATCAGACATGAGCACTTCCACAGACATTTAACATCGTAACATTTAACATCGTAAAAGCAGATTAACATCGTAACTTTGTAATGTATTTGTTGTTGCATCAACTTAGCAGTATGGTCTTTCTAATGCAATTCTGCTGTAATCCGCTGGAAATCAGGGTTTTACGTCAATTTATTGAACACGAAAATGATAAAAAATGAAGCAACATATATTTTGAGGATGGATTTTAGTCAGGAATATTGACTCTAAATTTTTAAACATTGTATGATTAGTACATATGCAGTGCATTCTGTATTAAACATGAAATACTTACTGAAAACATATCAAACAGAAAAAGATGAACATTTTAAAGACCTTCAAAAAAACAAAAGAATTATTGATTGGAGGACACTTTGAAAAAGTATGACAACATTTGGTATTTTGTAATGATAATATAAATAAATTGGGATTGTTTTAAATTTATTTAAACCCTGATGTAGACAATATATCTTTTGGGAGACATACAGTATTTGGAGACTTCGTCCATGGCTGCTGCAGCTGGAATGAAAATCCAGGCAGCAGGACGCCCTCCACAGCTGTCGTTTTCACAGCTTAGCCAAAAAGGAAGGCACAAATACAGTGTTTATGAGGATGTTTGCGTGAGGGATTATGTGTGACTGTATAAGTAATCAAAGAAGTATGTTCCCTTTTTTTATAGAATACTTTTAGAAGCCACACTTATAATTATTGATGCTGGTTCTCCTGAATCTGACTCAGTATCAGACAAGGGATGAGCTCATCAACAACTCCCCCATTCTCCGTCTGAGGTGATCATCGGGTCTCGGAGACTAAACACACCCTGTCATCATGAGGAGGTGAATGGGCTCGCTCCACCTATTACTAACAGCAGACTCCTGGCTGCACTTGAACTACTCAACGTAACAATGCTGAGGAGTGATGCAACAATGACTCCATGTTTCTTCTTTTCATTGCATTGCTCTGCAAAACAGAAAAAAAAGGAAATACCTGTGCGTGATCAGATTTCCTGTGAAATCCCACGATTTCCCAGAAGTCTTTCAAACTCAATACAGGAAGTGATTAATGGCTGAGGCAGCCAGTGGGCCCAGAGCAGTTTGGTATTGTTATGATGTGGAAAGTGCCTTAATACAGCCTTATTTACATGTGGTGGTAAGAAATGACACACTGTTGCCTAGGGTTTTGTATTTTGTTTCCCCAACTGGAGCCAAGTGTGTGTCGACCAGAATAATAGAGGCTAAAAAAAATCCAAGGCTTGAGGAGTGCAATGTGTGTCATTTTGAAATTTAGTGCTCACAGCTGCACAAACTGGATTTACAGCACATTCCCATTGTAGGGAGTTTGGACTTTTGTATTGCTTAGAGAAAAACTGAACTCACGACCCTCTATTAGGAAGATTTATCGATAAAACTTTCAATCTAGAGCAGACAGTTGCACATTTTAAATCAGACTGTATAGATTTGAGAATCACTATGATCTGACTGTAGTGAACAGGTTAGAAGGTAACTGCTTTGTTCTAGGTTCTAAATAACTTTAAAAAGACTACAAAAACTTCATTTAGTTCCTAACAGGACAACCCAAGTTTAGAAGCTCCAGCTAAGGATCATCAGGGGTGTCTCTAGAGTGGCGTGTTTGTCACTCCGCCACTTTAGTCGCTGTCAACTGTGGGTTGTTTACCTTCCGACATGTGAGGTGTTTTGGTCACATGTTTCAAAGTGTGAATGATTGTGAAATTGCCTGGAGGGGTAAGTCATGGCTGGCTCCATACACACTGTAGGTGTTAGAGAGGTGATACCTGAGGCCACTTCCTCTGTTGAGGGGTGGTTTTCGTGTTTGAAATAGATACATGTACCTCCCATAGCTACCTGTTAAATAATCTTTGCCCAGGATGTGTACATTCATTGCTTGAAAAAAATGTCCCCTACATTTGCGATGTTGTGAGGCAGATAGCTGAGTCTTGACCTATTAGTCTGACTAACTTGTTCATATTCATAAGTTGGCAGGGGAAACCAGTCTTTCAACTGTAGAACATTATTATAATGTTGTGTTTGGCTATTTATTTATTTAATTATTTTCAGGGTTTCTGGACTATTTTCAGCCCCAGAAATGTTTTACATGCTATACGGAGGCTCAAAGGACATTTAAATCAGATTTACAAACCTTTATATACCATATAAAATGTATTTCAGAAACTCAGCTACTGATCCATGGTGTTACTAAACGATGTCTACACAGTGGTGATTTTTTATTTTTTTGGGTGATTAGAAAATAGGCAACAACACTTTTACAGTTTATATGTTACATATAAATATGATGATTTCCAATAACTGTATGTGTCAGAAGTAGATGTTGTTTCTAAAGGCTTTTAATGTAGAAAACACAAACTGTCATGATCGATGGAGCTATCCATCCATCAATCCATCCATCCATCCATCCATCCTTTGCAGTGTTGCAGGGACAGAGCTGGTGCAGCAGAGAGGTGGGGTAAGCCCTGGACAGGTCGCCAGTTCAATGCAGTCCTGTTGCGATCATAGATTTTATATAACACAGGTGTCAAACTCAAGGCCCGGGGGCCAAATCCGGCCCGCATAGCACTTTATGTGGCCCTCTACACTCTAGAGGACCATAAGAATAGAACGTACTATTTGCGTGCATCTAAATGGTATTTTATCAGTCATATCAAATCAGATTTTATATGAATAGTCCTCAATAACATCAATGTGAAAATATGTTCTGCGTTATTTAATTTTTAAGAAGTACCAGTGAAATGCAGAGAACAATATTTATTTATATTTCAACGCTGTTAAAGAAAGTTTTATCAACACTCTCTGCCACGACCGGCCCTTTGAGGACATTTATGATATGGCCCAAAATGGAAATTAGTTTGACACCCCTGTTATATAATTTCAGGCATTTAAATTTGGTTTTAGACCACAACCAAAGACAGGACTTACATTTACCTTGGAAGCTGTATTTCTGAATGGTGTCATGCAGTGTGATCTACCAGTAGTAGAATATAACTAACTAGCAAATTGTTATTTTCAGTATCATGTTATAGCCTGCTCCAGCACTGTTTGTGCAAACAATTTAATGACACAAACTGTCAGACGATTAGGTAAATAGTTCATTTTCTGCAACTTTTATGGATAGATAAATAGGGGTGTCTAACTCAATGACTGGTGAACTATCAGATTTAGATGAGTCTCTGCTCCAAAAAAGTTAATTCAAATGGTCCACCTCCTCAGCATGGCTCTGGTGTAGGTGTAGGTGTAGATCCAGGTGTGTTGAATCAGAGATAATATTAAATCACGCAATACTATGGACACTCCAGTTTTAGATACTAAGCTAACAATTAAAGTTAACTACACAAAGTGGGCTCCCACAACTTTTAGTTTGTTATTCTCCAGGTTACTGGCCGATAACTGGTGAACATTTTTCCTATTCACTGTTTTGTTTTTTTCATAGCGTGCATCAAAAATATTTGACAGAAAAATCAGCCTGGGAAGCTAACGTACCTAGCTTTAATGCTACTTGACACACTAGTGACTGGTGTTTGCAAAGCAGCTAATCCAGGGGCGGCATTCAATTTTCTTTGAGCTGACTAGCTGTACCCCAAGAGGAGAGATAAGTGAGAGTGCAGGTGTTAGCTTTTGCAGTAGAGTCAAGACACTGTGCATAATAATGCATATTAAGGCATATTTGGTTTTTGAACTGTTGTTATAGTAAATTATAGGTAATTATTTTTGCTAAATATTTAAGTGACAGATGGTCAGACACTGGGGGGACAAAACATTATTTTATATTTAAGCTTAACTGGAGAAAAAACCCACTACAATCACCTTACTGTTGTTATGTAACTATAAGGACTTCATTGATAAGTGTGCAAACAAATACAACCTGATTAAAACCCGGTATCTTAATCTGTTTAAACATCCCTGATTATTGTTCAAATTTAATCTGTATTCAGATATTCTGACAATGGGCTTTTGCACTCACTTTTCTGCCATCTCTAAAGTGGACTTTTTGCAGCCTTTACAGTGCAATGTGTCACCTCACTACAACACCAAACATTTTGCTGCTGTGTGAATATAAATATGAACTTTGGAAGTAGACTGCATATGAACATTATCTAATTACCTCAGTAGGTATAATCTAATTACCTCAGAGAAATTAAATCATTTACAAAAATAGTATTTTTGTGCCTGTATGACTGAACTCCACTCGTGTGTTGCTGTTAGAGGATTGATTGTGATCAGCTAAGAGACAGAAATAAAGTTTCACATGTACAGTTTTGGATTATACTGGAATGTGACCCATGAAGGGAACTTTTTTCTATTTTCACACCAGCTGAGTAGAAAATGAGCCAAAGGTGTTACTTCTTTGAGGAAGAGTGTCAGATAAAGCCCAAGCATGAGTCACGGTGTAAAAAAAAACCCAAAGAAAAGGCAGGTATTTTTTTTCTTGAGAAGGGTATATCCTCTCTGACACAAGATCTGGCATCTCAACCTCTCATCAGGACTGCCTCTGACTGTGGCAGCTTGTCTTACTCCTTTACTTAGTTTTTTTCCTCTAATGACTACCTCTAAAAGGCACTTCCTGTGAGCAATGACATCACAGTGTGCTTCACATGCAGGGAGGGGACAAGGGAAGTGAAGGGAGGAGAGATCACTCGGACATGAAGCCTATTTATGTTTTTGGCGGCACATGGAAACACACTCACTAGGAGATTCACTATGTAATGCAAAAATAAAAAAAAGTCTCATAACTTTGTTAAACCAACTATCGACTTTTTATCTTTATCCTACCCCAATAAGCCAACCTGAATCTTGTCATTTGTGCTCAAATGGACTGTGGATTCCACCTCTTTTCACTCCATTGGTCACAACTTGTCCGGAGGAATTAGAAAAATGCAGCTGAAATTATAAGAGGGGATTAGTGAGTGTCTGGTCTGAGTAGGGCCAAACACGCATTGAGCCATTTTGGTTTGGAAACAGGAGAAACAGTCTGTAAAGGATTTCCACACTCAGGAAGAGGAACAGTCTGTTCTTTCTCTTTCTGCACAAACACACCTCTGCTTTTCTGCTTCTATTGATTCCACTTGTTTGTAGCCATTGTGTCACTGTGTTTGCTTAGTGAGCATGTCACTGTGGGGTTTGTTTAGCCCAGTTAGATTACAGAGTTAATACAACACCACTTATGGCCAAACAAGGCTAAGTGGCAGGAAAGGCTAGGTCGGACAGACTGGGGATTTAAAAGTATGCATTTTTTAAATTAATGAGACTAAGCTTGCTCTGTCCGGTCACTGCTCTAATGGCTCAGTGTTCAAATATCATCATGTCTGGTTAGTGGAAAACAGGTCTGGCTGAAATAAAATACAGAGAGAGATGGGGGAAAGAGCTGCCCCGCTCAGTTCAGCTGCCAGAAACATACTGTGCAGATAAAGCTTTTTCTCTCTGCCTGCAGTTTGTGTTATCTTGCCTGGAGCCACCCTCATTATCACATCTGTCTGCCTGTAGATCTGTGCTCGTGGCTCTGCAGGCTTTGTTCTATAGTTTTATTTATTGAAGTAAAACGGGACTCATACATGAGAAGCTTTAAGTTGCATGAACCCCTAAGCAGCATTTTGGGTCCAAGTTGCAAAAAGGGCTTCTTGCAGTTATGCTTTGTTGAGGGTCCCAATTGCTTAAGGGCCTCTTGCATTTATGCTTTATTGCTATCATTTGCCACGCACTCAGATCTGGGAACACCCAACAGTGTTCTAGTTTCAAGCTTGCACTGGTTTAATGTGATGCAAATTTTCAGGACAATGCTATTACATGAAAAGTTTACTCTGTTTTCCACATTGTTGTTCTTGTTATTGTTCTCATAATAATTGGATAGCCTATTTCAGTTTGAGCATGCAACAAGTGGATTAATTATTATTTTGAGATGTAGTCTCTCAGTTGATTGCATGCAGGTTAATAATGCTACATTATTAAAGAATCACAATTTAACTGACTATGCCTTGTTTAATTCGTGCGTTAACTAAATACTTAAGTGCCCCATGCATGGGTTCAAGGGCGACTCTTCAATCTGTATACAAGTGGCGTCTAGTAAAAAAAGAGGAACTGCACCTTTAAGAGAGCTGAGGCGGAGCCAGCGAGTCTCTATGGCGTGGGGCTTATAAAACATTACTCAATACAACACTGGAGGGATCTAGAAGTGTCACGGTAGTCGGAGCGCCGCCAACTTGCAGGCGTCCTGTTCTTAATGCATCAGAAATCTGAAGATTTTACAAATTCAAAATAAAACCTGGAAAAAAAGCAGCGGATAATTATTTTTAAGGAAAAAAGGATTGTTTGCGGGTCAGTCAGCGAGGGGGATCTGAGGAGTTATTTAGGTGAGTCCTTCTGATAATTTATTTTTTTGTTCAGGGTACATTTGATGCAACTTCAGATCGCACTCCCTTATCATCCAGTTTTATTCGTAAAAAATAGGCTGATCTAAATTATTTTAACTACTAGAACAAGTCTCATATCATAGTTCGGACATGTCAGCTAGAAATTAGAAGCAGAGTCATAATCAGGCTGATTACAATAAAAAAAAAAAAAAAAAAACTGAATAATCATTCATGATGTATTTATATTAGCGTTTGTCAAATTGCACCTTTAACTCGTGGGCTGCAATATGAGTTCCTGAAAAATAGCCCACAAACATAAAAAGGAAATAATTCATTTTGTATCATCACTCTGCTTGCCACATATCTGCCCTCTGTGTTGTGGCGTGAGTCACCTGGCTGCTACAGGGCTTTTAACCATTATTATCTCAATCCGGTAAAGTGAGGGGGTGTGCGCGCTGTTTGCTTGCCTCACAGGTAGAGCGGGTATGGTTGCTCGGAAACTGCTGCAGGGGTGACATGAGCGGGGTGTGAACCGCTGCTTTCAAGCTCTGACTACGACTTCTACTTTCATCTTTTAAAATAAAACAGAAGAAAATGTATGAGTATTATTACCAACTATATAACCAATTTAACCATTAAAAACACCCACACAGTCTGGTCAGAATTAATTGACTGAAATAATTTCTCTTGAAGAGGGTTAGGTGGGGGTACATCATTTATTTAATCCTGTTGCCTGTAAATGCTCATGTGGTTAGCTGCCAGAATGAACTGTCTTTGCACCTGTTGCAAGAGGAAGCGCAAGCCTCTGGGGCTTCATTATCGAGGATCATGTTGCTTCCCGTCTCCGCCGAATCGGTAGCCCAGTGCATGATAAGGAGGGGGAGTGGGGGCTCATAACATGCCTTGTTGGGCAGTTTGACTTGTCTGGATGCCCCTCGTGCTTCCTGTTGTTTTAGAGCTTTGTTTCTCAGCAGCTGTAAGGTCAGCACACAAATGCATGGCTCATGGGAGAGTAGAAGTCATCGATACTTCACACAGCAAACCTGCAATATAATGCAAACCTTGCAACTGCTTTGCACCCCATGAGCACTTGAATTCGTAAAGGAGAAGCCTTCAAAATGCAGCAATTTAATACAACCCAAGGAAAACCTTTTGTGTGTCAGCTGGGGTCACTTGCACACTTATTTGTAATACAGATGCACCAATTAGGTTTTTATTTGTGTGTGTGTGTGTTTGGTTGATATATAGCTCATATTATTTAAAAAGGAAAATAAATGTGCTAAATATTATTTTGTAATTATAGTTATTATGAGTCTAATATTTAATCAAAGAATTACCATCTTCTCTTTATTGATGTATCCAGGTGGTCCCAGTACATTATAGATGTAATGAACTGGGAAACAAAGTAAACTGTATTACCACTGTTTGACTTATTGATCACTGATCAGAACTAGTGTAAGCAAAACTGGTTTATTTCTTTGTACAACATCTACACATGAACTTATTCATTTAGTGTTTTAAAGCAGAAAATGGAGAGAAAGGCAGTGCTATTAGTTGATCATACTAAAAGCTTTTAACACAATTATATTTGGCCAATTTTTTGGTTTTTCCAACTTGCAACTGAAAAAAAGTCATCTCGGTCATACCCACATCTAAGTTTCAACTTTTCAGACAAGCAAAATGCTCTATGACTATATAGAAACTGTAATCTCCGTTTCTTGCATTTAGGTTGGTGTTTACATGTGCATTGAAGCTGTTAGCATATCAGTAAAATGAAGATATTTTTTCCATGGTTATTTGTAAACAAAACTTCAACCTTTCTGACTTCTCCGCAGAAAATCCAACAAAAACCCTCCGTCAAGTCAGAAGTGTGACTGGGAAAGTTGGAAATTCCAGAGCAGCCCTAAATTCGCAATCCAATATGGCTGCCAGGCATATAAAACTTCTTAAAATTTGCAGATGTAAAATATATGTTTTTACTTTTAATGGTTTGTATCCCATTAAATGGGTGACACAATGATTAATCCCACTTTGTATTTAAGAACCTGTGTTTAAATGCATCAAAGAAAGAAAAATGTAGTGTTGCTGTATTGCATGGTTGTTAGGTAGATTTAAAATAATGAGCAAATCACACTGGTTTAACCAACTTTCAACAAGAACCCGCTTGAGTGTAATGTCATTCACAGATACAACCTTGGATGTCTGAAGCAAACTTAATTTTAGGATGGTTGTGATAGATTTGAGTTGGAAGTGGACTCCCAAATCAGATCCTGGCCAGGATCTCATACAACCAGAGTTTACCCCTGCACCTACATTATGACAGTGTTTCTCTTTAGAAAAAGAAGGTTCTACTGTTCTTGTGAAACATAAAAAAAAAATGGTTAAACGTACTGTTCACCCGTCTGATGATTTTCCAGATTTTTACAGTAAACTATAAAAACTCAACAGCTTCAAAATCAGAACTCTGCTTAGACAGTGACATGTTAATGTAAATTTAGTGTCAGACAAAATCCAGATCAAATTTTGCTCCCAGCGCACACGGCTAACAACAGAAATATCAATACGCTGCGAGGTTTCCACCCCTCTAAATATTGTATTCTTTGTTTACTCAGGCCTGCAATACTTGACGTGACACATGCATTCAGGTCATTTGACATTAGGAGTTCTTGCAACATTGAGCCTATCTGCAGTAACAGGAGGAGCCCCTCATAGCTTCCTATTCAGGAGGAGCAGGATTGCAGCACTGGAGCGTGGCAGAGTCAAGTTTTAAAATAAACTAGAAGCATTGTGAGGCACAGAAAAGAAAATTGAAAGTTGGCTCTTTCTCTCAGGCTTATAAAGGGACCAACTGTGTAGAACATGCAGATCAGAAAATTTGTAAAAACTCTTATTATTAGGAGTAATATTACATTAGTAAAAATGAATTAGTTTTCTTGTTTTTTTTTATTCATTTCCAAAAACATTTTTAAAATTAGGCCAGTTAAGAAACTGAGAAGAGAAATTTTTTTAATGAAGGGTCTTGTTTGTCATGAACTGGATGGTTTATTTTCATGTTGTGGTTTCCCTTCCACTTTCTTTTGCTTGCAGTCTTAATTTCATCATCATCTTACTCAACGCAGGATTTTGTTTGTGTTTTTCAGTTGGAGCAGAAAAGCAGGGGCAGCCAGCCGGGTTATCCGAGTGTTTCCTCGCTTTGATGCGATCCGACTGTGCCTGGAGCATGTCCACAGTGGGCCTGACTGCCCAGGAGATCTCTTTTCCCATAGAAAACCCCTTTCTCCGGGGCAGCTACTGTCACAGCATGGCTGGATCCAAGCCCACCTGGAGCTACCACCATGAGCCCACAGACAAGTAAGTGTTCAGGTCAAGATTGTTACGTGTTACGTGTTGTAGGGACGTTTAGGTTGGTCTGAGATTTCTTGTAAACAGAACAATTATGATTGTGTCCTTTGAAGTTCTCCAAACCTAACATGTATTGGGTTTTTTCGACAGTTTCTACTTTAGCATGGATACACACATAGACCAGAGCTACCGAACCCAGCAGAAAGGCTCACCCCAAAGTCATGAGAGTAAGTGCATAACTGTTTGTATTGATTTTATGAGATTTTTTAAGCAACTTATTTGAGATTGTTGTAAACTATCTTAATGCCTTATGACACTGATGCAGTAATTGTTATGCTATGCTTTACATTAACAGAACCTAAATACAGTCCCACCTCTCAAAGATTACCCCCGAAGAAATCCAGACCCTCCCATCTATCCCTGTCCTACAGCATGGAACCATCAACTCGAAGTCCGGCTGAAGACGACCAGGTGGTCCCCTCCTTTCAGAGGCTTTCCGTCTATGAGAACAGTCCGCCTCCAACGCCAGGTGGCAGCCAGCCGGATAGATGTTCAAAGCCCCTGCCGCCCATCCCACCGCAAACGGACATCTCCAATGAGCAGGCAATAGATTATGAGGTGGAATTTTTCACCAGTACGGACGAAAGCTGCCGCCTTGTGTCCAGTGATGAGCAGTATTCCAAATCATCTCCTTTTCGAAATGGACTCCCCAACAGAAGGAGCTTTAGGAACTGCGGACAGATAAACTATGCTTACTATGACGGCCCATTAGGACCACAGGCCAAGCAGCCCCAGCCTCAGCACCAGTCTCAGCATCAGCCCCAGAATCAGCATCAGTCTCAGCATCAGCCCCAGAATCAGCATCAGCCCCAGAATCAGCATCAGCCCCAGAATCAGCATCAGCCCCAGAATCAGTATCAGCCCCAGCACCACCCAGCACATACTCAGCAGGAAGTGCGACAACAGCATGGACAGCAACGACAGGAACCACAAGACCATGTGGTCTGTCCGAGACCACAGGACAAAGCTCAAAGGAAGCTACGACGTTCTCATTCTGGCCCTGCAGGCTCTTTACACAAACCCTCGCTTCTGCGGCTCTGTCACAAACGTTACACCAACGGCACAGATAAACCGGAGGTGCCACCCCCAATCCCTCCCCGCATGGTCAAGACCGGAGACTCGCGCCGCTGGTCAGCAGAGGTCTCGTCTGGGGCTTACAGTGATGAGGATAAACCACCCAAGTTGCCCCCAAGGGACCATTTTGCCAGAAGCAGCTCCCGCACCCCGAGTCCAAAGAGCCTTCCCACATATCATAATGGGGTTATGCCCCCCACCCAGAGTTTTGCACCAGACCCCAAGTACGTTAGCTATCGGAGTTTTCACAGACAAAACAGCGAGGGTTCTCCATGCATCCTTCCAGTTGTGGTGGACGGTGAGAGAATCGGCACGCATTACTACCTTCTGCCTCAGCGGTCTACATTTGAAGACTCTGCGTGTGACTGCCACACCAATAGGAAAGTAGATTTAGTTTGAGAGGTTTTAGTTGAAGTAACAGATGGACTGTACATGAGCAAAAAAAAAAAAAAAACACTTGACAAAATGGTGAAACTAACAACTGTCAAACTGCTGCTTTTTACAGTTTTTTTTTTTTCTAAATACCCCCATGTATTTTTCACTTGCAGGGTATGTGTGCACTGTATACAGTTACTGGTATTGTTGAACAGCTATCACAACTAAGATACTTCATTAGACTAAAGATTGTGATCAAAATTCAACATTGTAGAGCTTATTTTTGATATTTTATTTCATGACATTCATTACTGTACTGTTTCTTTTGTTTTAGTTTTTGATTATGTGGTACAATCAGAAGATGCAAGCAGGCCTTGCACCTTATGTGCTCAGTGTTTTGTGTCTGGAGTGGTGGGAATGTTTTTTTTTTTTTATATATAATGCACATGGGGCTTTCTGTGATGCTGCTTTTGTATCTTACAAGGGACAAAAGGTCAGTAGTTTAACACTTAATATATATGAAGTCTAAACCCCAGCTCAGTGAACTTTTTAATGAAATGAAGGATCCTAGCTAGCAGTGTGATTTTTATCCTAACATTGACATGATGTAGTTCCAGTTCTGCTCAAGCTGTGTTTTCCCCAAATGCACGTTGTGTCTGGTAGCTATGCTTGTTTCCAAAGTTATCTTTGGTGCAGCTTATATGGAGAATTTTTCTGTTGATGAGAGTATTTTTGTTTGTGTTTATGCATGTCACTCACAATTGTTTAGAGATGGAATTTTTGCAATATGTAGAGCATTGTTGACACAACCTGTTACTATTTGCTGTTTTTTTTTTTCATTACACACACATTCTTTTACTTCTAGTCTGTGTCCAGGTCTGATTTGTTGTATAGGAATTGTGTCCATGTATGCTATCCTTACTGAAATTCCCTCGACTTGTTGGAGGAACCAATAGTTAGTTCTGTTTGTACTCAGCAGTTGCTTTTTCTTGAAACATAAATGTCCCCAACTGATATCCATTATGGCTGCTGCACATATAAAAAATAGCGTAGGTTGTGGATATATGCAATTTATTAGCACTTCAGATCGTTTTTGTCACATTAAACCGATGGCACACATACTTTTCTTCAACCTCTGTTTAGGAACATGTTCATTTTAGTGTATGAGTGCTTAAAATGAAAATAAATTTGTTTAATTCTATTCTTAATACTAATCTAGAAATCCCACAAGTTTTTCCAACCATAAATTGGAATCTGCTCATTACTTTATTCTTCAGTGCAACTTCTGGGGCAAGTTAGTTTTTACTTTTTGTCAAGTTGTGAAAAAAAGTATTCCCTGAATTTTCAATAATTTCCTTTAAAATTGTACAAAGAGGATTTAAAATACAAAAGATGAGGTATCAAGGTCCATATGACTTGATCTCTAACCGGACATCCATAAATAGAGGCTTAAAATCAATAAGATCTGAGATCAGAGATGTCAGCCAACTAGTTAAAACAGAGGCAATATAGCGACAGCACAGGGTTTACCCTCCTCCTTGCCTGACAGACTTTCCTGTTCTGCACATGCATTCCTTGCCTTACGTGATTGCAGTGGGTGTGGCCTGAAAGACTTTGGCTGCTGGCAGCTAGGAAGAACGTATGAGTTTTATTATTGTAGATTATTCACCAAGCACCCGGATGTTGTGAAAATTGTAGCACATGTATTGCAGCAACCCCTTCGGTATCAAACCTGTTCAGTTTTGGGGAAATATAACCTCTAAGCTCAGTCGGTCATTGATGTCTATTCTATCGATCCCCTCTCGCTATCCTCTTTCTCACAGGCTTTGCCATCCACAATGTTGCTTTTTGACCTAAATGTTTGAAATGTTTACATCACACACTATTTAATCTTAAGGTATTCGTATGTCTTATGAGAAATAATGAAACTAAATGAAGACTAGTATATCAAGAAATAACTTCTCTACTGTGGTTGAAACAAAATGCACTGGGAGAGTTTAGTATGCTTTTTACAGTATTTAACAATTCCATTTGTTATTGTGAATAGCTGAGTCTTTTAAAAGAAAGCCAAAATAAAATGACTTATTTATGAGTTTGTTTCAGTCTCTTTTCTTAAATCTATCAGAGTGAACTCGGCTCCTTTCAGCTGTTAGGCCTGTTTTATCACCCACACGCCCTCATGCTGTGCCTGTGACTGGCCTCTATCCAGAGAAGAGTGACAGGTGTACAATCTTCCTCTTCCTGGTGAAAATGCATTTTCCTCCTTGCATGACTGCTTTTCTGTTCTCAGCCAGTTTTGCACACAAAGGTTTTTTACGCACTTTTAACAATAATTATTTTTTACCCTTTGGTTGAGTCCAGGTGGCTTACACATGGAGCACTAAAGGTCATATATTCACTAAATACGCTGCAGACCACCTGCTGTTATAATATACCTCCTCAAACCTTTCAGGCGGGCAATAATTTGTGGTTCTGTAGATTGGGTGTTGGTTTATCTATTTATTTTTGCAACAAAGGGTGGTAGTTCAATCTACTAAGGCCACACACAAACCCTTTCACTTGGTTCACTCAGGCAAACTAGCTTGGCAACAGAGTGAGTGCTGATGACTGCCGAAGAAAGATGAATTGCTTGTTTTAAACATCTACTGAGGTGGAAATTAACAAGCAATTTTTGTGACTATAATTTGAATAGATACAGTACACCACTAATAGTAAGAAAAATATTTTCTGTAAATATGTTCAAGATTTTCATCTAAGGATATTTTTAAAATGAAATCATTTGGCTTTCCAATATATTTTTGTAGTCTTTCTCTTTCCTTATTTCATACACCAAAATTGGTCATAACTTCCTGTCTTCCTTGGTAAGCTGTTTTCAGTCTAATTGACTTCCTGTGAGTGACTTTACTTCAAGCATAAGATTTCTAACATGGCCTCAAAGTTCTCACCAATTATTTGACTTGTGGAGCTTGTTCTGTGGATGAAAAGTATTACAATACTGCAGATGTGGTTCAATCTCAGAAATTGTTGCACACCCTCTGCTGGCTGTCCTGAGCAAAACATGCCTGCGTTTTACGTGTCAAAAATAAAGAAAAAATTAAGAAAAAAAAAAGATGTAGCTAATAAAATGCAATTCACTTGATAAAAAAAGAAAAAAGAAGTTGACTTAAGTTATTTTGTGTTGTTCACACTTCTGTCGAGAAATGCAAAGAATTAGCAACGGATCTTTCTGCTAATGTTTTTCAGAGGAAACGGGCAAAGGAAGAACCATCTAGAACTGTTAACTACTTTTAACTTTGGACATTTTTCAATGTGTTGTTGTTTAAAGAACATTTAATGTCATTTTAAGTGCTGTTGTTACATTGTTTCAGAGACTCGTAAGATTCTTATTGGGTATTTGAATTTTTTTTTCCAGATTTGGGTTACATGGAGTACTAAGTAATTCAAATACTTCAGTAACTTCTTAGGGTGGCTGTAGCTCAGTAGTAGGGCCTTGGCTGGTGATTCAGAAATAATTGGTTCAATTCCAGTGTCCATCTGCCACATATTGTTGTATTTTGGGCAATTAAATGTAATTAATTTAAAGAATTACAACCTGCTAAATTAAATATAATTAAGTAATATTTACCTTATTTCTGCTACAATGTTAAATTGAGAGTTAAGAAAATTTTACTTGATAATGGCAAGAAGGTTATACTTGATATCACAGCATTACAATTTACTTAGCAATATTTTGTGCAAATACGTACAATTATTTTATCCAGTAAATCCTACAACTTGTTTTTATCAGTGTATGTACAAAAAAATGTGTTGCATTTGCACTCAGTCCTTGGGGCTCCTTTTGTTTCAATTATTGCATTGATGCAGCATGGCATGGAGGCAATCTAACAATAGTTCTGCTCAACTACTAAGAAAGCCCATGTTTTTTCAGTAGTGGCTTTATACTCATCTGTCCTCTTAGTTCTGGCACCACAGACATTGTCTCTAGTCCAGGAGTGGCTTGACACAAGGATTGAAAACATTGCAGCCTATGTCTGTGTATGTTTGGATTCATTATTTTTGTTGACAGATTATTTAGAAATGACCATTAGAAACTCACAGAGGATGATAATAAAGGTCTGCTGGACAACTGTAAAGTCATCAGTCCTTGCCATGATTGAACCATAATATAACATTTCTATATTCTTTAGTCATGACTTAGTTATTTTTTAGCTGTAAGCCCACTGAATTCACAGTCTGGCCTGGGGTCTTTCTCCGTGGACTGTGCTGAGAAGGTTCTTTCTTGTTACTCAGGCTGTACTCCCAGAATCCAAAAAGATGAATATGAGGTTATTTGGCTGTACCAAAATGGCCTGTAGGTAAGAATTTGTATTTAGATCGATGTCTGTATTATATGTCTCTGTGTATCCCTGTGATTAAGTGGTGGTCTGTCCAGGGAGTACCCTGCCTCTTGCAGTGACAGCTGTAGATGGAATCCTCCATGACCCTGCAAAAATAAGTAGTTGGATTGATGAATAGAGTAGCTGAAAGCTATAATTTTAAAAATTAACAAAAAAACAACAACACAAACATTTTTCTGCAATACGATTTTTCTATATGGTAATAATAGAATAGATGAAAACCAGAAACAATTTTGTTCCAGCATTTCCCCAAATTATATTTTAGAAATCTGAATCATAATAATCAACACAAATTAAATTAAAACAAATAAGAAAGAAGAAAAGGCTAATCTTATAAGAATTAAATATGTACAGGGACTTGAAATGTCAGTGAAATTATATTATTATCATTATTATCATTATTATTATTATTATACAAAACAAACACTGAAATAAATAACCAATTTCCAGTTAAATTCACATTTGGTTTTTGTTACACGTGTAACAGCTTGAATAGTATACGTTTTAAAAAAGCACAAAGAAGAAAAGTAAAGCGTGTTTACACTCTTGCAGGTAGTATTTTATTTGTACCATGTGTAAAACCCATAGGTAAAACCCCAAACTCAGAACTCCAAACGAATAAATTTTTCTTTGCATGTATCTTTCCTATCATTTCCTGTGAAAGGTGGACAGAATTGTGACTATTTAACCCAACATTAAGTGCATAATGTGTTCGGGTCAGAACCCTGTATGTGGAAAAAAAATACAAAAAAAGTAGAGAAATTAGTTAGTGCGTTTCATGGTTGTGGCCACTAGATAGAGACAAAGATCATTCAATGCTTCGTTCAGCTCAGCTGCGTATGTCCAACCAGCACTTTAGGTTAACCTTATGGAAATGTTTCTTCATCTGATGAAGTTCGGTACAGCATAGTTCCGTTTATTTTTTTAAACTGAAGAACAGGAATACATATTAATGAATATTTGCATGCCAATACATGAGATGATAATCAAGTGTCTAATTTACGTATCTAGTCCCACTGGCAGATTGGTGTTAAAACACAAGTAAAAAGGAATAAACAAACAAACAAAAGCAAAACCAATATAATACTAAAGAAGATTAGAACTACTTAAATGGGAAAACCGCCTTACTGAAATCATGAGGCAGCCACTTTTTAGTTGAGGTCCACAGCAGCAAAGACCAACTAATCGTTGCTTCAGAAATGGAGCACTTTCAGGTCACTTGTTTATCAAATCCCAATAAAACGGAATTAAATGTTGATGATTAATCTCCCCTTTCATTTCTACATTTTCTCATTTTACATAAACAAACAATAACGTATATCTCTGCCATCTAGTGACAGGAAATGGTAATGGTCATTTGGGAGCTCCAGTGGAGATTTTTTGTGGATTTAAAATCCATTCGTCCATTCATCCATCCGACGCGTGGTTGCAGGGGGGCTGGTGGCACATTCAGGCAGTTTATTTTTTGGTTGTCATGTTGTTGTTTTTTTACCTACTTATTCCAAAGGGCAATTTAGAGTGACCAATTAAACTAGCAGTCATGTTTTTGGACTGTGGGAGAAAGCCCGAGTACTGGAGGGAACCCATCCAAACATGATGCAAAAAGACCCTAGGCCAGGTTTTGAACCCAAAACCTCCTTGCTGTAAGGCAACAGCACTATCAATTATGCCACTGTGCAGCCTGGTTTTAAAATATAAATGTAAATATAGTAATCCAAAACATGATCTTAAAATAGCATAACTACCTCTTAGACACAAAAAGCAGGCCTTTTCTATAGGCTAAAAAGTTCTTCAAAATGAGTAGATTCTCAGTTTAGCTTTAAAAAAACCCCAACTGTTTTTCACTATGAGGAACATACTATTAAATTGCTCTGGATGGCAGTACTTTCTCCTTCATGTGCTTCCAAGTTGGAGATCTTTTTGAACTGATTATTTCCCTTAGCTCAAACACAGAAAAGTGTTTGTTCGATTGCCTTTTTACATCTGCCTCTAATCATCCAAGTCAGTCTTTTTCATTCTGGCTCATTATAAGACTGCAGGAAAAATAATCTCAAGTCACCTATGAAACTCAATGACTAAAATCTATCATATCTTAAAGACCCAGCTCACAGACTGCTGGCTTACCTCTGGATTATAGATTATCTGAAAGTAGAATGGGAGCAGAGGATTAAGTTATCAAGCTCCTCTCTTGTAGAACCGACTGCCAGCAATGGGTTCAGATTGCGGACACACTTTCTAGTTTTGTGACTGGGGTTTGCAGCGGTGAATTTGAAGCATTCATTTAGTTATTTAAGCCTTAACTGTTGAGAGACCTCCAATGATGCTGTCAGTGACATCTTTTTCTTTTGTCTTTTCCCTTTATAGGTCGCCACAGCGAATCATCTGTCTCCATTTAGTCCTATCCTCTGCATCATCTGCATCCTGTACCCTCACACCAACTAACTCATGTCCTCTTTCACCACATCAGTAAATCTCATTTTTGGTCTTCCTCTCTGCCTTCTGGCTGGTGGCTTCATCCTTAGCATTCTTCTACCAATATAAGTGTTATCTCTCCACTGAACATGTCCGAAACATCTCAGTCTGGCCTCCTTGGCTTTATCCCCAAAACATTCAACATGAACTGTCCTTCTGATGTACTCATTCCTGATCCTATCCATTCTTGTCACTCCCAACGAGCATCTCAACATCTTCAGTTCTGCAACCTCCAGTTCTGCTTCCTGTCTTTTCCTCATAGGTACTGTCTCTAGACTGTACAACATCGCTGGTCTCGCTACTGTCTTGTACACCTTCCCTTCATTCTTGCTGAAACCTTTTTATCACACATCACACCTGATACTTTTCTCCACCCGTTTCAGCCAGTTTGCACATGCTTCTTTACCTCTTTTCCACACTCTCCATTGCATTAGACTGTTGACCTCAAGTATTTAAGTCCTCTACTTTCTTCACTACCACTCCCTGTAACTCCACCGTTCCACTTGTGTCTTTCTAATTTATACACATGTATTCTGCCTTGCTGTGTTTCATTTCCTTCTTTTCCAATCACCACCCTCTCAACTCTCAGTGTTCCCTGCATCAAATCATCTAGTTCAGTCCAGAATTTCTGCTTCTCTTCTAACTCACATCATACTTGTGTGGCATAACCACTAACAATATTGATCATTATTCCTTCCATGTCAAGCTTCAGGCTCATCAACCTATTTAACACTCTTTCCAAGACATTCCTAGCAAATTCCTCCTTCAAGATAACTCCTACTCCATTTCTCTTTCCATCTATCCATGGTAGAACAACTTGAATCCTTCTTCTAAGCTTCTAGCCTTGCTATCTTTCCAACTGGTCTCCTGGACACATATAATATCCACTTTCCTTCTCTGCATCATGTCCACCAGCTTTCTAGCTTTAACTGTCATAGTCCCAACTTTCTGCACACAGGTCCTCTATAACAAGTCCCTACTCTTAATTCCACTCTCTTGAATTTCATTTTCTCTCTCTGCCTACCAACACACCTTCCTCCTCTCCTCCATTGACCAGCAGTAGTCCAATTTCCACAGGCACCCTGTGGGTCAACAGCACCGATGGCAGTCGTTGTTAACCTGGGCCTCGACTGATCCGGTATGGAGTTCATGTTTGTGATTTGCGTAGTTAATTTCACTTAGGTTTTACCTTGTATACCCTTCCTGACACAAATGCAGAGGCATTTTTCCGGACTTTGGACCGGCAGAAGAAATCACTGGCTGGTGACCCCTTATGGTTGTATTGATGCTGTCAATGACTGTTTGTAGTTTTATTCTTTTAGCATGTATTTATACAGCAACACATAAACACAGTCTGGTTCTGCTGGCAGTGTCAGTCTGTTAAAAGACAGTTACATCAAGCAAAAAATGTTTAAGCAATTAATGTAAAATAGAAAACTAGAGAGTCAGAAGGAATAATCAGCTTAAGAGTGATGATAATCTTGGAGTTCAAAATAGCATCTGCCTTGAAATGGTCCTCCTTCATTTTTCCATACTCTTTGCAAAATGCACATGTGCCAATAGTAACAAACTATATACTCATTATGATTCTAGAGTGCAGTAGCTTTGTCTTTTCTGACCACAAAACCTTTCTCCAGAAGTAATCTGGTTTGTCCGAATAGGCACTTTCAAGCTTTCAATAAAGTTTGAATGATTCAGTTTTGGCACAGAAGCTTTTATTTTGGTCATCACCATCTCAATTCAAGGAAATGTAAAACTGAGTTCACTGTTGACAGTACTGCTGATGCTCCAGCAGCCTACAGTTTATGGAAAGTTTAAAACTTAGTTCTTAATTTGGTTTTAGTGATCCTTCTAGCCAACATATTTTCATCTGGGTGTGGTTGAAATCTGGACACAAATAGGTGTCTCAAGAAAAATGACCCCAAACTTGTTGGATGACGCTATCATTAGGTGATCGGAATGGCCCTCCCAACGCCCTGACCTCAATGCTGCTGAAAATTTCTTCACAAATCAATCAAAAGTCTAGTGTTTGAAAGGTCACAAAAGGGGCCTCATATCGTCATGAATACTTTCACAAAAATCTTGATAAACTTTGGCAAATAAATTACTTAACAAATAATATATTGTTTGCACCTCATAAATATATTCATTTTTTTCTGGTGTGTTTTCTGTACCATTTAAGAATGTAAAGTATTTAGTTTTGGGTTTTTTTGCTCGCAGAAACAAACAAAATCAACACTTTTTAGTAGTTCAAAACTTCTTTGTGAGTTTATTACAGAACTTTAGTTACTGCAGCTAAGTAGACTTTAAGTTTATTATCATTCTTAGAAATCCATCATAAATTCTTTATAGAGCACTTCCCATACAAAAGGAAAATCAATCCAAAGTGCTTTATGTAAGACAAAAACAGGAGACAATTAAAACTATCTAAAAAAACATCTATGAGATCAACAAGATTAAGCATTGAAAATAAAGAAAAGAAGATGTACACAAAAGTGTAGCTGGCAGAGATGTTTGGTTTGAAGGACTCAGAACACACATCTCTGTGTACGACGCTGCCACCATTAATGCTGCTCATGATGTTGGCGAGACATTTGAAAATACCAGAAAATCTCAAATCCTGATCCTGAAAAAAAAAATAAGATCAGAAATGCTAGAAAACACAATAAAAATAATACTGAATTAAAAATACAAAGGAAATAAAAATAAATATAAAACCAAACAAAAAGGCAGATTACATGTATATTAGAGCTATAATTAACATAAGATTAAAGGTGTAATTTAGGAATTAATAAATCTAAATTGGGATTAAATTATCTTTACTAAAGAAGCTGAAAGTCAAACTAAAAATACAAATATTTGGTTTAATTTCAAAAACATCAGTGGTCGTCAATGCCTTTTGATCTGCAGAGGAATAAGGAAACAATGTCTCACAGGGGACGTTTTTGTTCTTTATAATGGTATTATCAGGAAACATAATTTTAACATGAACACAATTTGTAAATCCGCATAGAAGTTCCAAAGCAAATAAAGATATTTGAGTTGCTCTTACATTTTTTTCTAAGTAGTCATTGGCTTGTAGATGCCTTGAAATCCAAAATTGCCAATTCCTGAAAAAAAGAAAAGCATCATATACATAAATTATTTATTATTTGTTAATGGTAATTTAAAGTAGATTCAACAATATGAAAGAAAACAACATAAAAGCCCCTACGTCTATTTGAGAAATCCAAGAAATCCTCTTCAAAAGGTTGCACTGTGTCATTCAAACAGTTTCTTTTCCTAATTAAAAAAAAAGAAAAAAAAACTTTTTTCTGTAAATGATTTCGGATAAAAATGTATGTAGATGTTACCAGATGTAGTAAAGAGTTATTAAAACCCACCATAGTTCTGGGTGTCTCCTCCTAATAACAACAATGGTGACGATGATAATCAAAAGTAGGATTGCCACTGCCAGAGATCCAAAGAGCGCTCCATAGAAACCTGGACCTCTTCGGAAAAACTCACATCTTGGACCATAGTACTGCTGTAAACTGTTCTGATAACAACTGAGGTAAAGTGTAGATCGGATTAACAATAGTAAAATGATGGGGGAAATAAAGTACATTTAATTCATCTTGTTTTGACCTGTTGATCTGTCCTGCTCAGCCCCACCCCAGGAACGCAAACAAACCCAAAGCATTCAACTACCAGTTTTTTGGAAATAAACAGACTCAGGCAGTCTTGCTATTTGTTGCATAGAGAAGCATTAGGACCTGTGAACCTTTAGCAGTTTTGTGGGCTTTATTTATGTTTTAGGACAAAAAAATAGTTAAACAATATTCCTGGGAAATTTGCAAAACCACTACATGGGATCCAGAGAGGATAAGCAATTGAGTTTATTTTATCCCGTATCTCAAAACAAAACAAAAAATGGATAAACATCTCCATTGGATAAATTGGCGTGGCAGATCACACCACTCAATGTGACAACTATAAAAAAAAAAAACTATGTTTTTAGTTTTTTTAGTAAGACAATGATCTTGTATTATCTCAGCAATCTGGTGATTGCAGCTCCTAGAAGCTAACAATTAGCATCCCCAAAACACGACACAGCAAGTTCCGTATTTGTCGAGATAACATATTACCTTTGCATTTTTTACCCGTGGAAGAGGAGCTGAAGAAGAAGTGGTTGGAACTGGTTTTGGAAACATCATAGGCAAATTACAACTTGGAGCTAAGTGACTTCATAACAACGCACCTAATGCTGCATTCACACCGCCCCAAACGGCAGCATCAGTTGCGGCAAGATTACATGTAAAGTCTATGGTCAAGTCTGTCAGAGGTCCGTCAGAGTCTCTGTGGTGAGTTGTGTGCGTTGGCTTCGTCAACTTTTCAAGCATTACTTGCGTTGCAAGCGGCAACATAGCAAACGCAAGCAAAGCAGAAGTTCAGCTAGCTGAACATTTGACAGACTTGACGCATTTGACGCCGTGCGGCAACCAATCAGAGTGTCTTACTGTAGTGACGTCGCCCGATCCACTAGTATTTTAAACATCTGGTAGAGAAAGGCTCGCCCACGTGCTTTGGGAGCTTCAGCTTAAAAATTTATATACGTCAAGCTACGAGTTGGGAGCGTTGCTTGACACAGACAAAGTTTGCGGTCTGAACACACCATTACAGTTTATGTAGTTGTATTTAAAACCAGCATCTGTACAGTCACAACAGTGGAAAACAAGCTCCCAGACTGTAAATAAAAAATAACATTTTCAGACAGTTTTTTTTATTGTTTAAGTATCGTTTTAAAATGCGCATTGAAAATTAAATGTACTACATCGGCTAACATTTAAATATCCATGACAACAACCACCCAGAGATGTAGCTTTAACTATACTCAAACCTATCCTAAGATTCAAACCCCAAATTGCAAAATCAGCAGCTAAATCTTTTGGCTTACCCAATGCTCTCCGTGAGCCTCTCCGCTCATCAGCAGAAGACTGGAGGAGGGCAGACTGGGATGTGACCACAGATAAGACGAGGGATGAAATTTAAGCATATTACTAAGCGGCAGAAAAGAAACTAACAAGGATTCCCTCAGTGGTGGCAATTGAATAGGGAAGAGCCCCGTGCCGAATCCCTGTTCAACATGCAGGCGTGGGGCGTACAGCAGACCGCTTGCCTGGTGTGGCTCAGGAACCTGAGTCATCCTTATAGTGTGAGCATATAGTAAAGGCCCCTGTCGTGCTGGGGTCCAGTCTTGTTTGAGAATGCAGCCTAAACAGGGTGGTAAACTATATCTAAGGCTAAATACCAACACATCTCACATTACACTTTACTGATTTTTGTAAACAGAGACAGTGTAAGGGTTGTGTTGCAGTTAGCCAGGACAGAAATTTGCATGTCATTAGTCTTAATGAGCAAGCCCTCGAATCTTGTCCTGTAGCCCATCCTACTCAGGCCCTGAACTGAAATACAATGAAAACAAGAGACTGAAAATATTTTTTTCACATTAACCAACTCATACGGCATTCTTTCATACCAGAGAACACGGAAAAATGTATAAAAACAACAGTAATTGAGACCTTTAAGCCAAACACCTAGCAGGATATTATTATGTTAACTGATGGTAAAAAATGTAACACCTTACCCTGCTTTACATGACCAGTGCTAGTTTTCAATTATTATTCTATCTTTAAAGATGATTGACACTAGATGAGGCTTCACCCTCTTGCTTTGTGAGCTGAAAATTTGTGCCTGTAATTTCATTTTCTTTTCATATAGGCTAATTCCAATTAAAAATTATGTACATCGCCCTCATTGCCGACCTTACTGAAGCCTCCATTAAGATATTAAATGTTACTGCCTTCAAAAGTTGTCAAGAACTTATTGAAGAACAGTTTCAGTACTGACAGCTCTCACACATGCAGTTAGCTGAGACAGCTTTTCTGAGTTAGTAACAGTAACTAAAAGGGGTGGGGTTTAGCAAGACTTAGCCACAGGTCATTTATGCATAAAAAACAGATATTTAAGGCTACCTGCACACAGGTCCTCTATCAATGTCATTGAAACAATCTCCATGTCTATGGCAGTAATCAACATAAGTTTGGCAAGGTCCAACACACTGCCATACACCATTACTGATCTCAGCAGTGTAGTTGGCAAACTGGGAGCAGTTTACAAAAGTCTTCAGGTCTGTAATGTCTGATAATGAAAATGACCATTAATTTGGTGCTGATATAGTCTTGAAATAATTATTTACTGACATACAGGGAAAACCTACTTGTGATCAGAGGTGTATCCAGGCTGACTCCATTAAACGACACATGACTCTCAAAAATCTGAGAAATATTGTGGAGGTTCATTGTGTCATTTAAGATATCAGTCAGCACACGATCAAGCTGATTGTTGAGAAACTGTATGTGTGTTTGGTTGTTTTGATAGTTGTACTGAACCACGCTCTCTGAGACAACGCTTCCACTCCTGTTGCCATAAAATTAGAAAAAATGTCTATTAAAGAGAAAAATCCTGCATTTCATTTTAAAACTCAGCAAATAATAGCTAATTATTATCATGTAATTTCTGCTGAATACATACATTAATTTCATAACTTTTAAAGCTTTATAGGCTTCTGGGTCTGCTTTTTTGGACAGTGCTTCCAGCTGAAAGACAGATGATGCAACTTATGGTTCTGCACACTGATTAACAAACCTCATACTAATTAAAGAAATACTTCCTGTAGCAAATCTTGAAATCATGACAAATTAAATGTAATGCTCAGAATACTTCAAAAAGTTGCTACCTCTGGTTGTAGTTTCTTGATGAATGCCATAGATTCAGGTGAACCTAAATTATTAAAAGCATCCTGAAATTCAATAAAGATTTCCAAAGTAATATTTGCGTTTCGAGTCGGCAGGGCTTCTCTGTCTGAAAAATAAAAATAAAAATCATTACATTTTTACTGTACAAATTTTAATGATAAATCCCAAAAACCTGGAAAATGTACCCAAACATTAAAGTAATTCACATCATTCAAACTGGCCCAGGTGAACAAACTTTTTTTTTAAAGTGAAAAATTGATAAACCAGGCAGAACAGATGTTATGATAATAGAAAACTATTTTAATGCCAACTTTACAAATAATATTTCAACTTAAAAAATAGTTATTATAAATTTATAAGAAATATATTTTTACTTTTAAATTAAATAATAAATTAAATTATCTAACTTTAACATCAGATGTAATCAGTCTGGGGATGAATCATCTTACCAATCTGTGGAGCTATGATATTTTCACCAAAAGAACAGAGATTTCCGAAGATAAACCCTTGACATTGGCACTGACAGGCTCCAAGAGTCACATTAAAGAAGCAGGTTCCACCAATACACCGACAATCTGTACACTGAAGTGTTGTAGACAATGTTGACACAGGGGCAACAGTATTTGAAAAGGGCCCAGCAGAAGATGTTGCCTCACTGACAGTTGTGTTTTCACTGAAGGCTTTTGAGGTGACTTCAGTCATGGCAGCTGACGGTGTTGGTGAAGATGTTCCAGGACTTAGACTTGATTGTTCTGCTGTTTTTGTGTCAGTTGTAGCAACAAAAGTAGATTGTGCCATAGGCATTGTTTTAGGGGGGGGTGTGGCATGACTTTTAGATGTAGGACTTGAATTTAAAGCAGTTGGGGAAGTTGGTTTAAACAGACTGCTTGTCATAGTTGATTTTATACTTGCTGAAGATTGTGATTGAGCCTTTATAGTCATCGATGTGTAGAAAATGGATGTTGATTTAGACTTGGTGGGTAGGGTTGTTGAAGTCAGCTGGGTGGCTGTTTCTGGAGAGTTTGAAGATATATTAGATTTTGTTGTAGCTTTACTACTGATCGGAAGATGAGTTGTGGTGAATGGTGATACAGTTGATTGAACATTATCTGGGGATGTTGGTGTTAATGTTTTTCTGTGATATGTTGTTGTTGATTGAGTTAACTTTGGATTTGGAGAAGTCAATGTTTTTGTGGACATAAACAAAGAATCTGTGGATAGGGCTAAAGTTGAATCAGTAGTGTGAGAAGCAGTATTGGAAGTTGAAATATAGGAGGATGCTGCGATTTTGGTGAAAAATGTTGATTCAGAATTATCCACGGTATTTGTTGTCCTTCCTCCATTTGAAGTTCGATTTGATGTCAATGAAATTTGTTGTGTTGTTTCTGTCGGGATTAAAGGTAAAGCAGAAGAAGAATTGTTCTCTGTTTGTGGAAAATGAATTGTAGTTGTACTAGATATAACTGTTTGAGTCTTCTGTACTGTAGACGTAAGAGGTAAATGAGTGGTTAATGATGTTTTAAAATTATTTATATTGGTTGGCTTGGTCAACTTATTTGTACTAGTCTGCGCTGTTGATGTGGTACTATATGATATTCTAGTGGGCTTAAAAGTCTTGAAAGATGTAGGTATAGTTTCTGTGGTAGCTGATATCTTTGTTGCAGATGATTCATCACTACTTGTAAGAACTGACTTTGTTGTAGTTCCACTTAGTGCATATGTAACAGATGATGACTCTGGTGACTGCATTGCTGCTGTATGTGGAAAGGTTGCAGAAGAGGAAGACTGTATCTCTGTTGCTAAGAACTTTGTTCTAAATGTTTCTTGACTTGCTGGTGAAGTCAATGGGGTAGCTGAAGTGTGAGCTGAAGATGTTAGATGAATCTGGGAGGTGAGAGAAGAATGATTTGGGTTTGAGGTATGAATATCGTCTGTCCTTGAGGAGGAAATGGCGATTGTTGCAGTAAATCCATTTGTGATTAGATTTGTGGTTGACACTGTTGACTGTACAACTGCTGTTTTTGGAAACGCTGAAGATGAGGTAGAGTGCATATCTGTTGCTAAAGTCGTTGGATGAAATGTTTCCTGACTCGGTGATGGATGCATAATCGTTGCTGTTTTACTATTATGTGTTGAAGATGTTAAAGGAAAGACAGTGGTCACTGGTAAGGTTTTGGATTGATCCATGTTGGTTGTTCCTTTTAGTCCATTTGTGTTAAATTGGGTAACTGATATGTGAGCAGAAGAGGGAGGAATCGGGGAAGTGATGGAAGGGATATTTATATTTGAGGAGGAGATGGTGGCTTTTGCAGTAAACCCATTTGTGATTAGGTTTTGGGTTGAATCTGTTGACTGTACAATTCCTGTGTGTGGAAAGGTTGCTGCAGAAGTAGACTGTTTCTCTGTTGCTAAAGACTTTGTTTGAAATGTTTCTGGACTTGTTGATGGATACGTATTTGTTGTTGCTGTTTTACCCCTGTCTGCAGAAGATGACAAAGGAGAGAGAGTGGTCACTGGTAAGGTTTCAGATTGAGGGACATTTGTAGTTCCTTTTAGTCTGATTGTGGTAAATGCAGTAGACGATGTGGGAACTAAAGATGTTTGAGGAATCTGGGAGGTGACATAAGGGACATTTGGATTTGAAGTCTGGATTTCCTCTCCACTAGAAGAGGACAGTGTGGTTGTTGAAGTCATTCCATTTGTAATTCGGTTTTGGGTTGAATCTGTTGACTGTACAATTCCTGTGTGTGGAAAGGTTGCTGCAGAAGTAGACTGTTTCTCTGTTGCTAAAGACCTTGTTGGAAGAGTTTCTTGACTTGTCGATGGATACGAAATTGTTGTTGCTGTTTTACCACTGTGTGCTGAAGATGTTAAAGGAAAGAGAGTGGTCACTGATAGGGTTTTAGATTGATCCATGTTGGTTGTTCCTTTTAGTCCGTTTGTGGTAAATTTGCTACCCCATATATGAGCTGACGATGGAGGAATTTGGGAAGTGATGGAAGGGATGTTTGTATTTGAAGTCTGGATGCCCTCTGTACTTGAGGAGGAGAAGGTGGTTTTTGCAGTAAACCCATTTGTGATTAGGTTTTGGGTTGAATCTGTTGACTGTACAATTCCTGTGTGTGGAAAGGTTGCTGCAGAAGTAGACTGTTTCTCTGTTGCTAAAGACTTTGTTGGAAGAGTTTCTTGACTTGTTGATGGATACGAAATTGTTGTTGCTGTTTTACCACTGTGTGCTGAAGATGTTAAAGGAAAGAGAGTGGTCACTGATAGGGTTTTAGATTGATCCATGTTGGTTGTTCCTTTTAGTCCGTTTGTGGTAAATTTGCTACCCCATATATGAGCTGACGATGGAGGAATTTGGGAAGTGATGGAAGGGATGTTTGTATTTGAAGTCTGGATGCCCTCTGTACTTGAGGAGGAGAAGGTGGTTTTTGCAGTAAACCCATTTGTGATTAGGTTTTGGGTTGAATCTGTTGACTGTACAATTCCTGTGTGTGGAAAGGTTGCTGCAGAAGTAGACTGTTTCTCTGTTGCTAAAGACTTTGTTGGAAGAGTTTCTTGACTTGTTGATGGATACGAAATTGTTGTTGCTGTTTTACCACTGTGTGCTGAAGATGTTAAAGGAAAGAGAGTGGTCACTGATAGGGTTTTAGATTGATCCATGTTGGTTGTTCCTTTTAGTCCGTTTGTGGTAAATTTGGTACCCGATATATGAGCTGACGATGGAGGAATTTGGGAAGTGATGGAAGGGATGTTTGTATTTGAAGTCTGGATGCCCTCTGTACTTGAGGAGGAGAAGGTGGTTTTTGCAGTAAACCCATTTGTGATTAGGTTTTGGGTTGAATCTGTTGACTGTACAATTCCTGTGTGTGGAAAGGTTGCTGCAGAAGTAGACTGTTTCTCTGTTGCTAAAGACTTTGTTGGAAGAGTTTCTTGACTTGTTGATGGATACGAAATTGTTGTTGCTGTTTTACCACTGTGTGCTGAAGATGTTAAAGGAAAGAGAGTGGTCACTGATAGGGTTTTAGATTGATCCATGTTGGTTGTTCCTTTTAGTCCGTTTGTGGTAAATTTGGTACCCGATATATGAGCTGACGATGGAGGAATCTGGGAAGTGATGGAAGGGATGTTTGTATTTGAAGTCTGGATGCCCTCTGTACTTGAGGAGGAGAAGGTGGTTTTTGCAGTAAACCCATTTGTGATTAGGTTTTGGGTTGAATCTGTTGACTGTACAATTCCTGTGTGTGGAAAGGTTGCTGCAGAAGTAGACTGTTTCTCCGTTGCAAAAGACCTTGTTGGAAGAGTTTCTTGACTTGTTGATGGATACGAAATTGTTGTTGCTGTTTTACCACTGTGTGCTGAATATGTTAAAGGAAAGAGTGTGGTCACTGATAAGGTTTTGGATTGATCCATGTTGGTCGTTTCTTTTAGTCTGTTTGTGGTAAACGTTGCATCTGATGTATGAGCTGAAGATGTTGGTGGAAGCAGGAAGGTGAAATAGGCGATTTTTGGGTTTGAAGTCTGGATGTCCTCTGTTCTTGAGGAGGAGATTGTGGTTGTCACACTGAACCCATTTGTGATTAGGTTTTGGGTTGAATCTGTTGACTTTACAACTCCTGTTTGAAGAGTTTCTTGAGTTGTTGATGGATACATAATTTTTGTTGCTGTTTCATCCCTGTTTGCTGAAGATGACAAAGGTAAGAGAGTCGTTACTGGTAAGATTTTGAAGCGAGGCACATTTGTACTTCCTCTTTAGTCTGTTTGTGGTAAATTCAAGATTTCAAGTTTAGTATTTCCTTACAGTTACACTTAAAGTCATTGTCTCAATGCTAATTTTCTAAGTACTATTTTGGCTCAGTTTTCTGTTTTGCTCTTGTTTAAAAATGGGACAAATGACACATGTTTTGTTTTTGATTCAGTATGATTTTTGTAACATTTTTCTTGGGTCCTTCAAAACATATATCTGGTAATCTATTTTGGCCACAATCTGTAAGCTCAGGTCACACCATTTTCTCACCAACCGAGCTGTATGTATTTTTTGGGAGTTGTAACTTGTCTTTCTAATGGTTGCCATTTATTGGTTGACGCTACACTGTCAAAAATTTACATAAATAATTTCTGTTTTTAAGCCTTTCATAAAAATGAAATTATGTTTCATTGTTATTTGTCCTATGATATTTATTTATTTGTGCCACTTTTATACTAAATATTTACTTAACAAGCACAGTTTTTTGTTTTTAACTATTTTTTAGTTCCCAACTTAATATTTAGTACCAAACTAAATATCTAGAAAGAAAATTAAATGTGCAGTTTACTACAGAGCCCCTAAGGGAACATGAGCAAAAAAAAAAGTTTGTTTCTCATGCGCACTACTTACCAACTGGCGCTTACCACTAGGTGCAATATGGCAAAAATAGAATACCACGATTTTTCAATTATATTATCACTATTTCGATGGCATTTTTTTAATGATGACTAACATAACTTAAATTACATATTAAAGAAGAGAAACTTTGGATAAATAAATTAATTGAAATTAGGGATAATCAACCCAGTGTTAAAATACTTATTTTAACTCACACTAGATATGATAAAAATGCACTGAAAGTCCTGGGTGAGTTTTTTTTTATATATATATCTTCACTGAGAAATACATCAAGTTTATAAATGTAGTGTACTTAAATGCAAATATATAACATTTTAATCTGGACTTGTCTAGTAAAATAGAAGACAGAGAACAGACACAAACTAAATTTGGTTTAAAAATATGATATTGAACAAATAGAATAAAACATAAAATCTTTTAAAATAAAAAATTTTTTTGCAAACATTAATATGTCCAAAACCTAATGTTATAAAAGGTCACACATAAAGCTGCCTCATATGCCAACATATGTGTTAACAATGTCATGTAAAAACCCAATGGTGCTGCTACTATAAGATAATGAAGGTAGAGTCTAGTGTAGGCAGTCATAATACTACAGTAATACTGTGAAGAAAATTCTTCTTCTTCTATAAATTCTAACATATTCTAAATATTCCCTGCAACTCTTTTGCATTCAGCATACAGTACATGTGTGGAATGGCAGTGTTTGAAAAACAACAATTGCAGCTAGGCAACTCATCGTAGGGAGTAGTTTTGTGATTGTTTCTCCTAGCATTGTGCAAGAAGCACAAGCCACCGCTCCTGCTGCAGTAGTCGGCTGTTTTAGCTTTAGCTGCCAGCTAGCTCTAATTGTTTTGTTAGGGATGCCTTCTATTCAAGTGACTAGACAAGTTTTTGGGGTTACAATAACGTTCTTTGTCATCTGGTGAAAAGCCAAACCAGTTCCATACAATGGGCGAGGAGTTCCACCTCAGAAGAAAATCCTAGTATTCATTCTCATCCACGGCTGACACCATACTTGTTTACAGGTTGTACACACAGTCCATTCACAGAGAGGGAGGAAAAGAGTGGAGGCTTCCCTTTGCATACAGAGGCATAAATACAGCAGCAGAACTGTGAATTGTGATAAAACGATCTTTCAAAAATGACAGATCGTCAGACGTGTAAATTGTAAAACAGTCTTACAGGCACAGTGTGTAATTTTCGGCCAGTAGGGGGCAGTGCAAACCTAATTATCAAAAGCCTGCGTTATCTGTGTCTTCGAGTAAGAAACTCAACAACGGAGGTCCAACAGGTGCTATTTTAACGCTCAATTCCCTGAGAATTATCTATTTGCAGCAACATGACGAGCACATCAGTCTCTCTTTCATCGCTTAGAACTAGTGAAGAGGTAAAAATGTATTTATGTCGAAACTTTTTCGCATTTTGAGGGGAAATCAATGTTTTAATAGCTGGCTTGTTCCTTGCGCTTTGTCCGTCCGGGCTCTTGTACAAGTAAAGATCGCGTCTAATATGGCCTTCCCCATAAAAGAGGACCTGCACCGATGTATTTTAAAACTGATTTTTAAAGTCATATTTTACAATATCGCCAATATTTTTGCAATTAATGTGCTTTATGTAATTATTAATACATAATATTTTAATAGCTATTTTCAAAGATGTGCTGCAAAACCTACACACTGTCACTTTAAGTCAACATACTGCCCACCTCTACTTGCCACTTAGTAACTCATGCTCATGAGATATTTCTCCGTGTGCACAGCCTGCAGTGCAGCATAAACAGGTCTGCATTTTGTACTAAAACATAAAACGGAGAAGTGCAGTACTTATTTGATGACATCTGGTAAATTAGGCCATCATGTAAGATAAGGTACTTAAGGTTTAAGCCTCCTAGCTTTTTCATTTTGTACAGACAACATCCTCAAAAGATTTCAACAGGGGCGATTCTAGGATTGGAGGTTTAGTGGTGCTAAGCGACTAGAGAGCGCTAAGGCACGATAAATTCAGCTGTTTTGTACGTTTAAACACACACAACAAGAGACATGATGTTATGGGCAGTCGATTACTTAGTAGCTACTTGTGTTTAATATTGGCACATGCATATAACACAAGGTTTGGACAGTCAATGCCTGTAGAAATATAAACTGAATTGAACTTATGGTGCGCTCTATTTACCTCAGAAGTCAAAACTCGGACCTGTGTTTGGCGTCACACCCAAGTAAACAGCATTCCAGTTAACGTTGTTGGATAAGTTGGGATTCCAATATGGTGACACCCGGGTAGCCGTAGTTATAGTACCTCTTAAAAACATTGTTTTAAGCTGTACTTTTTTTATATAAGAACATCCCGTTTATTTGGTTAAGATTAGAGTTGCAGGTGCTAAATGTAAGTTGGATTTTAGATGCATTATTACTAGTGTGTATTTTAAAATAATTTTTTCTTCACCACAGCAACTATTGTTAATGTTAGGGGCAGCTATATTGAAAGTCAAAGTCGGAGCAAAAGACAATATGAAAGTCTGACTTCAGAGGGCGTTATATTTTATTTTTTGCACTCGGAAGTCAGAATTTCCAAGTTCTGAATAGAACTAGAATGCACCATTAGACCTATGTCAAGCACATTGGTACAGTTTAGATTCCTTCATACTACCTGATCATCCCCAAAATTTAATCGTTCGTTCCTTGGGCCATTTCTGACATGTCCTGGATTCTGCATCCAAATCTGTCATCAACTTTGAGTTATTTGGTTAACAGTTTTTCTGCCCTTTATTCTTATTCGTTTTATGTGTGTTGCCTTAACATTTAAATTTCCACACTGTGGGATCAATAAATCTGTTCATTCATTCAATAAATTATTCATTCTGAGACAAACAGATGCTGACAAAAACAAAACCTCTTTTGCATATTTCATTTGGGATTATGATACAATTAATAGTGATCATAAGAAATATCTGTAACATATGAAAGCATTAGAAAACATCTTTAAGATATTTTGCTTGAAAGAATGCAAAAAGTTCTTTTTTACTGAAAAAACAAAAAAAATAAATGAATAAAAACCGCGAAAAAGCTGAATATAGATAATTTTTTACAGAAAATATTTCAATTTTCAATTTTGCTTTTCTGTCAATTTAGTAATAGGTAATGAATTAATAAATACCAATGCAGTGTTTTATTAGATGTTCTGTAGGTACAACTAGCAACCAAGAGGGCCCAGCTGCAGAAAAAGGTAGCAGACATACCTCAACTCTCCAAGAAACAGTAACTCAATCAAATCCTGTTTGCTTTGTTAAATGCACTTTTGCTTTGTTTGGGATTAAAACAATCCTTATCTCTAAACTATTTTTTTTTCTTTGATGTGAAATCTATCTAGTTGATTCAGAAAAAAAAAAATTGTTTTGTTAAAAAAACTGCCAGTAATAGCCTACAGAAAAACTATCTCTTCTTTTTTCCATCTAGCAATACGCTTCAGTATGATGTAGGTCTAAGTGACAGTAACCATATATTGGCATGTATTAACTCGTCATTTACCTAACATCTGCATGCAGCAGCACAGCTCAACTTACACAGTTTGTTTGGTGAAAAAAGCCAAGTTTCTTGCCATCTGCTGGTTTGCTGAACATACAGCAGAGTCCCGCCTGAGATTCATCCAACGCAATTATGTGTATGATGCGTTTAAAGACGGGTCGGAAAAACACATTATTGCATCAAAACATATTTTCTGTAATTTTTTTTAAGTATTAATTTTTACTGTACCGTACTGTATTTTTTACACTTTTCTGAGGTTTTTTAAAGCACATGAAGTAAAAAAAGATTCTCCAATTTTAGGGGGTGCTCTGCCTTGCTGGGAGTGATGCATTACATAAGTAACAAGTTACAGGAATATATTACTTTTTTCAGTAACTGAGGAATGTAATGCATTACTTATAAAATGTATAGCAATGTATTAGTAATTATAGTTTCAGTAACTCAAGTTAAAAGCACATTTTAAATCGTGTTTCCACCAAACTAACGCAGCAGACCAAATCCAATTGTATACTGTAGACCAAGAGCCACCATCCACAGCTGTTGCTCAAAACCAAAACATCAGAGAATCAGAATGGCTGAGGAAAAGATCCACTACACATTTACACAGTGGCATTATTTGCACCACCTGTGAAAAGATTGTTCAGTCTCAGAAGTCTCATCTTTGTCAAGCATCTTTGTGATGAGTACTTTAAGCGCCTTCTTTTGATACAATTTAACAAATCGTGCAAATACACTAGAAACTTGAAGTTTAATCAAATAGTGTTAAAATACAGTATTTGTGGTCTCACACTTGTGAAAAAAAATGCAAATTGATAGGTTACAGTGTTTAGAACTCGTGTTTAAGATATTTTGCCAAAAGTAACTTCAAGTAGTGGAACTCACATTTTTGAAACAGTGGTATGTTATGCAAACATATTAAATTTTTGAGGCTGTAACAAGTCATATATGTTACAGTTTTTTCTAACTTGCCCAACACTGGTGCTTTGTCTCCATTTGTGGGTGTTGCACCCCCAAAATAGGGCTAGAAATATCTATAGATTTCAAATTGTTAGCATCAGTGTTCTTGAAAACAAAAAAAAACAAAAAAATGTATTTGATTGGTGTATAGTTGCTAAAGGGTGGCCCAATTTACATGATGCCTTCCTATATGAATAAATAATAGTGGATGTCCTCAGCATTATACAAACTACTCTGAAGTTTATGGTTCTTGTCCATAGCAATTTTAAAAACAAACTGACATCCTTGTTTATGCACAAGAACATATTTGCTGTGCACAAGGTACTAGTGGTTTGCACCAGTTATTATCCGGTGAACATGACAAAGTATCTGGTGAACACCAGTTAATAAGCCTAGTTCGTACTTCTCCATTAGCAAGTTTGCACCGATGCAGATGTATTGACAGAGATGTTTTTTCCTTATTCTTTTCATCTCTGTGTGTCAGGGTTAAAAAGCAATTCCCTACCAGCACACCAAGGCTGCTAACTTCTTCTGCTGGATCTGCCCGCCACTGCTGGGTCAACTAAAGTTTGTTTTCTTCAGCTTGTAAACGCATTCCTTAAAAAAAAAGCTTTTTTTAAAAAGTGCTGCTCATAGAATACTCTAAAAACACATGTAATTGTGGATATAGCCGCCCACCACTGAAGGAGCTGCTCCGTGCTATCAGAGTCTTCTGCAAGGGGTAAGAAGTGTTGTCCATCAGGGATGACAGCTTAGCCACCATCCTCCCATCAGTCACCACCGCCACTAAATCCAGAGCGGATCCCAGAACAGAGCTGGCCCTCTAGATCATTTTGTGTAGTCTTGAAATACATCGACTATAGAGCTCTGTTCTGGTGAACTGATCACTGACTGTTGCTGGACTGACCAGTCACAGACATGCACTCTCCGTTCATGGAGATGGAAAATTGGACTCAACGCTGCTCGTCGTTGTGTCTGTGGCAGACAGCTCTTGCATAAACGGATAATGGCGTTGCGTCTATGCGTTCCGACATAAATGGAGAAGTATAAACTATGCTTAAGTAGTGCACATGAGAAAGTTATTTTTTTGCCCATTCACATTGTCCAACTTCCTCCTTAGCATGGCAAAGTTCAGCTGAGGCCTGCTAACGAGCCATCTTTTGATTCTGGTGTGTTGAACTAGGGAAACAACTAAAACCTGCAGGATACCGGCCCCAAAGGCCTGGAGTTGGGGACCCCTGCCTTTGACGTTTAGCAATTTACACATATATTAGCTTTAAACTTAATATTTCACTCATACCTAAATATTAATCCGATTATAGTATGGATTAGACTCTGACCGTGTAAATGGGTCCTGAAAAAATCTATGCCATTATGACAAGCGTCTAGATCTGCTACATGTTTGCGTGGAATAAATAATTTTAATATCCACAGAACTATCTAAAATACTGGAAAAGGCCATAGAAGAACAAACAGACTTCTTTTGAATGCAAGAAAAACATTACGAACTTAGAACTACAAAACCACAATACATAAATAGATATATAAATACAATAACAGCTTCACTGAAAAACTCATGTGGTGTAACGACCTCAGCCCAAGAATGAAACTGTAAACACAAGAATCCCCATAACTGTGTGTATGTGCATGCTGGCGTATATAAGGTTTCTCCATTTGTGTGCACAATAGCTGGAGTTAGGAGCCATCAATCTGCCTTCCAGGAATCAATGCAGACATGGAGGAAATCGGAGCAATAGACATGAAAAAAAAGACCCCAAAGACACAGCAGCCCAGGCAGAGTTGACCATACCTCCCAGTGGAGGAAGAGAGAAAAGCCCCAGTGGTACATCCAGCACCTGCAATGACCCAGCTTTTATTCTGATAGTTGAATTCTGCTTATCAGCAAGTAAATTTGAATGTTAGGTTTTGAGTTTTAAAACTTAATATTGGGCTTGCTAAATAATATATATACAGTATATTGAGCTAAATATTTATTTTTGCTAAGTTATTCAGTTCAAAAATAAAGTTTATAAATGAATAACATCGAGAAAATATGTTCTCACAATGTTCCTGATAATTTTTGACAGTATAACTTTACAAACAGCACCCCATATCCTCCTTCCCTGCCCTTTTTTCCCTCAAATATCCTTTCAGAAGTATATCACTAAGCGAGGTCAAAGTATTTTCAGAGTTTGTAAATATTATTTTCTCTTTTCTCCGTGAGGTCTTCCATCAGATATTGATAATGAAATGTCCCACCAGGATTTAGTGTTCATGGTTCATTCTTTGTGATAAGGCTGTCAATGGTAAAAGAAAATGTTTGTACTATAAATAATTGAACTGACAAAAACCCAACCTTTTTTTTTATTTTAATAAGAATGTAATTTCTGTACCCTGTAGTGTACCCAACATATTCCTATTATGTACACCACATACAGTGTTTTTTGTGTATGATACAGAGAGTAATGAAAATGTATATGAAAGTGGAAGATTTTTTTTTACCTACCCCTGCTGCTCTTACTTACATTAGCACAAATACTTGCTTGTGAGCGTGTAGTTATATATTTGGTTACACATTCACTCTTGAGGGGATTATGCTCATTTTCTCTCTCTCCATTTGAGCTGCAACTTGGGAGCAGATAGGTCCGAAACTATTTACATGCAAATTCTGAGGTTTTTGGGATTTTCCCAAAGGGGATGCATCTTATAGAATTTGACAAAGAAGTCACTAGAAAAGTCCACTTTAACCAGCAACAGCTGATTAATAGTAAGATATGAGAGCTGCCATCAGGACAGTGTGTTACAAGTAGGTCCAGATAATGTCACATACCCCCTTCTGACAGTAGCTGAGTCTTTGTTTAAGTGTTAGTTTATATTACAAGACCTATATGAGAGACATAATAATAACATATTCCTCTAGAACTTTTTAATCGTGACACAAAAATAAACCAAAGCTAACTATTTAAAAAAATCGATATTCATTTTTGTAACGAGAACAAGTCAAGAGCTCTTTGTGGATTAAGCCTCATGGATGACTTCATAGTGCTGCTTCTGTTTTGTTTTTTAACCACCCATTAAACACAATCCCTTTTCTTGTTGACTAATCAAACTTAGGTCTAAGGTTTATTAAGACCTAGAATAAAAACCAAGGTCACACAAAAATAAATTCACTTTCTTCATTGATCTCTGTGTTATGTTTGTATTTGCACCATTCATTTTCTCCAATTATTAACAGAACACATCAATCATTTAACGGAACAGTATTATTTTCCCCCATTCATTCTTAAATTTCCAACTTCAATGAGTTTTCTTGAATTTGTTTAACTCAAGACAGCTAATTAAGTGGGACTGCTCATATTAACTGAAAATAAAAATAAAAATGCAACACATGAAGTTGTAGCTTTGGCTGTAATAATCAGTCATGATGCAGTGTTTAAACTTTAAACAGAGCTTTACAGATCTATAGATTATATGAGTTTTCCTTTTGAAAACAAGTTTGGAACAAAATATTTTTTGACAGGGGAATTAATTAAACTGTCCGCACCACATATAAGCTTTTGGTATTTTTGGTTTAACTGCAAACCTAATAAATAACTGATAAAAATCTAATGTGACCTTTTTAAGACAGTACTTATCAAGGGAAATCACAGACTTACCTATTTTTTGAGCGCATATTGCATTTCCTGCAAACAGAGCTACAATAATAAGAATAAACATGATGGAAAAGTTCCTCCTCTTCCAGAAGTCCAGGTAGAGACACTTAGTATAGATCATGATCTTAAAAAGAAAACACTGTAGTACTTGAAGAGTATGGATAACTTTTAGCTTCACAGCAGGTGTACCAAAAACTAAAGCTAAAAGCAACAAATGCTCTGACTGCTTTAAGCATGTAGCTCAGTTTGGATCCATGGTGCGACTGAAAGCCAATGAAACATTTTCCCTAGTGTCAGGTCTACTCTGTGTCATTGCTGTTTGCAGCTGGTAAAAACTATTTTATACTGATGAAGTTCCCACCCTAAGCAAACCTTTTTTTCATATTGTTAAGCTCACTTACACCATGCACATTATTACAAAGTTATACACGTTATTTACAAAGTCCAAATTAAATAAATAAAGGTATGAGGAAAAGTGGTATCATATACAATGCATTATTATCCCTTTGTTTTGTTTCAGAATAGCCTACACCACCGAAAGGACTTGAGGGCAATATTTTTTTTATTTTTTTTATTACTCAATAATAAACTAAGCATGCAATACTTTAAATCATTAAATTAATTAAATAAGTCAAATGTTCATGGTAAGGGATCTGTAAATAATTTTACATGCAAAACCTAAAGGGTATTGCAGGTTTACCTTATCAAAATAAATTTAGCAATTTTAAAGATTTAGACCACATTAAAAAAAAACAATTTACTATATTTAGGTGAGTTTTTAAAAACGAATAATTTTGAGTGCAGCAAAGTCTGCTCTTGAGTAAAAAATCAACGTACTAATTTGGTCCTTGCAGGAGATGACAAAAAGGTTACTTAAAAAAAATTGGTGTTGCATGTATTGCAAGAAGATTTTCATTTGTCTGGGATAATTTTGCACTAATAAAAATTAAGTCTGTAATGGATTTGCAACAAGTGCAGGGGTTGGGGCAGATTGGTATTATTCTTGAATTGAAGTCAGGGGCCACACATAATCAGTCCAGGGGCCACAAATGGCACCCAGGCTGTACTTTGGACACTCCCAGCATACACTAATTGTATTCATTAAGTTATTTTCAGACAAATTGCTAGCTTTAAGGAGAAGTATGGTTTTGTGCAACCTGTACCTTATTTATAGCATGTGTTATATTAATTAGGGAGATATTTAGATCAATTTGCAATCAGCATATATCCAAATAATTGGAGCTGTCAGGGAAACCAACGTGCAAGGCAAGGTAAGGCAATTTTATTTGTATAGCCATTTTTTTAACAAGGTAATTCTTCAAGGTAATTTGTTTATCTCTTACGGTGCTTACATGTGGCAAGGTACACAACGAGGGCCTGGGCGGGGATTTGATCCCACAACTCCCAGGTGAAAGTCATGTGCGCTAACCAGTCAGCCAAAGGGAATCCCCATGGCCAAGCAGCCAGGGCACGTGATCTATCGGAGCCACAGTGACAGGATCTCCACACTGTCACATCTCTCCCCCTCTTATCACAAGCACATCCTCGTGCTCCCGTGCAGGGTGCCACCAATTTCGAATCCATGGACTTATTACCAGTCTCACATGGATCCTGCCAGCAACGCCAAATGTGGCATGGTACACAACGAGGGCCTGGGCAGGGTTTGATCCCACGACTCCCAGGTGAAAGTCATGAGCGCTAACCAGTCAGCCAAAGGGAATCCCCATGGCCAAGCAGCCAGGGCACGTGATCTATCGGAGCCACAGTGACAGGATCTCCACACTGTCACATCTCTCCCCCTCTTATCACAAGCACATCCTCGTGCTCCCGTGCAGGGTGCCACCAATTTCGAATCCATGGACTTATTACCAGTCGCACATGGACCCTGCCAGCAACGCCAAATGTGGCAAGGTACACAACGAGGGCCTGGGTGGGATTTGATCCCATGACTCCCAGGTGAAAGTCATGTGCACTAACCAGTCAGCCAAAGGGAATCCCCATGGCCAAGCAGCCAGGGCACGTGATCTATCGGAGCCACAGTGACAGGACCTCCACACTGTCACATACACACCGAATGTTATATCTGCGAACAGAGAGTCCAATTTACATGTTAAGTAAATGGAGGAGCGCGATGAAGCGCGGCTGGGTATCCCGAGACACATCAGAAGCAGAAAGCGAAAAAGCGGTTCTGCCTGATTTACGCGACCAAGTATTGCGGCTGTATGGATCCTTCCGCCGCTGCTCAACTGGGTCTACCCCCGCAGCAGCGGTCCCGACATTTAACGTGGTCAGCTCATAAACCAGAGTCCACTGGGAGCTCCCAGAGGATTGGGAGAAGGAGGGAGGGAGGAGGGTTAGGGTCAGTTGAACCGTCACCAGAAGCAGTATCAGCAGTGAGCCGACAAAGTAGCTCTAAAGTTTTGGAGAGTTTTTTTTAATTTATTTTTTTAGGAGCATTATTTAAAAGAGAGAGAAGGATGTATAATGCAAAATTCACAAAGTAAAAGCTTCTTTCCACAGCTTTAGAGCAGTGTTGTTTAAGCTTCTTAAAGGTTAGTCTGCTGTGGCTGATGGCAAACACAGACATTGTAACACTAATGTTTTATTTTTTTATATAGTTCATAAATGTTAAATGAGTTATCATCTTAAACCCATCCAACCATGTCATTATTGAGATTGCTTTGTGCAGTGGAGCACAGTCATGTTTGAACAAGCCAAACTGTTGCCACAAAGTTGAGAGCCTGATATTGCCCCAAAGGCCTGTTTGATCTTGTGGGAACACATATACAAAATAATATTGTTTGCTTATCAGTGTGTGTCAGAAACCTTTATGCTGATCTTGTTTTAAAAAAAACTGTTAATATTTTAAAGAAAGGGTGTATAAAATGTTAAAGCTTTACCTAATAATGTTGAAATATTTTATCTATAACCTCTCTCTCAAATAACTTGTTTTAAGTCTGTATTTTAACAGTTTTCTGGGATTTTTTTTCCAAGACAGAAATGCAAGCGTTTGGAAACAGGGATGCTTCTATGATGCTTATTCAAATAATATTATATCCATTATATGTTAATATTACAGTTAAATGATTTAGTTTCTATTCCTTAAATGGACTATTGAACATGATCACAATATATTTAATAAATGATCTCATTAGTAACAAAACTAAAGCAGTTGTGACAAGGTAAAACATGAATGTTGTCTTGACCTTGAGGATTGAAGAGGTTTGGGTAGGTCCTCCACACCTCTGTTTGCTTATTAGAAAATCATTATTGAAATGTAAATGCCAACATGCTTTCCCAGACACCGCTATCATTGTGAATTCGCACACAGTCCTAAAGGAAATCAGATGAATTACAATAATTTCTTTGTTTGACTTACTTTTACTGGAATGAAAATGTTATAAAACAGCAGAGTGTTTAAATTGTTTCTACCTCCACCCATGTACACAAACTGCACTTGTTATATGAAGTTGGCAATTGTGCATTAAACACACTAGTAGTTTACCTGCAACCTGCAGTTACTTGTAATAGTGTTCAAGACCCAGAGAAGTTTTCCACAACTTGTCAAATTGCATTCACACACTTCAATGTGTTTTAAAGGAATGTAATTAATAGATCAACAGCAATCAGTTCGAAGTGGAAGGAAAGGGGTACATTGTTCCAATTTCTTTTACAACTAATCAGTAAAATTATTCCATCTGTAATTTTACCTCATCATAAACCCAGCTGTTCTGTGAAGACTTCAAAGTTAGTTGGAGAGCATTTCCAAACAAACAGCTTCATGAAGACCAAAGAACACAGCAGAAGGCTCGGAGAGAAAGTTCTGGAAAAATCTGACTCAGGGTTAGCAGAGTTAAGGCCTATGCATACTCTACAAGAGCAGATAAATTTGTTTTCTCTCAGGTATTTATAAACAAAAATACATAATTTTATTCTATGAGTCATGGTTTTGGCTTTTTTTGATGCTTATTCTGCTTCAGTGTTGAGTCTCCACTCCAGTCTGCTGTCCAGGGGTCCGTTCCAGAAAACAGTTGATGTGACATAACCGGATAAGTTTAAGGGTAAATTGTGGATAACCTCAATTTTTGGTTCCAAGGTATCTTTCAAGGTATGTTAGTAACCATAGCAACTTAATCTCTGAACGTAACCTGCTCTGTACCAGGTTATGTTCTGGGTAAGTTTGTTCAAGAGAGGGTTCTGAATGTGGCATGAACTTTTAAATTATGATCCTTTGGACGTGGAGAAACAGATTATACTATATTTAATCATAATAACTTTAATTTTGTCAACCAGAAACTGTAGGACAAAGCCCATTACATCTTACAAACATACAAAAACTATTTCACAAACATATTAGTAACATGTAAGAATATTTCAAAAAACATTATAGAACACATTATATGCTGCTAAATAAAATAATCCTTCATTGTGAAATAATGACTACTGCCAAATGCAATAAAGTGCCATTAACTGGCATAAAAGATGGTTGTTTAATTAGAATATATTAGCATATATTATAAGTCACTGGAAGAAAGATGATGTAGTGCCCCCAGGAAAGCCATGAACGACTGGCCGGCCTTTAAGGAGCATACTCCTCAGCTGGGGTGAGGTACATGTGAGGTACACATTAGTACTTCCAACTCCACTTCTTTTAGGGATTCTGGCCTCTTTTTCTCTTCAGTTTCCTTTTTGACTCTTGAATTCTGTGATCCATTGAGAGGGTCTTTATGTTTCAGGTGTTAACCAGGAGTAGGTTGATTAACCGTATACTTATCAGGAACCGACATAATCAGGCTAAGCAAGTTCTTGATTGATTAACCAAGAGTTCAGGGTTTACCAAAGGGTAAGTTGACCAAGCTTTCTGGAACGGACCCCAGGTGAACTCAGAGGATTTATACTCCTCAACCACCTCCACTTCTTCTTCAATGATGTAAACAGTGTTCGACTTAAACACGTTTCTTTCAATATCTACAGTCACTTCCATTGTCCACTGATTTGTACTGAAAGTCTGAGAAGTACACAGTGAAAAGGAATGGTGAGAGTACGGTCCCCTGTGTTGCTCCTGTGCTGCTGACCAGCTGGTTCGACATACTCCATCAGTATCACAAACTCTGGTCTCTTTGTGAGAAAGTCATTGATCCAGTTGATTACTGAGGACTGTTCTGAAGTTTCTGACAAAGCAAATCAGGCTGAATTGTATTAAATGCACAGGATAAATAAAAAAAACATGATCCTCACTGTGCTGCCTACTTTGTCCAGTGGGTTGGTTTAGCAGGTGGATGATGGCATCTTTAGCGTCAACACCACTACTTTAAGTTACCTGATAGATTCTTGTTTGGTCACTCAGGTTGCTTAAGAGGAGTCTCTCCAGGACTTTCATAATGTGGGATGTCAGGGCAACAGGCCTAGTCATTGATGACTGATGGGGAAGTTTTCTTTGGTACTGGAATAAGTAAAATATTAACACATGGGCACAAACATTACCAAAACAATATTGAAAAGACAAAAGTATCAATATGTCTTCAAAATGAGTCAAGACCGATAAACTAAAACAAAACAAAATATACTTCTAGTGTCTTATTTAGTATTAGCTCCATAAGCTATGAATTAATTCAGGGTTCCATTATTTACATATTGCTTCTAAGTTTTGGCTCTGTTCATTTTCTTTTACAAATACATTTTAATTCATGTTTTTTGCTCTGTAGGAGGCAGAATTTAAACTGACTGTGTGTAGTTTTTTACCATTAATCTCTGGAAATATTCATGGAAATGTTGTTGAAAATGAATAAAATTATGCCAAATCATTGAAAAGTATTGGCGGCTTGATAATATATAACCATAAAAGTGGGTCTAAAATACATGGTCCTAGTACATGGTCCTAGTATATGGGGATGGACCCACCCATATGATTTTGCTGGAGGTTGAACAATTTGCCTTGTAGTAGTAGAAAATTGCACAAATGTGATTTTTGGCCTGTATGGCCATCCTTTGGTAAGGTTGTTACTCGAACACAAAAATACCCCTTGCTTGCAATGATTTAGGTATGTACTGCCCTCTTATCACCAGGAAACTACACACTCTCACTTTAACTTATCTATTTATTTAGTTTTTGCAAAAATAACTTTAAGTTACAGGTTTATATGTAAATCATAGAGGATGTCAGTCTTATACTTTAACAGCAAACACTGACTACATGTGGGAAATGAATTGGTCTGTATGTATTTAATAGCTTTGCTGCATCATGATTCCTGTATTGGTTTACAATTGTTGTCTCAATTCTCAAAACAACAATCAAGGGTTGAGTTTTCGTTCTTAAACATTTGAGTCTGCCAACAACACTGTCCACAAACACTCCTTATACCTTTATTTATTTGTGTTGTGACAGGGCTGGGCAGTATGGCAAAGTTTTCATAACAACTTTCAACAACTTTCATTACATTTAAAAAAAACATCAGTATTACGGTATTTAGCACTATTTTTTTTCCCCATATAAGACCACACATATTCACATCATCTAATAAAAATGAATAACATAAAAATGTGCTCTAAGTAGCCCATTTTACTGTCAAATGAACTGGATCATGTTTTTTCCAGACACAGGTGAATGATATGAAAATAATTAAAATGATTATGATTCTAGCAGACATTCTTGATGTTCTAATTGCTGAAAGTATACCTGTTTTTTGACCTCACATTGACGCAAGCAGTAAATTGCATCTTGTACTGGTTTTGCAAATAGTACTGAAGAATCCCGCTAGGGGGCAGAGTACAGACTCAGACCTGATTTTGCCAAAGAAGAAGTAAAATAAATATGGCTAACATACAAAATTATTAGCTGGTTAATATTCAGATAACAGAAAAAAAGATGCCAGAAGTATTGTAGATGGTATGTAAAATTTACCGCTATTTTTTATTTATGTACTACTGGTTTTGCCGCTGTAGCCCCCGTGTACCTACAGAGGGTCAAATAGCGCTCAACACCCCTCCCTACTGGTTACTCGCAATAGCGCTCGTAAAATATATGCTGTTCAGTTCTTGTCTGACCTTTCAAAGCTGATCAACTTCTGAGCTAGATATATGACTCCTCTTTTTGGAATTACTTCCTCAGCATTGTGTGCTTCGCTCTGACATCTACTGCCAGCAGCTGTACTTTGATAAAAACGTTACTTTTCACACTGTGGTGAAGAGCGTGTAGCAGTAAAATTGGTCCCAGCTGAATCACATCCCCAAATTAAACGTTCCGGAAGTTGTCTGAGCTATTCACCGGAAGAGCGATATAATAAAAAAAATTAAACGAAAATAAACACCAGCTTTTGGTATGAACCGGTATACCGCCCAAGCCTAGTTTGACATCACTTAGACTAATTATTGACTTATTTCTTTCCTGGAATAACTCTGTTCTGTTCTTGCTGTTGTTCCAACCAAATTTCCCTTGTGGGATAATTAAAGGGTTATTCTATTCTCTATTCAATATATAAGCAAAAACAAAAAACATACAATTATATGGAGGGCTCATGAAATGATTAATACATAAGTCAGTTTCAAGTGGGAATAACGTATAAAACATACATCACATTTGCAGTTTTTGTACCAAGGTTTTAATAATGATGTAAAAAATACAGCCTTCTAATCAACTGAAAGATGTTACAGGTGTTTTACACATTTGTAGAAGTATTTTCTTCAAAATCTTGCATCAGTTGCTTTGAACAGTCCAAAAACGCAGACAAAAACACAGTTCTCTCAAAGCAACAGCAGATTCCCTTTGATCCAATCACACTTCTGCTTGATTCTCCTCCTGCTGAGTGTCCTGTGCTCCTGCTGCAGTCTCTGCCAGCTTCGCCTGAGCTCTTCGACGCTCTGCCTCAGTTATCGTCATCGGGTGGAGGGGGAAAAATCCAGACAAACCTGTTGAGACAAAAAATAAACATATTTTTAAACTTCAGGAGATGATACATAAATATTCACAGTGCCTTAAAAAATACAGTATGTATGCACATTGACTTTCTTTGCGTTTGCTCATGTTTCAACCACAAACGGCAATGCGTTTTATTGATAATTAATGAGTAAGAGCAACTCAAAAGTAGTGCAAGGGAAATGATACATCTTTTTATACATAAATATCACATAATTGTACAGCAGCCTTTTACTTAAAACCATGAAAAATCTGACACAATCATTCAGAAATCCAGCGAATCTAATCTCACAATAAATGCAGCTGTTATGAGGTTTGTTAGAGAACAGAGGAAGAGGAAGAAAAGAATCATGAAGACCAGGGAACAGACAAACTGCCCTATCTGCCTGTGAAAACCAGATATTTTTTCATACCATGATATAAGCCAAATGATGTGATCCATATACAGGTGCTGGCCAGTAAATTAGAATATCATCAAAAAGTTGAATTATTTCAATAATTCCATTCAAAACGTGAAACTTGTAAATTATATTCATGCAATGCACACAGATCAATGTATTTCCAATGTTTATTTCTTTTAATTTTGATATTTATAAGTGACAACTAATGAAAACTCCAAATTTGGTATCTCAAAAAATTAGAATATTTTAAAGGCCAATGAAAAAATGTTTTTTTTTAAATGTTGGCCAACTGAAAAGAATGAACATGAAAAGAATGTGCATGTATAGCACTCAATACTTAGTCGGGGCTCCTTTTGCCTCCATCACTGCAGTAATGCGGCGTGGCATGGACTCCATCAGTCTGTGGCACTGCTCAGGTGTTATGAGAGCCCAGGTTGCTCTGATAGTCGTCTTCAGCTCCTCTGCATTGTTGGGTCTAGCGTATTGCATCTTCCGCTTCACAATACCCCATAGATTTTCTATGGGGTTAAGGTCAGGCGAGTTTGCTGGCCAATCAAGGACAGGGATACCATGGTCCTTGAACCAGGTACTGGTGGTTTTGACACTGTGTGCAGGTGCCAAGTCCTGTTGAAAAGTGAAGTCTGCATCCCCATAAAGTTGGTCAGCAGCAGGAAGCATGAAGTGCTCTAAAACTTCCTGGTAGACGGCTGCATTGACCTTGGACCTCAGGAAACAGAGTGGGCCAACACCGGCAGATGACATGGCACGCCACACCATCACTGACGGTGGAAACTTTACACTGGACCTCATGCAACGTGGATTCTGTGCTTCTCCGCTCTTCCTCCGGACTCTGGGTCCTTGATTTCCAAAGGAAATGCAAAAATTGCTTTCATCAGAAAACATAACTTTGGACCAATCAGCAGCAGTCCAGTCCTTTTTGTCCTTGGCCCAGGCGAGACGCTTCTTACGCTGTTTCTTGTTCAAGAGTGTCTTGACACACGGAATGCGATAGCTGAATCCTATGTCTTTCATGAGTCTCTTCGTGGTGGTTCTTGAAGCGCTGACTACAGCTGCAGTCCACTCTTTGTGGATCTCCCCCACATTTTTGAATGGGTTTGTCATCACAATTCTCTGCAGGGTGCGCTTATCCCTAGAGCTTGTACACTTTTTTCTACCACATTTTTTCCGTCCCTTCTCCTGTCCGTTAATGTGCTTGGACACAGAGCTCTGCGAAAAGCCAGCTTCTTTAGCAATCACCTTTTGTGTCTTGCCCTCCTTGTACAAGGTGTCAATGGTCGTCTTTTGGACAGCTGTTAAGTCAGAAGTCTTCCCCATGATTGTGGAGCCTTCAGAACAAGACTGAGGGACCTTTTAAAGGCCTTTGCAGGTGTTTTGAGTTAATCAGCTGATTAGAGTGGCACCAGGTGTCTTCTATATTGAGCCTTTTCAGAATATTCTAATTTTCTGAGATACTGAATTTGGTGTTTTCATTAGCTGTCAGTTGTAATAATAAAAATGAAAATTACTAAACACTTGAAATATATCACTATGTGTGGAAGGAAAGTATACAGTATAGAAGTTTCACGTTTTGAATGGAATTACTGAAATAATTCAACTTTTTGATGATATTCTAATTTACTGGCCAGCACCTGTAAAGTTTCAACATGAATTAAATCTAACTGATGTGTACAAAAACATAAATTTCCAAACATTCATGTTTGAAACAAAACCTAACACTTTAGGTGCAACATCATATAAAAAAAAAAAAAAAAAATCAAAGGTGTCTTTAACTACAACTGCTTTGATAGTTTAGTGAACTTTATTGCCTTGACTTAATCTTTTAAACCAGCCCAATAAAAAGGTGCTTTAGGTAATGTTGAATGTGCACAGATACATGAGAGAAATATATAAAAGGAAATAGGCTACAAGGAACTCAAACAAGGGTCAATAAAATAAGGAACATCAATGCACTGTCTAAAGTCCAAGTGAAGATAAAAAGTTGTGTAGGGACGTCCTTGATTAAACAATTCCTTATGAATAGAGCCAATTCGATGACCCAGCAAAACATTAATAAAACTTGTCACATTTTGAAACTCGTGCCAAAGAAAGTGAACACATACCTAGAAGTTTGGCCACAGGTTTGGTTGGGTGTGCACCGCAACCGATCCAGTACTTGATCCGGTCAAAGTTGAAACTGACAAGCTTCTCATTGTAGATGTTAGGAAGGGGGTCGTAGGTGCCCAGCTGCTCGATGTATTTACCATCCCTTGCCCTCTTGTTGTAAGCTGCCACAATACGATAAAAGGGTCGGTTGGCTTGTTTGTGGCCTGCGAGAGCGAACCGGATGACAACGTAGCCACCGTGGTACTTCTTCAGCAGGAGGGACGCTGAAGGAGGACATCAGTATAAAAATTATCGTCACAACAAATCATGCTTCTTGCATCTGTAATAAAGTTCACTGCATCAGTGACTTTACATTTTTATATTTAAATGTAAAAGATTTCCTATAGTTTATAGTAAATGCATCTGGGAATTTTTTTTTTTTTGCCAAACAGGTGCAACTTTTGATGCCATTTCGAGCAACCATTGCTCATCAATGACTCACCAGTAACTGATGAACAATACTAAACGGGATAACAAATATTACTCAAAAGCCTTAGCAAAAGACAATGCTCCAATAAGATGCTTAGACTAAAAAAAAAAATCACTTTCTTGTCTTAGTGTGTTTCTTATCTCACTGATCAATATCCTGTGGTATTTTAGTTATTTCATAGATGAGGAGATTAATGAACAACTTATTAATCAATACTGTAAGGTGAACGCTAATATTTATTATCAGAGGCTGGGTCTGCAAATTGGGGCAGTTAGTGGCACTGTTGCATTGCAGGAAGAAGGTCCTGAGTTTGGATCATAACCTGAAGTCCTTCTGCATGGAGCTTGTATGTTCTCCCAGTGATGGCATGGACTTATCTTGGTATTCCATCTTCTTCTCAGTACAAAACATGACTGTAGGTTAATTGGTGTCCGTAAACTGCCCTGAGGTATGAGTATGAACTTTGTATCTTTTTTCCTGTGATGGACGGTTAGAGATAGGCAGCAGGCCCCCACCTGACAATTCAAGGTTTACCATAGACAAAGGGGCTGATTTATCAAGATCCCTGATAACGACCGCAAAATTGCATGGGGCGCTAAAAATTTGCACTAGTGGGTTGTCCTTAATTTGCGGGTGATTTACTAAGATTGCGTGAACAATTCTCAACATGCGGAAGAAGCAGTATTCAAATGAGGAGTTTGCAGCTGCTAATGCGAGCTGCACTACAGGTACAGAGAGGAGGAATAATGTGCATGGATCCATGATGCGTCTTTGGCACAAAAATTATGCTAAAATGCTTTTAATTCTGTTTTTCGTTTCTCAGTAATAAATGTAATTCATGCGGTGTATATGCACTGCTCTCTGCTGCATGCATACATCGTATTAGACTGATTCAAAATGCAGCATGTCTAAATTTTGTTTTTAAAATGTCATATTTTGCCAATTATCATTCTGGTATTGTATATGATTACTACAATTTTTAATTGGACTCCAGGAAGGTAATACACTAAGTGAGAAACTAATGAGGATCCACTAGGATCATGTGCGCTCAGCGCATCTTCACCAGGTGGAGGCGTGATGAGCGCGCAGTGAGTGATCATGCATCTTTGGGAAGAAAACTTCAGGTTTATGGCCATTAGAGTGTTAATTACTCTTTGTTTATATTGTGTGTGAATGAAATTTTTTGTTTGTCCATAATATGTTGAATGTGGTAGCGCAAAATTAAGACATGCTTTTAAGAAGTGCTAAAAATAGACGCCACAAAAGCCGGCAGAAAATTTTTTATGCTTAGTAAATCACACTGCGCCTGGAACGCCTACGTCTTTGCCTATTTTCCACCCAATATTTTGCGTCTTCTTACAGAAATGCCCAGATTGCATATTCATCAAGGGCAAAAGCGCTAAATGGATTGCGTGCGTCTTGCTGTGAGTTTGACAGGTGCTGGGTTTAACAAGCGCAAACTGTTGATAAATCAGGCCCATAGTATTTTAAAAGACTACTGTAAATGTTGAATACGCACATTTACAATACTCTCAGTTAGTTATTGTTTGCACTGCATTAAAAGCAACAGAACACTTACATGTTTATATATTTTAAAAACCAAAAAGACAGGGTGAATGTTTAAGTACCTAAATATATGTGAGCCTCAGACTTGGATGAATAGATATTCAAGTATCTATACTTGAGGTAGATATTATATATATTATATATATTATATATATATATATATATATATATATATTATAGCTGGAGCCCTTGCCATTTGATGCTATTCATTAATGACTTACATTTAATAAAGATCGTAATCAATTAATAAAATTAATAAACCCTTAGTTTCACAAACATTTTTACCATTACTCAAAGTTATCAAACAAGTAGACAACAACAACAAAAAGTCCTGAGTAACCACAGTAAATACGGCCCAGGGCTGTAGCATTGTTGCTACTGAGGTTGGATGATTTTGTAGTACAGAGTAAAAAGTTGCATTATGAGCATTAGAGGAAAAACAAAAAGGGGTATAATGTGTTTCATACTAAACATGTGGCTCTTTCATCTATCTCATGATTCTCAGATTTTTGCTATTTCAGTTTAAATGCGGTTTTTCATTATCTTAACATTCTAAAGATGCATCTACTTTTTTAAATATACATCATTATTTTGTTACTCATTAAATCATTCATATATAATAAGCTGAGTAAAGAGGCTACATTATCCCATAAACCTTAGCAAAACAAAATTAAAAATGTATTGTGTGACCAGCTCATATCGGGTCCCTACAACAAAATCATCTCTGCTCTTATTTTGGTCTGACAGTCAAAGACCCATACTGGCCATGAGATGAAATCAGGCACCCAAGGTAAAAGAAAACTGTGCACATGAGGTGCAAACAGATATTAGTCTTAAATAACTCACTGGGGTGTAAAAAGCAATAAAAACTCCTGTCTGTCACATAAAGATTGCTCTCCCGAAGACTTGCCACTCATTGGATATCTACCCCCTATCCCCCCTCCATACAATATTTCTTAATCCGATCTACTACACAAATCACATAGTCACCTATTTTGGATTCAAAATGCCCTGAAAGTTGAGTGACTTTCATGTTTGACGGTTTTTTTGTGGTTTTGGCTCTTTGAATCCAACCTTTTGTTTTCATTATTATGATGCTTTAATTCCTATGCACTTTAATAACTAATATTATTTTTTCCCCTTTTTTAATTCAACACAGTCTGATGTAAATAAAAACAAGTATTACAAGTCCAATTAATAACATTTGGGAGCAAGAATAATTGTTGGTTTGATTAAAGGTTATAATTTACCATGTTTTATACAAATACTTGATCCAAACAAATGCAATAGGTGTAGGAATTCTTAGTTTCTAAATTAAATTTGAGTGCTTTTAATGATTATTTAAGATATTAATTCATTAAAATACTTAAATAGGAAGAACATTTTTCTGATATGCAAAATCAGACACTGGTGTACTAGTCAAGTCAAAGTTCAGCCAGATAGAGTTCACAAATGAGTTTGATACCCAAGGAGCATAATAAATTAGGGTGGTAGATAGTCTTACTCCCTTGCAGGTGCAAAACAACATCCAGTGACGAATCAGTAAAGTTCATGCTGCTAAAGTTCATTAGCATGAAAAACTAAATAGACAACATTGCACAGCCATCAGATTGATAAAGTCATATGATAATAGACTTTAGTTAAATTTTGCACCATTTTCAAAATCAAAACAGATTTCTATTTCGTATGGATGCCAATGCTGTCAAATGATGTCAAACTTCTATCTCCCCAAAAGAAAAATGTATTTCTTTTAAATTCATACAGTTTTTGACACTTTTGAAAAGTTTTTTTTATTAATGAAAAACTGAAAGATGAGAAGGGTGACCAATATAGCTGATTCTGATTCTTACAAGAAAAAAAAAATGAATAGGTTTGTAGAGAATGTTAGTGTTGTTATTCTCCTTCTGTTTATGTACGGTCTCTCCAGATACTCCAGGTTTCCTTATTACAGTCAAAGTGTATATTTAAACAAGTGACTGTTTAGCACAGTTGTGTCATCTGTTGCTCACTGACTACTAGATACATGAAACTATATTCATTTGTATAAAGTGATTTAAAAAAATAAAAATAATTTTAGTTAAATGTTCTGTGGGTGTGATATTATCGTCATGTGTAAGGACCTGCTTGATGAAAAAGTAGCCTAGTTCAAAATAAAGGATACATTTTTAGTATTATTTTTTATTATTATTATATTTTGCACTGTACTGTAACTCTGCAATACACTATATTAAACCTCGGCCTAAGTACTGCTGTCATCGCACAAGGGAATTAAATTGTATACTCACATAAATGCACCATGATGTCCGGTGAAACAGCCTGCAAAAGGTAAGACATGCTAAGCTTAAACGTGCATACATGTTAAGGTAAATGTGTCAGTATGTAGTTTCCTGCACTAAACCTTGTTTTGTTTTAAAGACGGGGCTGCAAATGTCAATGCCCATAGCAAAATTATGGTCCAGCTCATAACAAACAGTTCTGAAACGTGAAATAAAGTAATGGCATACCGGTCAGTACGTAGAATGATGCCGAGATGGCAGTCACAGCTTTTTACTTTCGATTTCTCGTTCTACGGCTGATAAAGTTGTGAATTTTACTTGAATTTTTCATTCGAATAAGACAGTGTGACATTTGTCAGGGCGCAGCCATGTTTTTAGCGGAAGTTACGCAGCAGCGCCGTATTCGTCGTGTTTACCTCTTCTTTACGCCAGATGGCGCTATGGGACCGCTGACCCCTTACAAGCGCCCACCTCACAGATTGATGCAGAAATTCAAGGTTTGGTAATGCCGCTGCTCATGTTTCCGACTGAGATGCCCTTTTTGTTTCTCCGTGCTATTTATGCAACTTTAGTTTTAGAAAATCCAAACAAAGAAATTAAGTCAAGTTCTTTTAAAAAAAGGATTTTGGATGAGTACTCTAATTCCAAGGAGGAGTAAAATAAAGTGAAATGTTCTGTATTACCAAAAATCATTAAAGGGGAAAAATACTTAAATTGCTGTTAAATTTTAATATGTAGATCCAACATTTTGGTCAAATTGATTAGGAAAACAAAATTATGTTTGCCTTACAGACAGATACTTTTTTTAAAGGTTTGAGACAAGTGCCTACAGCCATTAAAATGATTTCCCCTTAATTTGGCGTAAGAGTATTTCTAAATCCAAGCAGACAACATATACAAGTTTGTTTTAAGGCAATCAACTATCCTACAGCATACTTTTCAAGGCAGTTCATTTTATTTATAAATCACCAATTCACAACACGTCATCTCAATGCACTTTCAAGGAAAAATAGTTTTTTTTTTCATGTCTTAGTTTTGCTGGTTAATCTGAATCAAACTTGATTACTTTCATTTTAGAATGAAAATCCAAATATTCCCCTTTTCAAAGAAAAAAATGTATTTTAAAAACTAAGACGGTGGCAGTTATTTCCCTCACATTACACTAATTAAGACTATGCATGATATTCCAACTCCTCTTACTTCCTTGTCAGTTTTTGTCCAGCCTGTGTTTTAACAGAAGTCAATATAGACAACTTTGTTTTTGCGATACAAAGAAGTACTTATTTGATGTGCATGTACTTTATTTTTAATTCAGACAATATCTTTAAAGTAAAGTATCAAACTGCTGTCAACGAAATCACAATCAGTATATATATATATATATATGCTATGTGATTTGCATATTGTCATTCATCCACATATAACTATCATTTTGTCTGTTTTTTATTATTAATATTATCATTAATGTTGTTGCGGTTTTAGCTTATTCTAGAGTTATTAAAATTGCTGGTCTGTAATTACATTTAAAAGGATATTGCTGATCTTGGATCATTACACTGAAATGTAACACAATTTAAATTAAAAAAGGGACCAAACAGAAACAGGGAGTATCAGTTAAACTCGCCACTTTTGGCAACTACAGACCAATCGAATCAATAGGAGCCTCAAACCTTAATTGGCTCATTTTACCTGATGGCCCAGTTTACCTGATGTCATCCTATTTCAAAGTAGAGAACTTGTGTGCATTTGGTTTATGAACATTAACATGTTTTGTTCAGTTTAGGTTATATATCTGATAACAATTATGCCTAAGATAAATTTAAGCTCCTGGTTATATTTATTGTTAAACAACTGTTATTGTGAGTGTAATTGAAAAGCACATTGAGTTCCAAATCAAATTTCTTTTTGACTCTTGAAGAGATGAAAACAATGATACCTGTGTCTACTTATTAATTCAAGAGTCTTTGTTTGTGCCTCATGTTGTCCGAGTACAGACATTTCTTTTTTTTCCTTTTACTCTGCTGAGAGTCCAACGATCCTGCTACCACTCCCAGTCTTGGAACATGGTGATTTCACACTCCTGTTGTGTAAAGCTTGTTTTCCAGTGTGTGTGACAAACACATGGTTTTCGTGAGGAGAGGTCACACAAAAGAGATGGGCCCTTGTTTGTGATTCTGAAAATACCACCACGTCCCAGAGTGACTCCTTGCACACGAGGCCAGAAACGAGTTCAAATCATATCAAATAGACAAATGAAATAATGTAACTTAGTGATTTTAATGTACTTTTTATTAAAAACTAAACATTTAACTTTAAATTTTAGCAGTTGGGAATGAATAAGAAATAATCAGCAGATGTGTTCAAGTTATTTGAGAATAAGTTGATTATAAATTCATTAGGTAAAAGTAGTAGAAGTTGAATCGACAATTCTCACTGTATACCATTAATAATTTTAAATGTTTGGCACATCTTTTAAACCCTCCTTTAGGACTCACCCAAAATTCTTATTCTTTCTCTTTCGTCTTTTCCCTTCAGGGTTCTCCACAGCAAATCATCTGTCTCCATTTAGTCCTATCATTTGCATCCTCTGCTCTCACACCAACTAATTTCATGTCTTCTTTCACCACATCCATAAATCTCATTTTTGGTCTTCCTCTCTTCCTCCTTCCTGGTGGCTCCATCCTCAGCATCTTTCTACCAATATAAGTGTCATCTCTCCACTGAACATGTCCAAACCATCTCAGTTTGGCCACCCTGGCCTTATTCCCAATACATCTAACATGAGCTGTCCCTCTGATCTACTAATTCCTGATCCTATCCATTTTTGTCAATCCCAAAGATAATCTTAACATCTTGAGTTCTGCAACCTCCAGTTCTGCTTCCTGTCTTTTACTCATTGGTACTGTCTCTAAACCATACAACATTGCTGGTCTCACTACTGTCTTGTACACCTTTCCCTTCATTCTTGATGAAACCATTTTATCACACATCACACCATTCCAACCAGCTTGCACATGCTTCCTCACCTCTTTTCCACACTCTCCATTGCTTTGTACCGTTGACCCTTAGTACTTAAAGTTCTCTACTTTCTTCACTTCCATTCCCTGTAACACCACCTTTCCACTTGAATCTTTCTCATTTACACAAGTTCTGTCTTGCTATGACTAATCTTCATTCCTTTCTTTTCCAGTGCATACCTCCATCTCTCTAGCTTTTCCTCCACCTCCGCCATGCTCTCACTGCAGATCACAAGTTCATCGGCAAACATCATAGTCCATGGAGATTCCTGTCTAACATTATTTGTCAGCCTATCAATCACCAATGCAAACAAGAAGGGGCTCAAAGTTGATCCTGGATGCAGTCCCACCTCCACCTTGAACTCCTCTGCCACTCCTACAGCACACCTCACTGCTGTTTCACAGCTCTTATACATATCCTGCACCACTCACACTTCTCTGCCACTCTAGACTGCCTCATACAAAACCACAGCTCTTCTGTTGGCACCCTGTCATATGTTTTCTCTAAATCTACAAAGACACAATGCAGCTCCCTCTGGCCCTTTTCTTTTCCTCTCTATCAGCTTTCTTAAAGCAAAAAATTGCATCTGTACTACTCTTTCTTGGAATGAAACCGTACAGCTGCTCAAAAAAAACTCACCTCTGCCTGAAGCCTAGCTTCCACCACTCTTTCCCACAGCTTCATTGTATGACTCGTTGGCTTTATTCCTCTGTAGTTCCCACAATTCTGTAGATCTCCCTAGTTCTTAAAAATTGGCACTAGGACACTTTTCCTCCATTCCTCAGGCATCTTCTCAGTCTTCAAGGTCTTGTTGAAGATATACCTTCATACAGGTATGTCATCAGGAGTAACTGCCTTCCCTATCTTCATTCTCTTCAAAGCTTTCCTTACTCCATCCTTACTAATTTTAGCTACTACTACCTCTTCTACTCTACATTCTCTCTCATCATCAGCACTTCAAAGTACTCTTTCCATCTTCCCATCACATCTTGGCCCAATTCAGTATATTTCCATCCCTATCCTTGATCACCCTTACCTGTTGCACATCCTTTCCATCTCTGTCTCTCAGCCTCGCCAACCTATACAAATCATTCTCTCCCTCCTTACTATCCAACCTGGCATACAGGTCATCATACATCCTTTGTTTGGCCTTTGCTACCTCTACCTTCAACATACGCTTCATCTCCCTGTACTTGTTACAGGTGGTGAGACTCAGGCGCAGGACAAGACACAACTCAAAAATTCCAAATAAAAGTTTTAATAAACAACCAGCAAAATACAAAAGCAAACTGAAACAAAACAAAAGCTATACTACACTAAAAATATCCTAACAAAAAACAACTTCAATGAGCGAAAAGTAACTACTAAATAAAAGCTTAACTGGGGTGCAGCAGACTGTGAGGGAAGGGAAGTCCGGCGGGTGGCAGTGGCAGGTGGATCGCTGACAGGGTGATGGAGGGTGAGTGGTGAAGCTGTGGAGTCCCGGTGTAGGGGTCCAGGGAGTTTGCAGGGGGGCAGAGGGGAATGAAATCCAGACTTTTTCCTGTTCTTATCCACAGAGGTTAGAGGAGGGTTTGGAGGTCAGGGTGTGCAGAGTTCCAACTAAAGGAATAAAGAGAATGGTAAGTACTGGCACAAATATACAAACAGACTGATTTTGTGGTCAGACACTGACTGTTCAGCTTTACAGTCCGACGAGGAACTGAAGTCCAGAGAGAAGCTTTATGCAGTGGAGAAGATCAGCCCCAGGTGCACTTAATCAGCTGATTGAAGACAATCCACCTGCCAAGCTGCCACCCACCTAAAGGGAACAGAGAGTGCACTACCTGGCTTCTGAGCCAGAGGGCATGACAGTACTCCTGTCTACTTTACTCAGTTCTTTCAGTGTCCCAGTTCTTCTTAGCTAACTTCTTTTTCTGTATATGTTCTTGGACTTTGTCATTCCACCAACAAGTCCTCTTATCTACTTTCCTCCTTCCAGATGACACACCAAGTACCCTCCTTCCTATCTCTCTAATCACATCACCAGTAGCTGTCCAGTCATCAGGAAGCACCTCTTGACCACCAAGGGCCTGTCTCAACTCCTCCCTGAAAACCCCACAGCACTCCTGGACCACCATCATATGCTGTGTAGTTACACTCTCACCCACTACTTTGCAGTCACTGATCTCCTTCAGATCACAACATCTACATAAGATGTAGTCCATCTGAATGCTCCTACTTCCACTCTTATAAATCACCCTATGTTCCTGATTCTTCTGGCAGAAAGTGTTTAGAACAGCCATTTACATCCTTTTGCAAAGTCTACCACCATCTGTCTTTTTAAATTCCTATCCTGGATATCATACCTCTCCATCACTTCCTCATCACCTCTGTTCCCTTCACCAACAAGTCCGTTAAAGTCTGCACCGATCACCACCCTCTCAACTCTCGGGATACCCTGCATCAAATCATCTAGGTCACTCCAAAGTTTCTGCTTCTCTTCTAACTCACATCCTACCTGTGGGGCATAACCACTAACAACATTATCGTTATTCCTTCCATTTCAAGCTTCAGACCCATCAGCGTGTCTGACATTCTTTTCGCTTCCATAACATTCATAGCAAGTTCCTCCTTCAAGATAACTCCTACTCCATTTGATTTTCCATCTACCCCATGGTAGATCAACTAGAATCCTTCTCCTAAGCTTCTAGCCTTGCTACCTTTCCACCTGGTCCCCTGAATACATAGAATATCCACCCTCCTTCTCTGCATCATATCACCCAGCTCTCTAGCTTTACCTGTCGTCCCAACGTTCAGATAGACACAAATGAAAAAACGTTCACGGCATCAAAACGTACGCAGAAATGCCGAAGTTTCTCATGGAGAAAGGTAAGAAAGCTTGCTAATGGCCAAAGTTACCTGTCGGTAAAACAGTTTTGCAATACTCGTGTATATGACGCTGTTCCTAGATATGAGAAAATCAACCTCCACACCGAGTAAATAAAAGAACAGGATGCAGTTTCATCCTGCACTCCCCAGGAAAGGAGGCTCGCTTTCACCGCTGCGGTGAGTGGCTATTATAAAGACTTTTCTAGCTAACCTTCTGTATTGACACAGGTCTCCGACCATACAACTTAGTCAAATACACATGCTGTGAAATCTGTCGGATGTTTATGTTAACTCTAAAGTATGAATTATGACTTTTACAGAGGACATCACCAAGAGGAGTGGAGGATACCACTCAGATACCGAAATAAGATGCCGAGAGGACAGGTACAAAAACTTACTGTTGCTTTTGACCCATATTTTGTTATAATTATTTTTTGTTTATTATTTTAAACTTATTAGTACAAAATAGTCTTTACCCTGTAAGATTTGTCGCTGTACCTGATGCTGGCTGGTTACGGTGTTAGAGCTGGCATCCAGATGGCTTTTTGTTATTGCAACTACAACCTCAACACACTAGATGTGGCTTTGGATCCCATGTTCCGTATTCAACCTTTCATTCCATACTCCTCAAATTCCTCTTCTCTCTCCGCCTACCAACTCGCTTTCCTCCTCTCCTCCTTCAACCAACAGTAGTCCAATTTGCACAGGCACCCTTTGGGTCAACAGCACTGGTGGTGGTCTTTGTTAACCCGGGCCTCAACCGATCCGGTATGGTGTTAATGTTTGTGATTCGCATATTTGATTTGGCTTAGGTTTTATGTCGGATCCCCTTCCTGACACAACCCTCTGCATTTTTCCTGGGGACTGGCACAAAAAAAATATTATAGTTACATTGAGGACTCATCAAAATTACTTTTTTTTTCTGTTTTAACTGAATAATTACCACAGGTGTCGACCATTTCCTATTATACATATAAACAGAATCGTATTTTCTCTTTATCAACTCTGCTGGATCTTTGACACAATGATCAACTCAACATTGCTTTGGTTTACAGTGCTTTACAAAAGTCTTAATGCCCCTTGAACTTTTTCACATTTTGCTTACACTACAACTCTCTATTGGGGATATTTTGTGATAGACCAACACAAAGTAGTGCATAACTTTGAAAGTGAAAATTAAGCTGAAAGTCTCTCACCATTGTCTCCTTTATTCTTTGTGAAATGATTCAAGTATATTTAGAATAGATGGACCCAATTTCTGAATTGAGATATTGAAGTCTTAGCACTGATTCTCAATTGGAATTTGACTTTGATTGGGCCATAAATATGCTTTCTGTTAAAACAGTTCACTTTAGCTTTCATTATATGTTTAGGGTTCTTATGCTAGAACCTCCACCCAAGCCTCCTGTCTCCTACAGCCTCTAACAGGTCGTCATTTTTTAACTCATTTTTTAACTAATCCCTTTATTTAATTAAGACGACATATTAGACGTCTACACATGACTTAAGAGACATGCACAGGAGTTACCTACATTGGGAATAGGAGTTCGCATGCACCACGATCGGATTAACGATCTGAATAAACCACCTCTCTCAATCAGAATTAAGTTTTGATCTGAATGAGTTTGATCAGGACACAGTAATCTGAACGTCATGTTTACATGAAGCATTTTTATTCCGATCCGGCTTTTAATCCGATTACTTGTGTCCATGTAAACATAGCCACCATCTTCCTTTAACTCTAACCGGCTTCTGCTGAAAAAAAGTTTTCCCAATGCTCAATGCAGCCACAATTTTACTGTAGAGATGGTGTGTTCAGGGTGATGTACTGTGTTTGTTTTTCTTAACATATTTTTTATGCCAAAAACTTGCAGTGTGTTTGCAAACTCCCCTACACAGTCTATGACAATGGTTCTCAACTCTGGTCATCAGGACCCACTGCTCTGGATGTTCTAGGTGTTTCCCTGTTGTCACATGCCTAACCTAAATTAATAAGTGATTAGCATGCTTCTGTAACACTTGATGACATGTTAAAGAGATGATATAGTCATTTGAATCAGCTGCTAATGAGACCCATCAGGTGCTAATTTAGACCTATCTAAAACATGAATTAAAGAACCACTGGTCTGTTTCATAGTGCAAACAAGACTTTTCTTTCAACATTTCTTTTTTTTCCCTTTTTCAGAAAGTACAGATAAATGAAAAAGAATAGTAAATAATACATACAAAAGATAAATAGAAAAGTTGTTATTAGATTCTCTGTCCTCAGTTGTGGATCTGTTGAGTTTCTTTAGAGTCACCATGTTGCTCTTGGCTACTCCTTTGATTAATGCTCTCATTGGTGCACTGTTGGGTTAGACAAGCATGTCTGGATAGGTTTGCATCAGATCAATACTCCTTCCATTTTCAGACGATGGACAGAAGATATTAAGCACTCTGTGTGATGTTCCAAGCTTGGGATGTCACTTTAAAATCTAACCCTTTTTTAAACTTTAAACACATCTTCATCCAATTCTGTCAACTGTGTTCCTTGGTCTTTGTGATGCTGTTTGCTTACTAATGTCATCTTACAAACCTCTGAGTATTTTACGGAACAGCTAGATTTATATTGAGGTTAAATTACTCAGCACAAATATACCACAAAACAATACAGTTAGGTTAATGTGGTCATGCAATGACACTTGCAAAAGAGTTGTCAGTCCAAGCAAACCAGTAGACTCCACTCTTTGCTTTACTGCAAATGAAAATGCTGTGGGAGCCCAGGGTGACTGGAGGGGAAGAATCTGCCAAGACAGCAGTCCCTGCATCCGAATCCTTAGTGTTTACTCCATGCTAAATAGTAGTGCTACTTGCCCGTTGATGCAGTGTATACTGCGTAGCAAACGAGTGAGTTGTAGGCTTGAAATCGGACGTACTGCTCAACCATTTTACTGGGATGTTTTTGTTATGTTGCATCGCCTGTGGTCCCGTCCTCGGTAGCCAACGTCACTCTTCTTCTATGATTCTGAGGCTTCCGCTGCATTGTGGGATAGAGTAGCGTGCATCGGATTTAACTTTGGCGGTCGTACACATTCGGGAACATTATGCCTACTAAGCCAATCCGTACTAGAGATTCGGATCTACTACATCGCTCGCTTACTGCTTTTTGCCTGTTACGTAGCAGGCATTGTAGGGGTATTCGGATGCAGGGTCTGTCAGGATCTCCCTAAAGCTCTTGTGGTTTTGAGGAACAGGAAAGAGATACCAACAAATATGGAAGCACTGGGCCAGAATATATTGTACAGGAATATAAAATAAAGAACATTAATTTAATAGAACCAATATTTAAAAAAATAAATACAGAGAACAAAGAGAGTACAGATGACAGAGTCTGGAAATTTGACATTGTTCCCCCTTTTTACAGCTAAAATAGTCAAGGCATCTTAGGTCATGATTTAAAAAAATATTAAAATAGTAAATAGTGATAGTAATATTAAAAATACTAAAAACACTAAAATAGTAATCCAGTGTTGTGTCGCTCAATTACAGTCATATAATTAAGTTTCCAGCTCAAAAAACATTTTCAATAGCACCCACCCATATCAATATCAAATTGAAACAGATTGGATTGGATCATGATTATCGATTCTAACTTTTGAGAATCGGAATCAAATCATCTCATGGAATTTAAATCAATAATCAGATGTAAAATTTAGTGGCTGTATCATTTGAAAGATTAATATTTGTACTAATTGTCGTGAGGGAAGTTTGTATTTTGGTCATTTCTTTGTTGTTGTTCTATAAGTATTGCTATATTCAGTTTTTTTCTCTGTTCATAATAGTTACTATAATATTGCAATATTAGTTTGTAATTTTTTTGTCTAGTTTTCTAGTTTATTCTTGTGCTTTGTTGCATGTACATTCAGAATAACTTTTTGTAGTTAGGCCTTTGTCCTCGGACGTTGGCCTACTTCAGCTTCCTTTGTGTTAGTTAGTATCCTCCCTCAGTTTCCTTTCTTTAATTCTGCCACAGCGGTTCCACATAGCCTCTGATTAATTTCCTTTGTCATTCTCCCTACCTCAGTATTTAGGCTCCTGATTTTTCTTTTTTTTTCTTTAATGAATTCTGCTTTTATTCCACAAGGATCTGTATACCAAAAGAAAAAAAGTCCTAGGAATAATCCAAGAGAAATAATCCAAATGTAGATGGAACAAAACAAAAACAATAAACTAAGAAACTAAACACAAAGGAAATGAATCATTTAAAAAAAAAAATTGTAACAATAATAAACACAGAACAAACACATCTGTATACCATAAAAGAACAACAAGGAAATTATCAAAACAGAAAGAAAACCAAAATACAAACACCCAAGGTTCGGGATGTGAATATTCCAGTTTGTACTACTGTTTGCTCTAGATTTAACAAATAAATTATTGGTGCTATACAAGCTTCTGTATATAACCTACTCTCCTCTATTTTGAAAAGCAGTAAGAAAACTCAAAGACATGAACACCTGACTTATCCATGTTTCACAAGTAACTTGAAAATAGATGTAAAAGCTGAAGAGATTTAGTACCTAAATATGTAATTACTTCTGTAAGGTATCATCCTGACTACCACTTCAATTGTGTGGAATGTTTCTGTGGGTTTGACAAAGGTTTGGAATTAAAGTAACACAGTCCGAGGTTTAGTCCTCTATCTTTAATTCAACCAGGGAAAAAAGAACAATTTTTTTTTAGAATAAGTCCCTGTCACGTTTCTGCTGTCATATTACAATAGCTGATGCTCCAATGTATTCTGTAAGTATTTAGTTGTGAATAAATGTGTCTTTTTTCAAATAAACACAAAAATGTCAGGTTACCAGTAACAAAAATCACATTTCTCCTACATTCGAGCTTCTTCACATTGAGTTGTGTAAATTGTGTTATCCAGAAGGTCATCCTAAATACCAAAACAGAATTTCAAAAAAAAAACTTTTTTTGTTAAGAATATTAATTCGTCATTCAATTGGCTTCTATAAAAACTATTCAAATATTTGCTATTATCTATCTGCAGGAGAGATACAGTGAATATGGAAAGTATTCAGACCACTTTAAGTTTTTGACTCTTTGTTTCATTGCAGCCATTTGCTAAAATGAAAAAATAATTTTATTTCTCAGTACTTTCACTCCCCACCCCATCTTGATGAAAAAAAAACAGAATTGTAGAAAAATTTATTAAAAAAGAAAAACTGAAGTATCACATGGACATGTAATTATGCAGACCCTTTGCTCAGTACTGAGTAAAAGCAACCTTTTGAGCAAGTACAGCCATGAGTCTTGTTGGGAATGATGCAGCAAGTTTGGGGATGCTCTGTCACTCTTTCTTGAAGATACTCACCAGTGAAAAACTGGTGGACCGCCATTTTCAGGTCTCTCCAAAGATGCTCAATTGGATTCAGGTCAGGGTTCTGGCTGGGCCAGTCATGAACGGTCACAGAGCTGTTCTGAAGCCACTGTTTTGTTATTGTAGCTGTGTGCTTACGGTCATTTTCCAGTTGAAAGGTGACCTTTGGCCTAGTCCGCGGTCCTGGCACTCTGGAAGAAGTTTTCTTCCAGGATATCTCTGTACCTGGCCACATTCATATGTCCTTCAATTGCAAGCAGTCATCCTGTCCCTGCAGCTGAAAAACACCCCCACAATATGATGCTCCCACCACCATGTTTCACTTTAGGGATTGTATTGGGAAGGTGATACGCAGTGCCTGTTTTTTGTTCCAAACCACTTAGAATGAGACCAGAGAATCTTATTCTCATAGTTTGGGAGTCCTTCATGTGTTTTTGGCAAACTATATGTGGGCTTTCATGTTTTGCACTGAGTAGAGGCTTCTGTCAGGGCCTCTCTGCCATACAGCAAAAACTGGTGGAGGGCTACAGTGATACTTGACTTGGTGAAACTTTCCCCATCTTCCTACTGCGTCTCTGGAGCTCAGCCACAGTTATCTTTGGGTTCTTCTTTACCTCTCTCACCAAGGCCCTTCTTCTTGCTCAGTTTGGCTGGACAGCCACGTCTAGGAAGGGTCCTGGTCGTCCCAAACTTCTTCCATTTGTGGATTATGGAGGCCACTGTGCTCTTAGGAACCTTGAGTGGTGCATACATGCTTTTGTAACCTTGGCCAGATCTGTGCCTTCCTACAATTTTATCACTGAGCTCCTTGCACAGTTCCTTCGACCTCGTGGTTCTCATTTGATCTGACATGCACTGTGAGCTGTAATATCTTATATAGACAGGGGTGTGTCTTTCCTAATCAAGTACATTAAGTTTATTTAAACACAGTTGGACTCCAATGAAGGAGAAGAACCATCACAAGGAGGATGAGAAGAAATTGACAGCATGCAAGTTAAATAGGAGTGTTACTGAAAAGGGTCTGACTACCTCTGACCATGTGATATTTGAGTTTTTCTTTTTTAATAAATTGGCAAACATTTCTACATTTCTTTTGCTTTGTTTTCTGTGAAGATAGTGTGCACATTGATGGTAAATTAAATGTACTTTTTTCATTTACCAAATGAATGAAATGAAACAAAGAGTCAAACATGTAAAGGGGTATGAATATTTTCTGTACCCAATGTGATCTGTTGACAGGACAACTATTAACCACACACTCCACAAGCTTGGCTCTTGTGGAGAAGGAGAAAAAAAAGGAGATGCTCTGATGGGACTAGAATAATCTGCACATCTATAGTTCTTGGATATTGATCTAAGATGCCTTGAAAAAGAGACCATGTCAAATATAGGTCTTCATATTTTGTCACAAGTACCAATTATTTTTTCTTTCTAAATATGCTCTAAAAGTCTGGTATAAAAATTCAGCTCCTATTACTCTGATACCCCAAAATAAAACCTGTCTGTATATTCATCTTGCTTTGATCTTTTCTCAGACTTACAAATCAACCAATGATTATCTACCAAGTATTATATATTGAATTCCTTGTTTAGACCCCTTTTCAAACCTTTTATCCCTCTATGAAAAGGTTTTCCACATAGTTTCCTTCTATAATGGGCAAGACTGCAACTGATACAGAACAACTTTTTCCCTTGATAGCCTAACCAGCTTAAATAAATTTATGAATCAATAATGCAGCATTGCAGATGTGTGTTTTGGAAATTATTTTAACAATTTACTCTGGAAACATGCAACACTGTAAGGACTAAGTGCTTCAATTTAAAGTATGAGAAGTGCTTAATGGTATTTCAAACAAATCTAATTGGCTCTCACACGTCTTTAATTGGAAGAATAACAAGATTACAAGCGTATTAGTTTAAAAAGATTTGAGAATTTTGTCAGTCTGGATGGTCACAAGAACAATTTAAGCAACCAGACTAGAAACTCTGTAACGAAGGCTCTCGTCTCAACAAGCAGGCTAGAATTTCAAGAAAGGAGCATCATTACTGCTCTGACCACGTTTTTTTTTTCTTTCTGTGGAAATTTCCAAAAATGAATGGAGGCTTTACACATTTAGGCAGCAAACAAAATGCATCTTACATGGTGAATCGGTGATGCATGATTATCTGAACGGTGACATTGATTCTGGTTGTGGCTCACCCTCTCTCGTGAGGACCTCATGCTCTTTGGGATACCAAGACGAGTTGTTCCTCCTCTAATCATCTGTGACAGTTCAGTTAGCGCCGCTCAGATGACCAGATATTTTACGCAGAAAAAAAGGCGAGACTGCTCTAAATGACGAAGGCTCCGCCAGACGTTTCAGGCAAATATGTTTGAATTTAATGTGATTATGTGGAACATGCTTCTACTACCTTCTAGACATTGAACTTCCTCAGACATTAAGGACATATGGGGGCTGAATCAAAGCAACTCCCTTAAAAATCAAAATTCCTATAAAAGTAAACATTTTATTAACCACTTTAATTAAGATAGTTCTTTGTTTGGCGTGCTTGACTAAAACAAAGACAAAATTAAACTCAGATGTTGTTTTGAACATGCTTAGTAATGACAAATCACCAGAATTAGAATCAATCAATTAGAAGCTGTGATTCATTTAAACATCGGACTGAATTATTTTGGGATTATGTTTTTGGGAATCCTTTGAGAATCCTTGCAAGACAAATGTGTCTGCTTCAGTCAAATATTTATTTTGGACTTGAAGCTGAAATGTATGTTTTAAATTTGTAATAAGAGTCCCTCTAATTAGCACAGCCTGTGTCATGTTTGCTAGACAAAAACATAACAAGCTGGCAGTATATTAATACATCCATCTGGGGCAAGGCTGGGTTCACCTTAGAGAGGTTGCTGCTTAATCACAAGGCAACACAGAGATTTCCGTATCTTTTCAAGGAGATGCATCAGTATTAATAAATGTTCCACTATGCAACCCTTGGCAGATCAAGGCAGAAAAACCAAAACGAAAAGTCTAGTCAAGTTTTACTTGCTGCTGAGTGCAAAAAATATGTTTTATTTCTGATACAATCAACCAGTAACAACCCTGAAGAAAACTGGCACTTTTTTACAGATCATTTAATCCATTCCTTAATGCATGGTTTTGGACTGTTAACTTTCAAACTCTATACAGAAAGACCAAAGCCTAGTTTCAAACCCTGGACCTTATTGTTACATGGTGCTCACAACTAAGCCCACATACAGGCCCAGTAAAATGATGTAAATGCTTATAGGTAGTTTCACTCTTTGCACTACTTAGCCTGTTTCTAGTCTTGTCTGAAGCATTTTTGTTATTTTAAACAAGACAACTGGCACCATTGCACTCTTTATTTGACAAAAATCCAAAATCTCATTGTAGTCACCCCCAAGTCACATCTCTATGTATCACTTATGTTTCAGTGAGATATTGATAGCATATCATTTTAAGCTTCAAGTCATGGGGATTTCACTTGGTTCTGTAGAACAAGGCTAGTCCAAAGAGCTCGCGAGTGCATTCATATTTCAAAGAGATTTTATATTGACTCAAATACTTTGTATTTGTGTTGTATTTAAGATCGGTTGTGAGGAGTAGTTTTATTACATTAGTTGAAAAACATAAAGAAAAACCTCATTTGTTACATTGGAGCCGACAATTTTTTTAAAAGTTAGGATAGCAGAAAAAGGAAGTTCAGTTCTCAAGATCTCCTCAATCGGCACAATTTTCACATTAATCTGCTATGTAGCCCATCTTCTGCAGCTAGCCTGATTAGATGATCGGCATCAGGTGTGTATCTGCAGCCTGAACCAGCCACATCCTCTCATAGTGGATCTGCAATGACAAAAGGAACACTCAGCTCACAATCATGACATTTTGATGTTTCAGTATCATTTACCTACTAGCAGTAATAAAGAAGATCATGGAGAGTGGATGAAGAAAGACAATATTCAGTGACCATTTTTTGCTGAGACTCCCGAACAGATTCTGAACAGAAGGCAGACTTTATATAAAACTTAACAATAACAAATGTTTTTTTAAGAAACTATTTTTCCGCACAAAACATTTTTGAGCATTCAAAGATTGAAATTTGAAACATTTGAAAGTCAAATATTTAAATACATTTTTTTAACTAAATATTTTTCCAACATACTTCAAGTAACATTTAAAGAAACAATACATTTAAACAACAGCCACAAAAGCAGGGACAGACTAAAATGTGTCTCAGCTCACAGCCCCCTGCAAGACTTCCTAATCTGCAGTGTTGCAGCTGGAGTACCATGATGAGATGGATTTAATGGCCCTTTCAACACTTTTCAACTGAAATGCTGGAAAAAAAAAACATTAAGAACAAGTGATATTTGCTCAATCAGCTACTTAAATAAGCTTTTGTATTTAAACTGCTTTTTAAAATGACCTAAATGATCCATAACACTCCACATTAAAAATGCAAAAAGTGACATTAAACATTTAAACCATACCTTTTGCACACATTGAACTAATGTCATACATATTAAGATAAGGGTTCAATAAATAAATAAATAAATAGTCTGGTACCTGGGATAAAAGTTTTGTCCACAGGTTGGTAGAGTAACACAACTTCAACATATTTCTACTAAAATAAAAGTAAAACGTAGTGTGTAGTAAAATATTTTTCTCAAAATGTTATTTGATTAAATCTAACCGATAACTACCCACTTCTGTTCACATTTGCTATGAGATAATTTGTATTTATCCTTTTTCACACCAATTTTGCAGTGGCTCCACAGTGATTCACAGATCTATATCTAATTATACTCCAATATAAAACTCCAGGTTTTAAAGTTTTCCAAAAAAATAACTGAATATCATCAGCCAAATCATCAAACATGCTGATAATAGAGTCCCAAATCAGAATTAAGATAGTGTGGGTCAAATCATATTTGTTTGATGTGATTATATTAACAGTCTTACTCTATGGTTAGCAAATAACCTTTTGGAATAGTTGTGGAGACTGAATGTGGCTGCAGTAAGGTGTCTTTCAGATGCTTCTCTGGGGGTCTGATAATTGCTTGTAATGAATCAAGAGGGCAGAAAAGTGAGTAAAAGTAGGAGTGGCTGGCCTGAGAACGTTTCTGCAACAGATGAATGTGGAGAATTATTTTTCCTGGTGGATAAGGCAAAAGGATACATGTTAAAGTCCTGAGCTTGTGTGTTAGCTCTTCAGCTCCTCTTAATGACCCAGCCTACCGAGATATGAGACTCAGGGTTGGAGCTGCAGCCTATAAACCTGAATTTACAACAAAGCCTCATGTAAGTGTTTAAACGCCTTTAAATAGATGTAAAACACGCTTGCTTGACGCTTTGGTGTAAATTCAGAGCACCACTTTCTCAGAGTGGACCAGCACAAAGGAATTAGGAAACACACACACAGCCAGCCCAGAAGGATGTTATTTGAATGCAACAGCACACCTTACCTGATGCTAATACATTATTATGTTCATGGGTGAGGAGAATCTGACAATGCTTAGGCCGCTGACAGAAGTGTAAGGGTACACCAATGAGCTTCTCAGCACCTCTCACTATTCTCTACAGGGTTTTCCTGTGTGCCACAGACCATTTCAAGAAAGTCTGTGGATTCTTGTCTAGGTTTGAGATAATTTGAAGAGTAAAGTTTTTGTTTTAATAACGTCTTGATAAACTGACCTGGACTATTCATGATATTGAAGAGTATTTAACTTCAACTGTCCACCATTAAAGGTTGTATATGGAGCATGAGCATGATAGTGACATCTAGTTTATCTAGGTTATTGTTACAATAAATAAAAACATCATTCCAGCTATTGGGTTGGCTGGTTTGCTACTGATACGCCCAGTGACCAACCTGAACTGTGTCCAGTGAGGAGTGTCTTTTAGAGGAGTTTAACTGACAGCAAATGATAACAAAGTTAGTGAATGAGTTAGCTTACCAATCCAGGAGGAAATTTGCCATTTCTGCTTGTGTTTGACGTCGTGGAAATATTTTATGTGGGTCCATCTAGTGTAGGCTTCACCTAAAACTACTCTAGTTTCTCCTGAGATGGATAACAATATCCCTGGGGCTCTGAAAGAGGCTGTTTGAGTTGCTAACTCCACCATTCTTCTTAGTACCAGCCAAGCTGCACCAACCATATATTTGGATCATAGAGACCGTTACCGGCCGCTACTGGCTGGTAGATTTAAATATATTATCATTGTTATGCCCGTTTTAAATGTACATTTTATAGTATTTTAATTCAAGTAAAAGTTTTTAAGGAAATTTTCTTTCATACTGCACCCCTCTAAAAGCCCCATGGATCTATATATATATTTTTTTAGCTTTTTATGAAAATGTTCAATACACAACTATTAATACAATGATTTAGACTATGTGTATGAGCTATGTGTATGGTGCAGAACTAAAATGTAGAAAACATAAAATGGCAATTTAACCACGTTGTTTTTACTTTTGTATTTTCTCCTGGAGGATGTTGCAGTTAGTTGAGTTTACCACCTCAAAAGAACTGTACAGTCTACCTTTCTGTGGTCACACCAGGGTTTTCTCTTTACATCAGTTGCATGTTTTTAAACTTTCGGATTAAGTCATATGAGTATTCATCAGAAACTCACATGCACTTAGGGAGAGGATGAAAATCCTGACATGCAATACTGAAGATAATTTTTTGAAATATGTGGACCGTGTGATGAGCCAACAAGAGATGCCCCAAGACAATTTTTGCGTGCGAAAAAAAGTTTTTTCATTATTATTATCATCAGAGTGTCATTTTTAGAAAATCCCAAATTAAATTGTTTTGATTGGTGATTGCAACATCAAATTTTCCAGTAACTTTCAGAAACCAACGAATTTCACCTCCATGGTTTTGGTTTTACTATGAAATAAAGCATTTTACTTGAACAAAGAAAATCATGGCTACTTTCATGATGGAAATTTTAGATCCTCTTATGATATGCATCAAGAAAGGATGCCTTAAAAATTACATCAAGGATGGTATTTTAAACTCGAAATTGCTTCAACCACATGGCAGCTTTATGTTGTTTTAAATTTGTTTTTGAAAGGACCAGCATATTTATAAGATTCTTTAGCTTGGTTAGTCTGAATAATGGACCTTTTCAATCACAGGCGCCGTGTGACTTCTACACTGTCAGCTCTTTGTGATGCCCTCTTCTTTTTTAAGCATCTGTGTCTAGCATGAGGAGAGATAGATGTTATGGTTACAGAGAGCACCTAATGGGACGATGGGATTCAGTCACAGATGGAGGGTCAAGTGATCTGGCTTTTCTGGAAGGATCTTTCAGATGGTGGTGGTGAGACTAATTGTGATAGCATGCAAAATGGAGCCATTACTTTTATCTTCATTAACAAAGAGACTTTTTCTTTTTCTGTTTTTCTTCTATTTTTTTCTCAGATTTGTAAACTCTTGCAGACACTGATTGAGCCAATGATACTCTGTGTTCTTTTAAAAAAAAGGGGGACATGTGTTTAATAGCCACAGCCAAAAAATGCACTGAATGATATAAAAATAACTAGGCTTTTTGAATTTACTTCTATTTATAGTGAATTTTACAATATTATAGGACCTCTATACAAATATGTCATTATTTATAAACCCAACAAGACCATTGCCGTGATTGCCCCAGCTATGATTAATAATTTCGAGTTGGACTTAAAGCCATAAAAGCCCAAAATGAAACATCATAAAAGCGAGTCTATTGGATAGTTTTAAATGTCTTCATGGTTAAATTGTCATAACAAGGCTGTAAACTATGCTTTCCATCCACTTTATCTCTCACTTTCTTTGGAGATCTTTATCTTACTGGAAACAGGAGCTTATGTAAAAAGACCAGTTAATTGTGTCTTGTGATTTATTTAGAAATAAAATAAAACAAAGCAATACAAATGGAAAAGTATTTTATATAATTAAAAAGCCATTTAGCTCATTTTCAAAGACAACAAGCAGTTATATCAAACTAAAATATTCTAAATAGTTAATTGAACATTTTAACATTCATCCATCATTATGTAGCTTGACTTGATTTAGCTTGTTTTGTGCATTTCAAAATGTAACTTACAGATATAAAAAAACAAACAGCTGACATTAAACAATCCTGGATTTTTATACGTCAGTTTAGGTATTTTTAAAAGTTGCTTGAACATATGATCAATAAAAAATTCTTCCCATAAAATTATTTTTTGTCTTTTTAAAAAACAAATAAAATAATTAAGGTATTTAACTTGGATGAGGCAAAAAGCACAAACAAAGCAGTGGTTTTGTGGCACATACTTGAAAACATTTTGCACAAATGCAGCATAGAATTAAATTATTGGGATCTTGCTATGGACTAATTGAAATTGATATATAATATTATGTAGATAAATCTGTGAACAAATCATTTCATTTTGAAACTGTGCCTAATTTTAGTTCAATTGCATGTTTAATTTAAAAACATATATCATCATTAGGCTTAAGTTATATTTGTCCAACTGATTACATATTCTTCCTGTAAATTATCAATCTTCCTCACACTCAAGGGTTATTTGTGGAGTACTACAGGGTTCTGTGCATGGACAAATTCTTTTTACTATAAATATGTTTCTAAAATCATGAGACAGCATGACATTAATATCCAAAACAATGCCAAGGATACACAGCTTTATTTATCCATAAATCCCAATGAATTTAATCAGTTAGATAGATTACAGGCATGGCTGGAAGACAAATAAATAAAAATCTAGATGGCTCTAAACTTTCTGCTTTTGAATTCTTACAAGAGAAAAGTGGTTGCCACTGAAGTCCTGAAAAAGAAATGATTAGAAACATCTTGTTTCCAGCTAAAAAGTGTTTTAGATCTTGTTTTGAGATTTATTTATTAAGCAAGAGCAGAAGGTGTAAGATTATTAATCTTATTTTGAGTATCTTTTTCTTATTGTGAGAATTCTTGCCAAGTAAAATTTGTCTGTTTTCATTGGCAGATTAGTATTTTATTATTATTTCACTTAATTTAAGAAGCTTTAGTCTAAAGCTAATAATCTGCCTGTGAACCAGGACAAATTTTACTTGATAAGAATTCTCAAAATAAGACAAATATACTCAATATACTGCTTTGGGAACTGTGGTCATCTGCGACTGCCTGGATGCTCTCCCTCCACCCAAGCACCTGTTGATCTGCTGCCCGGATGCAGATGGTTCCCTTGATGCGAGTTTAGCTAACTTGGCTAATATGTACTCAGCCCAGTGTCTATTTTATTGTCAATTTTATAGTTTATTTCAATGTTACTTCTGAGTTTGTCCGCACATCGGGATAGGATTAGGGGTCATAAATGCATTCATGGATAAACGTGGGATAATTTTTATTCTGTAAAACACATAGAACTGCATTTTTTTAATGAAAAGTGCTTCATAAATAAAGTTTAAAAGGTATGAATAGTTTTGCAAAGCAAGACATATTTATAAATACATAAATAAATAAAAAGAATGCACAAATACATGAATCCATCAATTAAACAATATTTATAGAGCACTTTTAAGTTTAACACGAAATGCTTTATGAAAAGCATATAAATATTTTTGCTCAATACATGTGATACTTGGGTGTCATTACCATTTGGTTCAATGATAGGTATATTTCCACTCAGGGTAACTTTTTGTAGTTTTTGGGGTTCCTGTATGTACTTGAAAATTACCCAGGAAAGTTGCTGGGCAGGAGTTGTGGTTAATTAATGCTGATAGGTTGTAACTCTGAGCGAAAAAGAGCAGATGATGACTGGCTTTGTAAAATAAGAACCATTCCTGCAGAAGTAGTGTATAAAAACATCAAATAGAAACATGGCCTACTTCTTCCACGTCAATCTTTTGTTAATCTGTATCTCTGTGGTCACCTTTTTGCACTGATCAGTGATGCTACTCACTACTAAAAGGGGTGTGATATGTTGACATTTTAGCAAATTCATTGAAGGGACAATTTTGTATGGAGACACAACGGCTGAGGGAAGCGGGGCAACAGATTTAGCCAGATAGAGGGAAGTCCAGTTAAGTTACCCTGAAGTTCCGGTAGTGGAAATTAACATACTTTTTAAATAATCCAACAGAATACCAGAAAATATGTCAAAACAACAATGACAATGACATTTACAGTTCAGGGGAAATCACAGACCAATTAGGAGCAACCAAAAATGTACAGGGTCACCTCAGTCAGTTGTAAGTAAAAATATGGGTTTATTCGACCGGCACACTGCTCTGTGATTTCTTCTATGAGAGGTTGTGACCTGCTTCCTACGTCGCCGCTCTCCCCAGACCACCGCTGACAGAGCTGAGACGGTGGAGCCACACTGGTAGGTTGTGTGAGAGGACAAGCGGATTTGGCATGCACATCAGAGCGTGATAACCAAGCATTTTGGTCCTATCACATGCCACACACACCGACTCTCACACACGCTAAGGGAGCATTTCTGGTTGTGTAAAATGGATTGTAACACTGGCCACTGTTATGAAACGATGCCAACAACTCATAGTATTCCTTTGCAGCCAACTGATCCAAATGTCCGAGTGTAGTTTTGCCTTGTTGTTTCAAACCTGCAGTTATTTTTGCAATTTTAAGCTTCTGCTTGCTGAAGATCATCAGTTACTATTGGTCAAATCCAGTTGAAAATAAACGATGGCACACACTGTGGCAGGATGAGCAATAAACATTTTTAGGTCTTTTTTTTAAATGTAAGTGTTTAAACACATTAGGGTTAATATTTAAACAGGCCAACTTCTGGTTTAATTGGAGGTACACCTGTGGGTGTATTTTTCGGCAATACCTCAAACCCATCTTTCCTGAGTGATATTATGAAAAAAATTATGTGAAGTCTTCAGGAAGAGACATATCGACAAGTCTGATTTATCCTTGGGTATTTTTTATCAGATCACTTATCTGTTTAAACAATTATATTTGAACACAAACACCATGGGAATGTCCAACCCTTAAATAGTTAAGGAAGGCATGAGCGTTCAGCATGTTTTTATGCAAAATGCGGTCATTAGCCCTAGAAAAGAAGGTAAAATACTATGGTACGACTGTATTTATCACCATTCTGAAGCTGGTAATTGATCTTTTAAAGTCATGGATAGAAAGGCCACTCTGAGAGGAAGAAGCCATTATCCCAAAAGCAACATAAAAAGACAGCATGGACATGCACAGAGTGACAACAACCTTAATTTTTTAAGATATGTCCTTTGGTCTCTAGAAACAAAAACCGAAGTTTTTGACCATGATCACCATTGTTGCATTTGTTAAAAAATGGGAAGGGGTTTGAGGGCAGATTGCAGGCCATTGCAACTGTGAAGTATGGAATGTTGTTTGAGTATGTAGCTGCAGGAAGAACACATATTCTTCATAAAATAGATGATATCATGAGGAGCAGACGTGGAAATATAAAGGCAACATCTTAATGATTCAGCCAGTATGTCAAAGCTTGGATGTAAATGAGTCGTCCAAATTAACTTTAACCTCAAGCTTAAAACTGAATTAGAAATTGGTTTGTGAACAACAAAGACAATCTTTTGAAGTGGACATAAAAAAAATGGTTGGCAGACCTGAAAAGGGTTTTGCTAGTCAGAGGCTAGACTTTACAAAAGTTCTGTCTAGTCAAATGGACCAAAATCCCAGCAAGTTATTGTTAGGAGCTAGGTCATACAGTTAGGGGGCAATTTTATGGTAAAAATAACAAAACAAAAAAAAAACAAACAGAGGAACTGTTAACTACTGAGTTTGAAGAAAGTTTTTAAAAATTGTCAATAAAAACAATATTTCTTCTTTCCTTCGTTTGGCATTTAGCAAAAATTTGAAACAATTTGGCTAATAAGAACTGACCCAGGGAGGAAAAGTTTAGTCTAATTTAATGTTAAACAATCAGAAAAAAATGTTTTATGCAGTTTAGGTAAATATCGAATTTGATCTTGAATCTTCAGTTGGTCATGTTAAGTTTAATTAGATCAGCAAACATTGTAATCACTTGAAAAAAACCCTTCTGGTTATGTTCTAGTCAAAGCTTTGAAGGGATTTTGAGGCTAGTGACGGATATCATCAAGGATACATTTTTCTAAAATGCTAGTTGACTGATTTAGTCTCACGCATGCTTCAGGGAAATCTGCTCATCTGTGATCTTTAGGTGTTCATGTTTGTTCAACACCCAGTAGCAACATGCAGATTGTTGTTGTTTTTTTTCTAAGAGTGTAACTGTAGAAAATGCCCGTCTCCGAGGATACTGACACTAAACCTAGAACAGCCATATCTTAGGGACATTGTAGGCGGCCATGACAAGTTATGCCCCATTTAAGATGTTGCATTATCTGAATGTGTTTGAGCTGCTCCAAAGAAAATCATCAAAGACATAAAATCAGCAGTTGGCTATGATATGGTACCTTGTTTACCCGCAATACAGATGAGCAGGCTTCGCATTAAAACTCTAACATCATCCCTATGTAAACAAGTGAGAGATAAAGTGGTGCTTTTGGAGTGTAAGTGTGATTTCACATGACAGAAGAGCAAAAAAGAGAGCTCTTTCGGCGTTAAACGGAAGAGGGCAGGTGAGCCCTGCTGCAGGGTGATAAGAGCCTCGGGGAACATCCACATTACACGTATTCCCTGCATTTTGCTTCAGTGAAATAAAGAAGAAACTGTTGCACTTCCTGAAACACTCCCTGTCATGTGCTTTGTGTTTTTCGCTTATTTAATCCCTGCTGCTCAAAGTGTGAGACTGCCCTCATTTGCAGTCTTAAGATGGTTTATCTCCGCGCTGTGGACAGTCCAGCATCTCCTCCCCTTCCTTCTCAATCAGGTCAGCTTTGAATGTTCTATCTTCTCCTCTCAGGCCTCAATCTGCAGCGTCGAGACACGAGTTTGTGCCGTCTGTTGCCAAGAGAAGGTGTTGCTCGGGATAAACAAAAGTCACACTATAATGAGCAGCGACAGGATGTCACCCTGTCTGACACAAATCAAACTCCAGCCACCATGTTTCCACCTCTGTACCCACCTGCACCCATCCAGCTGAGACACCCCGACCCCCTCTCTTCTGATTTTTGATGCCCCCCGCAAAACTTATTTTGGCGGATGCTGTTGCAACAAAGGAGCAATATTTACTCATCTTAAGACCTTGGTCAAATATAATGCTGTTTATTTTATTTTATTTTAATTTTTTGTTTGTTTCTTGCCATACTTTTACTCCCTGTTCTGCATCACATTTGTGTCCAGTCTTACAGAAAGAGCTTCCCTTGATAACCGGATCTGTAGCTGCATCCGATCCCTTTTGGCGTAACAGATTTTTACACAACTTGATATTTAGAGGTACACTTGTTTGCCAGATGTTGTTATTCCTCTCCAATGCATTGTGTGCGAGCGCTGAACATATCTATAGAAGCACCCACTGTCTAATTTGGCTTACAGTGCCTTTCATTTTTACTATTATATGTGATCTTATGACATTTGAAGGAAAAATTACGAATAGAAATCTAACCTAAATGACATGGATGCATTTTCTATTCAACCTCCTTTGCTCTGATACCGCTAAATAAAATGCAACCTATATGCTTCAGAAGTCCCCCAAATTGTGAATAAAGTCCATGCCTGTTTAAGTTAATCGCTGTACAAATCCAGGTCTGTGAAGGCCTTAGAGGTTAGTTAGAAAACATAGCTGAACAAACAGCACCATGAAGACAAAGGAACACAGCAGACACAGGTCAGGGATGGGAGTAAAGAAGAAGAGAAGCAATCAAGAAGCACATGGTGACTATAGAGTAGCTGCAGAATTCCACAGCTGAGGTGGGATTATCTGTTGACTGGACAGCTGCTGGTTTTACACTCTATAAACTAGAAATGCAAGAAGAAAGGTATAAGCATACCAAGGCAAACACTTATCAGATCAGATAAAAGTTTTTTTTTTTTTGTTCTACATTAAAAATGTGCTTGGAACAAAAAGTAACACTGTTTATCACCATGAAGAGTCAAAATAGTGGCAGCATCATTCTGTGGGGATGTTTCTATTCAGCAGGGATGAGGAAGCTGATCACCGCTGATTGAAAGATAGATGAGCTGAGCACAAAAAAATCTAGAAAGAAAATCTGTTAGAAGCTTCAAAAAAAAACTAAGACTGAGGTGGAGGTTCACCATCCAGAAGGACACCGACTCGGAGCATAAAGCCAAACTGCAAAAACAGATGTGTTAAAATGACACATGTCCTGAGTGTGATCAGGAACTACTCGAGTTGAGTTAATTTTGACACAGACATTTTAAATAATTGCTACCGTTTTTGCTATCTGTTTATTTTATTTTTATTATAAAATCTTAAAATTTCCTGTGCCAGATCTTCAGGTACAGAGGATAACACTTTCACTGTGTCAATCAATTGATTTGAGGAATTCACACTGTGTGCTAAAATCTACACAATTTGTGTAATCCCTGATCACACTCAGGACATGTGTCATTTTTGACACATCTGTTTTTGCAGTGCAGGGCTATGACAGAAGGGTTTATATTAAGGTAACTCCCTCTATTAGAATACACAGTCAAAGTCCAGTTCAGATTCCCATTGATATACACTGAGAAACTTCAAAAATGATGATCACAGATTCTTTACATCATGTTTGACTGAGCTTGAGCTATTTTGGAAGTGGAAAAGGAAGATAATTTAGTCTCCATTGTGCAAAGCTTGTAGAAGCATAATCAAAAAACTTAAATAGCCACTATAAAATAGGATTCTTCAAAGTATTAACTAAGAGGTGCTGAACAACAACATAGGTTTTAAATTTTTATTTATAAAACTTTTTAAACTATTTAGAATTGTCCTTCCACTTTATTTCAAAAATGAAAGATAGTAACCTCAAGCTTTTTGGGGTAATGTGACAAAATATGAAAAGGTTCAATGGGTTGGAAACCCACACATACACAGACTGGATTCAAACCCCTAGACCTTCTTGCTGCAAGGCAACAGGACTACCAACTGCTCCTCTGTGCACCCCTACTGTTCTAATTGTTATTAAAATAATAATATTTGGGACAAAAGTTGCCCAAAAGGATCACATCTGCCTATTTGGTAGAGATTTGCACCTCGCCTCTGGAGCTCCCTTCCACCTCATCTCAGAAACGTGGACTCATTCCTTCATTTCAAATCTGGTCTCAAAACCTATCTGCTTAAACAAGCCTATTCATTGTAACATTTATTCATCTGTGATTTTAATCTATTTAACCTATTTCTTGAATTATTTTATCATTGTTTTATGTGTTTAACTTTATGTATGTCTGTACGGTGACCTTGAGTATCAGAAAGGCGCCTTAAATGCAATGTATTATTACTATTCATTTTTAGAGAAAAGTAGCATTTTATTTATAAATCACAGCTAAAAATTATTCTTTATAAGTGATGCTTCAATAGAAGAATTGCAATTTAAAAAAAACTTTTTTTAAAATCCTAAAAGTAAATCAAACTCAGACATCCAAGACAAAAGAAACACAAGCTTTGTTTTTTGTTTTTGTTTGAACTCAAAATGACGTGGAATATGAAATATTTGTGGGTTTTTGTTGACAATGACATGACAAAATATGTTCACATAGCAATGACACTGCTAAACTTTCACCGAATTACATTTTAGGCCATCTGCTTCTGTTTACTCTCTTTATACTAATGGTAGTCTGATTATTACTTAAACAGCAGTTTTTAAAAACAAGACTCTTTATTTATAATTCAGGAACATGACTTTAACCGTTTTCCACCAAACAGCATATTTGAAGCTGGCCGAAGCATAATTTTCTATTTTCTTCAGGACAATTCTCTCATTCTCCCATAAAAATAGCAAATGTGAGACCTCAGCTTGCTAAAGGCTGGTGAACATGTCTCATACAACGTATGTATCACTTTTATGAAAGAATAACTGAATCATTAAAATCCAAAGTATAATAATGAGCTTCAGGAAATTAAATCAAGGATTTTTTGTCCCTGTGTATCTTTTTTTTTTTATCCCAGGCCTCTTATGGGTTTTCCTTTGATTACCTTGTATTTAGCTCTATTCAACTTCCCATCGACTCTTGCTAGCTTCTCTGGTTCAGCTGTAATGAAGCAAATCTACAGCACTGCATTGCTATTTTCATGCTTTTCCTATATTTTGTACTGGTGTGAGTGTGTGCATGGTTGTTTGTCCTGTCCTGTCCTCTATGTGGCCCTGTGATGCACTGGCGACCTGTCCAGGGTGTACCCCGCCTCTCGCCCGTTGACAGCTGGAGATAGGCACCAGGACCCCCGCGACCCATTAAGGATTAAGCGGTTAAGAAAATGGATGGATGGATGTATAACATTTTGTGGATATTCCAACAAATCATCTTCTGTGCTTTTTTGAGTCTTTCTTACATTTTATACCTCATCTTTATTTCCTGTAACTTTCACAATCCCTGTGGTAAGAGAAGAAACAAAAATCTTCTTGGCACATCTTGAAAATGACCCTTTCACCACATGTCAGAAATCCCTTTTTGTCTGCCTTCTTATCGCTGGGTCCACATCAATCTCACCTCAATGGAAATATATCTAGGCGCAGAAGAAACCCCATTTAGTACCTGAAAAGTAATAAAATATAGAAGAATTTTGTTTGCATCTGCACAAATGCAACAATCTGTTTCATGCCAATTTCACAATTTACCTTGTGACCGTGTAGACTGAATCATAGTCCAGTCAGTCATGGTGTCTTGATGAAAAAAAGCTGTGTTTTTCTCTTGTAGCTGATTTGTTTTCCCTTGTCTGTTTTTTCAGCACTTTTCTACAGGCCTTGAGGAGGTGAAAGTGCTGTTTTTTGTAAAAAAAAAAAAGAAGCTTATTATTCTGTTTTATATTGTTTGCCTCTCATAAGTCCTAATGTGATTAGCTTTTTCCTGACTCTCAAGACCTCCTTAATAACCTTGAGTATTTGTGTTTGTATCACCTATATTTCTTTAAAATGTTTCAAACCAATAACTTATTCATTTTATGTTTCCATTTTCTTTACTTTAAGGTCATGTGTCTTTCAAAGGCATGGGATTATCAGAGTTGGAGACAAAGTAGTGAAATGTCAAGGTTCCTGTGTGAGCTAACTTGTTCCAAATGAGTTTTTTGGGAATTGCTGAATTTCTACTCCGGTCATTAACCAAACATCACCTTGTTAGACCCTGCATGTGTTATCAGAGCTCCTCCCTGTGCCACGCATAATGTGATAAATATCTCAAATCAGCTTTCTTTAATTACACTCACAACACATAGTAGGGCTTTACATTAGTCTCCTCCTAAGATACCATTTTATACGCTTGCTATGTGTCATGATAAATGAAAAATAATTCCCCATAAGGAGGTGATTACACATTCGGATAATTCTGAACAGATGTGAAAATGTCTCAACAAGTTAACAAGTCTCTGGTGGAAGCGCAGACTTTGTCACTGCTGAACGATCCTTCACAGTTGTGGTCTTTGTTTCGAATAGATGCAGGAGGACGCTAACAACATGGCCACTATTTTGGGGGCTTTGTTCTAAGAACAAGGTCTTGAAAACCTGCAGTTTATCAAAGCTGCATCTGTTTTAAATAAGTTTGCACAAAACATTTTCAAGAACAACGAATGTTGGAAAGAAAAGCAGCTGTCTGATGCACTGACTACTTTTGCGGGGTTCTGGTTTGTTTTTAAAAACCTTTGTTGTTTCAATCACAGAATGAAATGCTCATAATATGGAAAAGAAATTTTCAGATGATCAAGAAGTTTGTCTCTTTTTATGTAATAATGGGGTTTAGAGAAATATATATTTGGCTTTTTAAAGATCAGAACAATAAATAATATAAGCTTGTACAGTTAGCCTGTTGAATGTGTATATTTGAATATATGTCCTTCCAATCCTTTTCTTTTAAAATGACTTTAAATTTTTTTTAATGTTTATGCATCAGTAAGTGATTTACAAAACTAAATACAAAAATACACCTTTTTTTTACTTTTGAAGATATAAAGTTTTATGTACTTAACCTGCTATGGCTCATCTCAGCAAAAGCTAAAATTCCAAATTGGCAATGCCTCTTATCAAAGGTATTTTCTCTCTTCTGAATAACTAAAACTATATATGAAGAAAAATCTATAGTGAAATAAGAATGGAGGTGGGGGGGGGGGGGTTCACCTACTAGCAAGAAAGAAACTCTGGGTAATTGCCATAACACAAATAATAGGAGGCTAAGCAGGGAAGTGTTTGAAGAGCGGTCCTGATCGAGATAAGATTGGAGACATTATCATGTTGGAGCGCAAGCTTTGTTTTTTTTCTGTCTGCAGTAGCTGAGAGGAAATTTTTGTGACGGAGTATCTTATTTGAGCCAGACATTGAGTTGATCCATGCAGTGGGGGAAAATTTCTTTAAAAAGCACCAACAGTGTAGCAGGGAGGAATCTTTTGGGGGAAAACAGACAATACAAAAATATTATTTGATGCCAAAAAAGGGAGTTGTTCTCACTTTTTAGGGTCAGTGTGATCAGGAATCACCTACTACTGGACACACACCCTTTGATCCATGCAGTGTTCTGTGAGTTCTTTGAGTTCTCCTAAAAAAAAGCTCCCTAAATAATTAATAAAAGTGTATTTTAAGGAGAACGAATGTGGATAAATTCACATCTGATTCCTTTTTGAGCAGGCCGTTTTGTCACCCTTTTGTTCCTTAACAGATTTACACATGACTCTGGCCTTTGCAAACGAATGTTTTAAGAATGCAACATTTCAAGGTTAAAGTAATTCAGGTTTATTTATATAACTCCAATTCACAAGAAATATAATTTCAAAGGTACTTTGCAAGACAAACAGGTCCAATTATTTTGAAATGTATAATGTAATCAACTCAAGACAATACATTTATAAATACTGAATCAAATTTAGTTACATACAGTCCAGTTTGACCCACAATATTGAAAAAAAAATGTCATAATCAGTTTATGATTTAAGTTTGTAAATAATATATTTACGACCTTTGAAGCAACCCCCGAAATACGTCCAGGTATCACCACTGATATTCTGTTTTACAGCTGTTAAGTAAACTTTTATAATATCCTGAATGTATTACATTTTAAACTTAGTACTGTTTGTTGGTTTTGTTTTAGCGCAAACAAAGTGCTGAGCAATAACAACTCTTGCGTAAAACAGCCACTGACAAACCTATACATTTAGTTTATGTTGAGACTTCGTGTGAAAAAAACACGCTAAAAATGTTTGCAAATATATACATAAACCTTCAGTGCCTGGCTCTAAACCTCACCACAATCTAAAAAAATTCTGCACACTGCTAATGCCTTTCTTTTTCGTGTAATTATAAACAGATGCATAGCAAATGAATATCAGGCTTGTAATGATTAGGATAACGGAGGCAAGACCTTATGGTGCTGAACCAATTGTGTTTTCAGGGAGTATGGAGCTTCATTTCAAATACATACCTGTTGTAGCTGCGGAGATGTAGAACATTTGTACTTTTTTCCCCTTAAAAATAAATGCAGTTTTGGTCTCCACATGATTGATGGTCGACTTAATCCAGCGCTCTTTGCGCATTCCCCAGGAGGCTGAGGCGGTCTCTTTGTGCCACCTCCGTCCCATGCAAAGCAGACCAAAAGCGGGTAGAGCGAGGGTCAGAGATCCGTTCGGCGGGGTGGCTCCTTCCCACCGGCGCATCTGCATGTGAAATCGCCATTTCACCCCTCCACACTCCCTAATTGTTGCTAAAATTATTTGTGAAATTGCCTTCCACCAGGAGTGTTTTCCACGGCAATTGTCACACGATTTTATATGCACGGTGGGCCCACTGAGCCAGCACACGCGCACGCACCTCTTCGCCTCCTCTATTCAGCCACATGCGTTCCTTCCGTTTAGCTTTAACTGTGACGTATTATTATTATTAATATTTATTTAACAATTACTTTTAAAGTGTGCCCTCTGTACCCGACCTTTTGTCATCAATATCGGGTCGATCCAAATGTTGTACAACAAAAGCAAGAGATGTTCAGGCGGCGCAGCAATTTGACTAATTGACAGGCTAACAAGCAAAGGATGAAGAGCGGTCCTGATCAAGATAAGATTTGAGTATATATATATATATATATATATATGTGTGTGTGTGTGTGTGTGTGGGTGGGTGTTAAAGCTTAATAAAATAAATAAATAAATAAATAAATATGATATTAAGTGGAAATAAAATATATGAAATGGAATAATTTTGTGTGAAGTTAAGGTAGATATAATAAATACAAATATTTTTACAAATTTAGCCTGTTTGATATATTTTTTTTTTCCCTTACGGGTTCTTATTATAGAATATCTATGTGGTCCTCTAAGACAAGCAGCACTGAATCAAATAAGTTAAAATGTGACGATCTGATTGGTCGCCGTGCTCCTGGCTAAACCCACTCCCTTTCATCCATAAAAGAAAGGGCAACGAGCCTATGGGAGCGCTCCGCTGTCTCCTCCTACAACATGAACGAAAGTTGGCCACTTAAACTACTTCCAGCCAGTCGGCAGACATTATACCGAACCCAAACTACACCAGGGGGAAAAGAATAACACCGCGTTTCCCATAACGCACCACCTTTTAGCGGCTTGCTCCTCCATTTTTTATTTGTATTTTTAGCAAACTTACCTCTGTAGAGGTTTTCATTTAAGCTGTTGCTGCGTTTAGTCGTTATATTTTTTGGCCTGTTTATCAAGCAAGAGGGGAGCATCCTTTTTTTCATTTCCCCCCCGGTGGAGGAAGGGTCTGTCCAAATTTTCTCCGCCTGGGATTTGGGATTTGACAGCGCCTGTTCTCTGATCTTTCGAAGCATATTCCGTTTTCATTTTCTTCTTTTTCTATTTTTGTTTATTTATTTGGACTTGCAAAGTGAAACAGGTTCAGTAGCGCAGTGTTTTGTTTTTGTTTTTCCGCCTCAGTAGCTGCAGGATGGCTACTTTACCGGGAACAGTGCCTCGAATGGTGCGACCTGCGCCAGGCCAGAACTACCCAAGAACCGGCTTCCCCCTGGAAGGTGAGGAGGACAACCCTGGGTACCTGATGTTTGAACTCGGTTTAAGAATAAAACTGTCCACTATGTGAGCTTGTATACAGCGCGGCGGTGATCGCAGCTTGTCATCGGTGACATGCTGAGAAATAAAAAAGATGGGTGAACAAAACGCGCCACAGTCAGGGCTGATTAAAGTTAACCTCAAGTCATGGTCAAGAGTGAATTAAAGCTGCAGAAAAGGCAATCTGGTCCTTTTATAAAACGTTCCCAAATAATAATGGTACATGATGCGTTTCAATTGTGAGAATTTGGGCTACTTGCATTTCAGAAAGCACTTAAGTCATGTTCTCCATTTTATGTATGCTCCACGGAAATTTTATTTTATTAAAAAGTCTATTCTCTATTTTTTAAAGACAAATAGCTCTATATACATCTCATTAAATTACTGAAAATTAATTACACCCTTAGATTTAAATGCTATGATTTTTTTTTCTTTGACGCACAGAATATTTAAATCGTCTCTACATCTGTGAAGAGGATGGGGGTGAAAAAAAAAGATCATTGTATTTGCATGTATTTTAGGAAGCTGTTTCCTTCCCATTCTACACCCGCTTCGTGCTCAAGTGCCCTGGACTGAAATGTGCAAAAACCACGTAGCTCGCAAGTGACTCGAGCTGCGGGATTTGTTCGAGTGGTCCCGCAGCTGGAAATGGCAATAATACACACGGCAAAGAGCTGGCTCAAAGGATCACATCAATATTTGTACAGCATGACTAGGAATAATCAAGGTGCGAAGTGTCATTCTCTCTAGTGTCTCTCTGATGTGAAATTGCATCCTGGAGTGGATCCTTGGATGCATCCTGTCAGGATGAATTTGGCACGAAGCTCCCTGGAAAATGGTAGCCTATATGATAATATGCGTAAACTGCGTCCGAAGGGAAATAAGAAACGAATGTGGCCTTATCTAACCAAATTAAAATCACATCTACAGGATAACTGAATAAAGTTTTGTTAAATGTGAGTGATTTTTATTTTTATTTTTTTCGACGTAGTGTCCACTCCTCTGGGCCAGGGCAGGGTGAACCAGCTTGGTGGAGTCTTCATAAACGGGAGGCCCCTGCCAAATCATATCCGACACAAGATAGTAGAGATGGCCCACCACGGTATCCGGCCCTGTGTGATCTCGCGACAACTGCGAGTTTCTCATGGCTGCGTCTCCAAGATCCTGTGTCGGTACCAGGAGACCGGCTCGATCCGTCCGGGGGCCATCGGGGGCAGTAAGCCCAGGGTAAGTGGTGGTCTGTGGTCACAGGACTGCGTCAAAGGCATGCAATACCTGATTTTATACATGGTTTTATAACATTAAATAATAAAAATACTACTACTACAACTACTAATACTAATAATAATAATAATATTTAAAAAAATCTATAATATTATGATCTTTTTTAGTGTCTCTTGAAATTAAAAATGGCTTTACAATGCAATCCACCTGTAACGTTTTGTCTAAGTGACTGATGACAGTCCCATATAAATCCAATTGTGATGTGAAGTATTCTCTCAAATTACTAACGATGTCTTTGCATTTAAAAAACTCAACGAACAAATTCATCTAATATTTTTAAATGCTAAAAAGGAGAAACCATTTAACCTTTTCTTGAAATTCTGCTCAGCATAGTAAAGGCCGCTAAAAAAATCTAAATGCACAAGTTTTTACATCATGCTTAATAATATGTATGTATATCTTAAATATTTGGTTAATAGAGTGCTTAGGCTACTTATAATTAATTACAAAATTACAAACAGCACTGGTTTAAATGCCTAGTGAACTCTATAAGAGGGACAAGATAAAGGTGCAGACGTTAAGAACTAGATTTACATTTCTGTGCTATAAACCACAATATACTTAAACCGATGTTAACTGATATATCTAATAACATTTTATGACTGTGCTATCAATAATAATATCTAATATTTATTTCAAATTTACCTAAAGAATAAACAATTAATGTTATTTTAGGTTAAATTTTATTTTTGTATTCAATTTAAAATAAAAAAATCAGTCAAATAATTTAAGAGTATAAACACTGGAAATGTATGTTTTTTGCTATGAAGCTCAGTAAACAAGAATGTATGGTACTGAAGATGCATCTAAGTTTAATCATTCTTTATTAAATTAATGTGTATGTTAAACTGTTAGTTTATAATGCTTTTTATCTGGGATTTCCAGTAGATGCAAAGTAATATTTTTCCCAAAAATCAGTTTCTCACGAATTTTATGTTTTCCTTTTATTGTCTAGATTTTTATAGCATCCGATCAGTTGTCTTTAAACTAAAATTCCTTCTCTGTTATTTTTCGCTTGTCATCATTATTTCAAACCTAAAGCAGGTGGCAACTCCCGACGTGGAGAAGCGGATCGAAGAGTACAAGAGGGAAAACCCGGGTATGTTCAGCTGGGAGATCCGGGATAAGCTGCTGAAGGACGGGGTGTGCGACAGAAGCACAGTTCCTTCAGGTGAGGCTTCATCTGGTAAGCTGCACTTTTTTTTCCCTTACTACCAGCGAACACCGCAGCATCACCTCTCAATGAACATCACTTTGAATTCAACATGTTTTAAGCCCCTTAGTTGCTGATAATAAAACGCCTCTGTAAGCAAACCTACGGAGAAATAATTATATTCATGTATATGTCCTGTTGAAATGTGGCTTCAGTGCTTCATCAGTTCACCACATTTGCTCCCTATAATGAATAATTTCATCAAAACGCTGCTGCTTCATGTGAAAACTTTTCCTGTACAATTTCTGTATCCTTCTGAGAGAAAGAAAAAGAGCGAGAGAGAGAGAGAGAGAGAGAGAAAAAAAATGTTTGATAGGATTATTATGGTTCTGTTATGGCTTTTAGGCCTAATCACCCATTTACCTTTTTGTTGCCATTAGTGAGTTCCATCAGCCGCGTTTTGAGGGCCCGATTTGGCAAAAAAGATGACGAGGATGACTGTAATAAGAAGGATGAAGATGGAGAAAAGAAAACAAAGCATAGCATCGATGGCATCCTCGGTGATAAATGTAAGTTAACAACAAACAAAAAGTGTGTGTCTTATTATTATTATTATTATTATTATTATTATTATTATTATTATTATTATTATTATTATTAATACATTTACAGCCTTACAAACTGGAGACAAATGCTTTTAAATTGTCTTCGTACTTGAACGTCCTCTGGGGAAATCGTCCCACATCCGAGCTGCGGCTCTAAGCACAGACAATTTATTCCCGCTTTAAACTCCGAGCCAGCACTTGTTCACTCCCTTCAATTATTTATGAGAGCCTTGGCAGAAGGTATTTAGCTACTGAGAATTAATTTGCGTGGCGCATTCCTGCTCATTTCACTCACTCATTCAGGGGGACATCTAAAACGACAGCTGACAGTTGACCCACTTCAAGCTGCCTGACGTTTCACCGCTTGTCAGTTGAAGCGGAAATTGATGCGCACGTTATTGTTTTCTGCTGTTAGTAATGTGTCAGAAAGCGGTGCAGGTATTTTGTTTCTAAATAGCCCCGAAAGATAATCATTTCCCATGTGGTCGCCGTTTTTGAAGCATGCTGTAATGCGTTTGGATTTTTAAAATGAAATAATGCCTATTGAGGGATTCAGTGTTGTCCTAACAAACTGGACATTTAATTATAAAAATACAGATAATAAGCGCTATTTAAACGTCAATGTACACTGTAAAACTGAATTTTAAAGATGGTTAGATTTTAGCAAATAGCTACACTTATTTAAAGATGTATCCGAGCATATTATTTGTGAAGACTATGTTCAGTAATGCCTGCTTTCTAACATTTAGCCTACCACTTTATTAGATTAGAAAATAACTTAACAGGTGTTGATTCAGCTAAATGTAATTCTGATTTGTCATGTTCAGTGTTAAAGCGACAAAGCTGATATGTTAAAATTGGCTGTGTTATGAACATATTTGTTAACTCAGTAAATGTTAAGAACTGTTATGATGCTCATTGCAAGACTTTAAGTTAATACTTTATTGATACTAGCTAGCCTACCTTAGCGGTTGTGCTAATGCTAGGACTTGCTAGCATACTTAGCTTTAAAACCTGAGACACAGTCACAGCCCCTTAACTATACATATTAGCATTGGTTAACAAGAACAAGATTTTCAAGACACTTTTTTACAAAAAGCTATGTTGTGTTGTCTGATAAAAAGAAAACAGGTTATTATGATTACACCTAGCAAGTTGCATGTAGTGGCTAAGGGTGGGGCTTTGTGTACAGCCAGTCACTTAAAGATATTGCCTAAAGAATATGACCTTCAAATTTAACATATTTCCTTATTGAATTTGTGAAGATTTTCAGTAAAGAGTGTTAGCATAGCATAATTACTGTTTTTTAAATTTTGTGTTTTAAAACTAAGCAAAAGGCTATTTTTGAGCTACTGTGATCTGCAGAATGTTAAATAAACACTTCTTTTATAGTCTAAACAATTACCACAAGTGTAAAAATGTAGCACTGTTCAATCAAATGTTAGCTCAAATGAATATAATCTAGCACCTTGGGGAAAATTTGCTAAACCTTTATTGGACACTCATTGAAATATTTTAAACTAAAAAATCAACCTTAAAGTGTTACTGTGGTATATAAAAAAACCTTGCTTGTGTTGTTACATTTAATTTAATATTATGAAAAAAAACATAGAAAATGATGTGATCAAATATAATCACTTGCCTGTATTTAAATGTAATGTTGTAAAAAACAAACAGTAACATAATGCAAATAAAGAAATAATTGATATGAAAAAAGTTTAATGCACGTCAGTAGAACTGATTATTAAAAAAAATTGAAAGAAATTTTATAATTTTAAATATAGGTGTACACTTTGAAGTATGGTGATGTGATCATGCATACATCATATAGATGAATAGCAATTTAATAAACGTCTGTATACTTACTGCTCATCTGTGTATTTTGGACACATGATATATAACCAAAAATATAGCCTTAAATAGTGTTTAGCTAAGTTTATAGATTAATTTATATTGAATTGATTCAGAAGCCATTCTTGGGCAACTCGCATAACTTGTCGCGTTAAAAATATATCCAATCTATGAGATAGGTTATAACTTTTAAGTACCACTTTCCAGAAAGCTGCAACATAGTCTTTCTTTGTAGCAAACCTTTTAAAAATGTGACACATGAAAAATTGCAGTACTCAATAGTTTTGTTAATTATTTCCTGAAATATGCCCCACTCTAGGCTACTGTTTCGATACACAGGAACATAAACAATTTAGTTGACTTGGTACGCTTTAGTTTTTAAAATGAGATAAAATTGACAGTCATGGATCTTATTTCACAAATGTTATTGCTCATATTTCAACAGTTTATTTTATCAGTGCAAACAAATTTTAAAGCTGGTTTTATTATTTAATTTAGCTATTTTTACTATTTAAATATAAAGACTACAAAAAGTTTTTTTTTTTCAAACTTGAAGATGAACTTCATGAGCAAAACCTCCCCTCTATTGAAGCTTTTCTTAAGCGAAGAGTCCGAGGTACAAAAGCAAATCCTGGAAAGCACGGCAGCGTAAAGCAGAGTGTATGGGCCTACGTCCATTCACATTCAAAGCGCTGCTAAAAGAGAGAGAAAAGTTTGGACAAAGGGCAAGAAACGGCATAAAAGGAGATGAATTATTCAGTACGCCCCGCTGCTAGATAGTTTTGTAATTTAGTATATAATGGCCCCGTTGGAGAAGAATCAGTATGTGGCATGAAAACGGTCTCTTTTTCGGTCACAGCGCAGATTAATGTTTTTGAGAAAAATGTCACTATTTTCTTGCAAATATCTCGGGTGTCTTGTAAACCCTGCTGGCTGCAAATGACCGGCGTGCAGTGCTGCAGTCTTGTCCTTTACGCATATTGCGCATGATTGATAGTTTGCGCTTTAGCCGCATCTTCAGTTTATTGTTGATTTGCGTAGCAAAATTTCCATATAATGTCACTCTCGTTTTTTGAAGCAGCTTGTTTTTTCAAATTGGGATCGAATTACGTTGCTATAAAAAGAGACACTCGCTTAGTGCGTAAAACAGTTTAGACAAGCAGCATCCGGATGGCGTTTAATAATGTTAATACTTATTAGAGTAAACGCGCTGGAAACGATGCTCACTTGAATAGGTGGCTGTGTTCGTGCCGGGTGTAATAGCTCGAAGGCATGGTAAGAAATGTATTTATCCCCAATCAGCCCCTCACTCTGCGAATTTGAAGCACAGTCCTTATGTGGAGAGGTTTTTTTTTTAAAAGCAGATTAAATAGAGCCTTTTATTTCTTTTCACTTTCATCTCACAGCGAAGCTCACTGTGGCTCGCCCTGGGCACAACATTCATAAGATTTTTTTCTGGCTTAGTTATCCAGATTTTAAGACTTTATTTTTTTTATCAGTTTGTTTTTTAGGTCTGCGTATTAGTTTTTTTTTTTTACGTTACATCGCGGATTTATCGGGGGTACTAATCGAGCTTTAATAAAAATGTATTTAAAACCATAAACAAATTAATACACTTTTTTTGTCCTGCAAACACGCTTTTTTCCTGCAAAATAACATACGATGAAAGTGTATATATGAGCACGTCTGGGAATATTCTGGGTGTATGGTTTTGTTTTGCGTTAAGAGAACATGTATCAGATACCCGGCGTCGATTTGCTATTACACGTGACGCATACTGTCCGACCGTCAGATGAGATGGAGACAGGCGATGGACACTTCAACAAATGACAGGATTACCTGCAGGTCGGTCTAATTAAACAGATGCCAGGCGGGATTATTTCGTTGCACCGAGGAGGGAAACTGACAGAACTGCGCAAAGGTGTGAGGGGAAAAAAAGACAGGCTGTTTGTTTAGACTAGCAAAGTGTAGTCAGTTGGTGGAAACTGTTTTACTACACAAAATACACATTATTTCGTAACTGTAATTTTTTTCAGAAATATGGAACTTATTTGTCTTTAAATGTAGAGCTTTGTTTTACGTTGAATGACAAATCTCAACCGTAAATATTTCCCTTATACAAAATAAAAACACAATAGAAAGAATACTGGTCAAATTGGATAAAACTGGGGAAAAAAAAGAAAACTACTTCCATGCACATATTCGTAGTTGCTCGGGCGCGCGCTCCAGCGCCACGCACGCCCCAGTCTCTAAGTGTATGGTAATATAATGTAGCTATATTTCGGGTCTAAAGCCGCGCTGAATGAGAAGGACAGGGGGAATGAAGCGAGAGACCACTTCAAACAAATCCATCTGGAACAGTGTGTGAGAGAGATTCAGTGAAAGTATGGGGAAGTTATTTAGCTATTAATAACGTTTTTTCCTCAGGCATTCAGAGTGACTCCATCTGCACTTTCTCGCAGCTATTTGGCTGGGTGGAAATTGAGGGAGACCCAAATGTTGGGCAGAGATAACATACCCATCATAGCCCAGACCCTGCGCTGTGCTTCACTGCATTAAACTCGGATTAACCTCCCCTGTCTCCACAGCCACTCAAGCCACATTTCACTGGAATTTACATCGGTACATAGGCCTGCATTTCCTTTAGACGGGGCATGAAGCTAAAAAGACACAACACATTATTATTATTATTATTATTATTATTATTATTATTATTATTATTATTATACAGTCTTCCACATTTATCAAAATTTATAAAAAACAAAAAACATGCAACTACTGGCCTGTACATTTTAGGGCACATGTTTTTTTTTTTTGATCAAATACAATTGATTAATAACTCATTTTTATGGTGTCAAATTGATAAGTAGCAGTTTGTGTTGTTGTTATTTGTTCAATTGTTCTCTTGGAAGAAAATAAAATTATGTTCTAAATTTTGCTTTTTAAAATGATATAAAGCTACAATTTGGATAGTAGGAATAGAAGCTATAACAGATGACAAGATATCTTTATTTTTTTCCTTTTTCTGTTAATAAACCTGCATTTACAGCTGAACATTTGACCTTATTAACCTAAACAATGTGTATATAAAAAAGATCTTTGGTACATCAAATGAGTTCATCATTAGCATGCGTATCCATTGCAGTGGGCTAATAATGCTGTTAGCTAAGCCTAGTTCTTCAGTTGCTTGGTAATATGTTTCCCATATTCCCCCTGATCCTCTTTTAACCAGATTGGATTGATTCACAAATTTTGATTAAACTGAGTAGTATGAGACTAGAACTGGAATTTTACCTCAACAGCCACCATGTAAAATAAAAAAGAGACATGTCAGCTGGTTTTATGAAGAACATATTTATCCTTTGCAGCTTGCCGATATTCTTGTTAGCTTGCTCTTCAGCTGCTGCTAGATGTTGCACAGAAACCTGAAAGGTTTATGATTACTTTTGCATATATTTCTAATAATTTACTGATGAATAGGTTCAGAATAAGATGACTGATTACCTTTACATTTCTAAATAATACTGAAACCTCATAATTGACAAATCAAATGGATTTCACTGGGACATCTTTAGGAGCTACTTTCTTGTACAGAATATTTCCTTTAAAGTTGCCTAGTTATTTCATTGTTTGGTGAGATGCAGTCTTGTATAATTTCAGTAATTTTCCTAAAAACAGGTTTAGCTATTATTATCCTTTAACCATAAAAACTGCTAAATTACATAAAACACTTTATTGATATATGACATTTAATTACCAAAAACATGTTTTTGTAGCTTACTAACATTCCTCACTAGCCTTGTAGTTGCTGCTGAAATGTTGCTTCACAATCTTAACAATTCTCTGATGTTTTTTAGTCCGTATGAAATAATTCAGCACTAGCTAATTTGCCTATACTTTTAGTAATGGGCTGAACACATAATTTAGAATATGATTACTGTTTAACTCAAAGTCAAGGAATATTTTTTTAAATAATCTGTGAAGTTTTCAGGAACATATTTATATTTTGTAGTTTGCTTGCACACCCGTTATATTAGCCTGGATTTTGAGTTGCTAAGGTGAAATGTTCCCTTGCACCCAGTATAACATTTCTAAGGTTCCCTTAAATGTACTGAAAATGCTGAATATTTTTGCCTATCCTTTAATGCTGAAAAGATTTAGAAAAGGGATGACTGATTAGCATTCAGCCTCAACAGCCGCTAAATATTATATAGAAAAATAATCAGTGACACGTCAAATGAATTTCATTCCTATTAGCTTAGCTTAGTCCTTTAGTTGCAAGGGAAGATGTTACCTAGCAACCTCAGAGGTATTTTGATGTTTTTTTGGAGGGGATTAATAAACCACTGACTAATTTTGCTTGTACCGAAAGTTATATGCTGAAAAGAAGATTTAAAACAGAAAAGGCACAAGTTAATAGGTTAGTATAGGTTATTATTGATTGTAATTTAACAAATCGTGAGACCTGATGACAGAATCAAATACAAGTAATTGCTTTCCGGTTCCAGCAAGGTAAGGCGAACAAATCATCCTACACAATAACACGACATCTCCTGCTTATTAGTAATGAGCATACATGTTTAAAAGAGCACAGTTTAAGCTTGTAGACCTACCAACCCGGCAAGACATTTCAGTGTCAGGAGCTTTAAGTGTCAACAGCACGAAGGAAAAAAAATGAAGTAGGCTTAAATTCACTCTGTGCTGGCATTTGACTTTGATCACATGAGAAATATTCATGGAAGCACAAACACTAGCTCTGTCACCATTATCCAGGCTGACAGTGATACCTCTCAAGGCTGTCTATTAATTAAAGTTGCGCTTACCATGTGGGACGACTTCCTATCTGGGCACAAAAATGGTTTTTCCATCTCTTGTGGGGGGCTCTTGAAAAGGGGCAATCTCTCCTCTCCTGCTTCTTGTGGGAAATTTAAAAGTATACAGAGAAAGACATGGGGATTTCTAGCTCATTTATAAAGACGAGTTTATAATCCTTTCCTGCTTAATAACTTAAAAGGATTCAATTTCTCCCCTCATTTATGGGGTTATGATCGCACATTGTTAGCCACAGATAGGACCATTTCAAGGTTAACGTTTCTTGCTCAAAAATTTCAGACTATAAGCTGTAAGCCCATAGGTGCCTCCTTTGTTTAGCTTGCAAATTCCCCCCCACACAAATGCAGATAGGCCCATTTTTAGATGTTGTTACTTTTAATATGATAACAACGAGAAACTCGATAAGATGTCTCTGTGCACTGAGCATTTTTTCCCATCTTTTTTCAAATGATGTGATATTTAATTATAGCGCATAATTTCACCATCGAGAATTAAATTCGGTAGGCTTACGGTGGCTCTGAGGATTGAAAAAATGGTTGGGGGTCTCAAACCATACGAGACAAATTAAAGAGGAAGCGCTGCCCTCCAGGTATCCTGTTACAACAGTAGGGTGCTTCAACGCAGCTCTCATTTCTGTCTGTGTTTTATTCCACCAATTTTCACCATGGGGCTTTGCTGAGGCCGCAGGGCTGCAGGACCAAAAGTAATAGAGAAAAATCGACATTTTTTTTCTTTCTTTTTTCCGTATGCATGGTCAAGTTTGATTTCACTTGTCTTGCTCCTATTACTTTTAACCAAGTGTTGTTCATGTCAGTTTTTTTGGTAAAAATTCTAGGCTACCTGATGTAGTTAAATTAACAGCAATTAAGATTTTTGTTACTTAATTAAAAAAATTAGAATAAAACATATTTTAAATGACTAAAATATATTATTTATGTCGACAGGTAAAACTTATTGGGAATTATTAACAAAAATGTTTATTTAAATTTGATTTTATTCCACTAAATGTAACAAATTCTTGATTCACGGTATTGTTTGTTGGTTTCTAAAAATGTATTATTATTATTATTATTATTATTATTATTATTATTATTATTATTATTATTATTATTATGTTTTTTTTCTTCCCCTACCACTCATTCACATTTCCACTATGGGGCTTTTATGTATCCCTCACAAATTGCCATCGCTTTGTTAGCATTAATGTTTAATTGGCTGGAAGAAGATGAATGAGGCTGACAGGAATCAGCTGTCCAGAGATTCCCCCTGTGAGTCTGACTCGGAAATCATAACCTGACCAGCTTTTCCTCCTCTGAAACCAGCTCGTTGAACTTGTCACATCTAATTAGGGTGTTTAAACGCACCCAGTGCATCAGTGGGAAACAGTAGGTGGTTGGTCCAAGGCGGCATATAATGTCCTTTTTTGGGTCAGATGGTGGAGGAGGGAGCAGGTTTGAGGGGGATCGGCTTGGTTTGATGGCAGTGTTGCTGAATTGGACTGCTGAGGGCTTTTATTTCTAAGTAGCCCTCCTTTTTTCCGCTATTACTTCAATTATGACCATCCAGCGGGCTAAACAAGAGAGCATGCAGGGACTGTGGCCTTCTTTTAATTAGGTATGAAATTAATTACACTAGACATCTATTAGAGACTTTTAAATTTGGCTCAATTTTTTTGACAGAGTTTAAAGGTATAACAGTAGATTAATGGCTTACATCCAAAATTACATTTTATGACATCCCATCATTTCAGTGCTGCCTGTCTTAGCAGGTGACTGGCTATCTGTGAATTCCTAGATCCTGAATAAAAAAAGGCATATGTTAAAAGCTTTTTTCACTTCTAACTTTAACTTTTAAAACAAAAATCAAATAAACAGAAATGCATTTAGATTCTTTTTCATTTCCTGATTCTCCAAACTTATTTTATTGCTTGGAAATCTTTTCGATATGCAGAAATGTGCTAATACAACAGTGTTTGAGTTGCATTTTGAGAGGTTTTCTTTCCTTTTTCTAACGCTTTTTTGTGTTGCTACAAAAAGGCCCTGTGATGTCTGACAGGCTGCTCTCACCATTGTTAGACAAACAGCCACTAGAAAAGGAAGAGAAAAAGAAGAGGGGAGGAGAAAGGACCCCTCTGTTATTTTCTGTCTTGAGACTTGCTGCATCGGCTATTCAGGCAAGTTGATGAACTCCTCCAAAAAGTTTATTAAGGGGGGAGAAAACAATAAGAACTAAAGCCTTTGGGTGCCTGGGCAGACAGTTTATAAACTAGCTGCTATTGTGCCTCAAAGGCAGATGCTTGAATACTCCTGAATAGGGGCCTTCAAACTGACACGATCAGGCTGGACAGCAGCAGTTTTATAAAGGGGAGACGGGGCTCTTCTTCTGCTGCTGCTCAGATTTCTGCCTCTCCGTTTTTTGTATTAATGTACATCTGCAGAAAGAAAAGAAGAGGAGGAGCTGGGCATTGTCTGGTGTGGACACTTAGGTTTCTCTTTCCGTTTTTCAGAACACGTGTTTGCAAAAAAAAGGAAAATATGTGCAGACCAGGAATGCAATTATACCAGGCAAATTAATGTACACTTGCAATAAAAATTGCAAATGTTTTGTCCTGCTAAATCTGGATTTTCACATTGATAATATAGTAGTCTTCAAGAGAGAATAAATTGGTCAAGCTTAGTTTTTAACAAATATCTGCTCCTTTTCTGCGCCCCAGAGATCTGTGCAACACACCTACTGTTGATGTTTTCCATTCTTTTATTTCCTTTTTTTCTGAATGGGACACACTAGCAATGTGCACTCGAGAAGATACATTATTCCTCTCCTTTTCACGAAACAATAGACTGTCACTCTTTATCCCTCTTCCCTCCTCTGTCCCTCCCTCTCCAGCTTTCCCCTTTTTTTCTTAGGCTTCTTAGTCTCTGGCTCTGTGCCTCACAACATCAGAGGGAGTCCAGTGATTTGTGACCCCCAGAAACCCACACTTAATCTTGCTAAAGAGTGGAGGAGGAGGGGAGCATCCAGTTTACAGCTTTGGCGGGCCCCAAATAGGGCCAAGCTTGCTCTGGCAGGTGTCAACATTAGCAAACAATTGGTCCCCAGCCCCATGCCTCGTACCCCAGTGCGACTCTGAACCTAAACTATTCGAGGCTCGCTTCAAGAAGCCACATAATAGGGAATATAGAAGAGGGGGTGGGGGGTGGGTGGACAAGGGAGAGATTACATTCTCAGACAGCTATTAGCCTGGATGAGGCTTTTCTAAACAAACAAAAAGAGAAGAAGGAGATCAATATTGTTTTAGTTCACCAAGTGGACTCATCATTGTGCCGTTGGAGTATTTATTTTCTGCTCCATTGTTTGTCTCAGCTCCTCAGACGTCTGTGGGCCATATTGGCAATCCAATTAAGTTTTAGGGGGTCCAGCGGAGGCCCATTTCTTCTCTCGGACAGTTGTGTGTTTTGCGCTTGCAGTCGGCAGTTCACTCACAGATTCGCTGCTGTAATGAATCCTGATTGGCTACTATTGCCTTTCGACGGCGGACAATGAACAAGAGGGGAAAACAACACTCAGGGATGACAGAGCTTTGCTTGGCCCTGTGGGACGGCAATCCTTCTAATTCATTAGACAGAAGTGTCTCAGCGCAGAGAGGTGAGGAAACAGGGAAAGAATGAATTGACATAAGTGGACTGTAGCTGCTCGAGAGAGAGAGTGTGCACCTTGACAAGAGGGTCAGTGTTTGTGTTTTTTTTTAAGGCTATTTATTTATCTCTCAGTGTTGATTTCGAGCCGTGCCACAAGGAGAGACAAGTGTTCCCAGCAGGGGAGATTAGTTTCAAACATTTTTAATGGGAAAATCTAAGGTATTTGTTGTCATTTAATTGCATTGAGAACTTCCTTTGGTGCCTCGTATCGAAGAAAAATATGCTAAAAATAATTTCGTGGCTCACTTCTTTGCATTAGAGGTCACTTTGAATTTCTCTCAATGCGACAAACTGGCAGTCAGCTTATCCTTAAATAAATGTTGTTTTCTTTAAACATTGTCTAAATTTGGGAATATAACCCAACACAGCAGTCTTCCATACCATAGACAGCTGGTAAAATATCATTAAATTAATTTGTATGTAGCCGTATATACTGTTTATAGACAGTTTATATTAATTCTGGCTCTAAGTAGTATGAAATTAGGCATGTCATTTCATAAATTGAAGTCGTTTGCCTCCTAAGTTATGTACAAGACAAAATAAAAGTTGTTGCCAGCTCACAGATAATCTTACATAATGACAAAAGCTTGCACAGCAGTGCAAATTTGGGGACATAGTATTTAGTTAGCTTGATAAAAGGCAAGTTTCTGTCTATGGCCGTGCTTGATACAGGCCGAATGGGTAGTTGCCCAGAGTGTTGTTAGGAAAGGTGCACTCAAAAGCACCAGATAAAAATATAAATTATCAGTCATCTGCCCCATGCCCCAAGTTTTCTGTTTCTTTTATTCAGTAGGCAATTATTCCTCTGCTTGCTGTTGAGAATAGGTAGACCATTTTATTTTGCTTTTTATGGCTTTGTGCTTTGTTATCCATGTTTTGCATTTACTGATTTTATTTGTGATCTGTATCTCATGTTGGAATCTGAAAGCGTGATTTGGAGGGCAAGAAAACACATGGGGTCTGGATCTCAAGTATGTTAATGTGGTTTGGTTAGCAGCAATGAGGTACAACAAAGTTTGAAACCACTGAAATGCTGTTAAGCCAGTTCAAGTGCTGAAATCTCTGGATATATGGAGCAAAGAGTAGCACAACGCTTCCCCTCCCCATCACTTCTTGCTTTTGCTGCTGAAAGAAGGCTGCTTCAATTAATCCTTACTTAAATAAAATTAAAAGAAAAAACTGCCAAAAACAAATACAAAAAATAATGGTGTGAAAACTAACAAACCACTATTGATCAGTCTTATTAAAGCAAGAGTGCTTTAAGAATTACAGCAAGTTATGTCTCTTTGGCAGCCAACTGGAGCATGTAACCTGACAGAATAACCAGTTAATATGAGCTTGTTAATAGCTGTTACTTTATAAAGAGCAAAACAAAACATTGTATTGTGTGCAATAGGTACCTAAAAGTTACAGCCAAATTTTGTTGGAGTTTTTTTCAACTGTTTTGCACAAAGATATTCATGAAAATCACAGTAACTATAACATTTTATAGATAACCCAAATCATAACTAATATATTCAGTTGTTTATTTTAGCAGCAGTAGGAATAATCATAGCTTTTTGTTAAAAAATAGATATTCAGAGCTGCTGTAATGAAATTAATCATATCATTTTATAAACTGAGGTCATTTTTTTCTTCTAGGTTTTCTATCAAACAAAATAACGGCACCTAATTTGATATTTAGACAAAAGCTTGGAAATTGGTTACATCTTCTTCAGCATAGATAATTGTTTCGATGCCAACTAAAAGTTAAAAATGATAAAAGGTCAATGAAATATTCCATTTTGTATGGATTGTCTTTATAGCTTAGTAATGTTTTAATGAATGGGAAGCTAGATTGTAGTTATGTTTTTAATGTAGAGTGGGTTTTCTTAAATCTGTGCATTTTAACCATAGCTTTAGTCCATTTGCCTTTTTTTCTTCTCTGACATAAATAAAAATAAACATGATTTCGCCACAAAACTGATAATTCAAGAAAAACATTTGTATTTGTCTTGATAAATAAGCCATTATTGTGATGTAAAATAATAAAGCGTACCAAAACAGAGGGTGGGGTACATCAGGACATCTTAGGTTTTATTATCATTATTATGTCCATGTGAAATAGTGTGACAGATGAGCAGGTCAGAGCCGCATCATTTGCTGAAAGAAATGTAGTTTCCTCCAATTTGCCTTGCCAGCTAAGGTTGTCAAACTCTGACAGCTGGCACAGATTGGGACAGTCTGCTGCATTACAACCATACGCTGGTTACCGTGGAGCTGCATTAGAAAAGACAAAAAAAAACATTTCTGGCTAATTTTATTACAATACAGGAATAGGCCACATAATGTGCAACAGTAATTATGTTTAGCACAGTGCTCCCTCAGTGATGAATGAGGAACATTGACCATGGTCTGCTGGTTAAAAAAATCGCCATTAGTCTATGGTACTTAGGGCCAGAACATTTCGCATTTTATGGTCTTGATGGGGCCGCATCACTGAAAAATTCATTTGTTTTTTAATTGTGCGTGTTTTTTCACACTCACAAAGACAATAAACATGTTCCCCGAGTGTTACAAATCAGAAATGTGTTTTTCTTCTACCGAGTTAAAATGTGAAAAGCGCTTGTCCAAACAGTGGGGTGGCGCTCCTGTCCTCGCCGACAAAATAACAACTTCAAATGTTGTCCCCTCTTTTCAACTAATGGGCTTATTTCTGCTTCGTCAGTCATTCCCTCCTTGGGGAATATGTAGTTGCAGTATAAAAAGCTTTTCTGCTGTGCACATTACAACCTCTCAATATGGAGAGTTCTCACAAATTAATGTTTGTCTGTGCCCAAAAAAGCTCTTATTAGATTGTTGTGTATAGTTGAGTTCTTATACTTTTGTTTCTTTATGAAAACTATTAATTGGTATTTTATGCTGCAAGGTTTCATACAGAACTTGAACCTTAGTGGTATTTGTTTTTTTCCTTCATTTAGATTGTATGCAAAAAAAAGAGTAAAGTTGACACACAGCCACTTGGAGTTTTTATTATTATTGTAAGATAAAGATGAGCTTACTGTTTATTGATTAAGTGCTTTGAGCTTTTTTATGACTATTTTTACACTGTGTAGAAGTTTCACAAATTTTTTCCAAGTGTCCCCAATATCCCCAACTTTTTAACGTTATTTGCTGACCCTCCTGTCCAGAAAATTTAGAAAACTTCCCCTGGGCACAAAAAAAAATGTCCGCTGTGCATTCCTGTATGGTGCCCAGTAATCTCTCTTTGGCTTTGTTGGGGGAAAAAAAATGATTTGTTCCTCCAGGAGACCTCGGCTCACAGCTCGGCTCATAGCTGTTTTATTTTCTTCATAGCTTTTTTTTGGAGCTTTTGTTGTTGGGGCACCGGGATATTGGCTGTATTTCCATTTGGCGGAGAGACCCGTGTGGGCTCCTCTTTACTTTCTAGCATTCTCTTAATTTCATTACATACACTGTGACCTCAATTAGCAAAGAGGCAGTGACATTCTGCTCAACAGAACACAAAGATCAGACTTAGCAAAAAAGTAAAAAGGTGGCAGCAGCTCATAACAAGGTTTACAAAAGGTTCACATTTTGTGAAGTCTGATATAAACCATGTTTTTTACATTTCTCTCTAATCTATCTTTGCTCTGGTCAATTAAAAGTAAAAAATGTGTCATTTTTAAAATAACTTCATACCTTGTATCATATAAAAGAAGAGAAGTGACACGCCAGAATCATCTGAAGCAAGAAATAACTCCACCAAAATGAGAGTTTATATTTTTACAGCTAAAAATACTTTAAAGACAGCCAAGAGGAAACAAAGCATGACTTAGAGTCAAAAGCAAACATTTATATTGTCGCTAATATGCCACTTTAAGCCAGTAGTGCATTAAAGAAAAAGAATCCCACCCCAAGCCCTTCATGCTTTCAAAACTCAGGCAGCGGAGAGGCATGGGGAGTCAATATGTCAGTGTTTATGGATGCCCTGCAGAGCTGCACAGGGCTGTCAGTCCCCCATTCATGCTCTAATGGCCCCCTGAGGTGCTCGTCTCTAGGGGCTGAAAGGGGCCGGGAGGCCCAGTGGACGCCCTGTTGTTGAAGGTGAGCGTGCGCTCTCATGGACGCGCTGCGCCTTCATCCATATGACAAGAGCAATAAAAGAGCATCGCTCTCCCTCTCCTCTGTCTCCTCTGCTTTCTTTCAAGCCCCCCCCCTCCACCTCAAACAGAGAGAAGGGGCCTAATTGTTTGTTGTGAGAGCCAAAGATTATAGAGCCTCCCATCTTTCTTCCTCCCTTGCCTTTTCCTCCTCTTTTTCAAGCCCGCTACTTTTTTCTTTCTGTGATTCTGTCAGAGAGACAAGGGAAGAAAAGTGCTGGAATTTTCTTGAGGAATGTGAACGCAAGAGAGCCAAAGATTCCCACTTTGGCTGTCAGACATTGCACGTTTACTTTAAAAACAGGACAATGTTTTCCAATTTTCTCAGATAGATGACGCTTGAATAAAGAAAAGGTGTGAAAATTTTGCATTCAAAAGTTGGACGCATCAACCACTCACATGAAATGCATACTGGCAGGAGTGCCCTTGGCCCTCAGCTATTTGTTATAAACCAGTAATTGACATGATAAGCATGATATAAAACTAAAACCACTGACATCTGTCCGTAAAGGTGAGCAGGGAATCATTTTATTTTAGATAGATGGTTGAGTTTTAACGTATGTGCACACCTCACCCAAATTAAATTTCAGCTAAAAGTCAAATTATGACCCAGAGAAGGTCAAAGATACCAAGCTTGTACCTGGAATGGGCAAACACTTAAGTTGCTTTAAAGCCATCTAAAAATGTTAATCTAACAATCCTGAATGCGCTCAAACTGAGCAAACACTATCATCACTTTTACGGTTTTTCAATATTTTTTTTTTTCTCTTGCGTGGAGATATCCACAGGAAAAGATTATTCCAAAACAATCTGTGCTTAAACCCTTCTACTTATCGCTGTCGTCTATCTTGTTTTCACACAAGGGTCCTATCTCATTCATCCTTTGGTAAATGCCTTGAATCTCATGCCTTCTTTAACTTGGCAAACCCTTTAGGATGAACAGGCAAGTGCATTAAACAGAAATGCTGCACCATTCTCAGAAAAATGCAAATTGAGAAGTTGTTAGTTATTTGATGTTGGTACACGAACCTCTCCCCCCCCCTTCCGACTCCGATACATCCCTCCAACTCCAGTGTTGGTGGCTGAATTGCATGAGTCCTGGGGACAGGCAGGCCTGTTTATATGCAGGCCTGGAGCAGAGAAGACAGCGCAGAGACAGATGCATGTCAGAGATAGCAGATCCCATCTGAGGCAGATGCCTCTTATCGCGGGCCTGTTTGCATAATTAGGCCTTTTGATATTCACCCCCTCTGACTGACAAAAAGTATAATTGCAGGCATCAAGTACGACAAAAGGTGGGCACAAAATAAACAAGTCAACACAAACAGGGAGAAAAGACGTGGTGTTATTTTTGTCCTGTGGGAAAAAAAGAGGGAGGAAAAAACAACATTTTTAACCAAATCTGCTGTCAGTCACAGTCAACTGGTGTGACTCGGTGCTCAGAAGCCCGTCCTGTGAATGCCTGCAAAACACAGAGCGTAAGGCCCGATTGTAATTATGCTGGAACTAATATGCTTTTCAAAATGAGCCATTATGAGCTAATGCTGCACTGCCAAAGCCCTGTCTGTTTTTGTCCCTCTGTCTTGGAGAGTTTGCAAAGGTATAGCTGATATTGAGGCCATGTGCTGTTATATCTGAGAAAGACTATGGAATTGGGTGCCACTTTACTTCAGGGTTTGGCTGCACAGGTGAGACTGAGATGAGTGATTTAGGGCACCTGCACTGCTTAATAAGGCTCATCTCTTTGTCACTTTTAAAATAGTTTTTATTTAATTTTTTGTGCATTTCATGATTTTCCTCCCTCTTCCTATTTCTTCATTAAGTAAAGTAGTTAAATTATTTACCATATTTTAATGACATTGTTTTAAACACATTTATGGGTTGTTGTTTTTTTTTTTTGAACACTGTAAAGACATAATGCCACAAAAGCCAACTATTTAAAAGCAGTAGTACAGTGTAATTCTGAACACTTTTAACTTTAATTTCAGCAAATTTATTCAGAGGGTACACATACAAAGATGATAAATAGTTGTTTTTAACAATGTCACAGATGCCACTGCTGTTTCACTCTTCTCAATACCTTACATCCCACCACTTCATCAGTATGACAGTACTTTGTTGTTTCCTTTAACATTTAGGAGGAGCTGATAGAGGATCTTTGTCAAGGTTTGGGGCCCAAGACAACAGATCTCTATTTAAAATCTTCTGGTGTTTCAAAGGGTTTAAGATATTGTGTGCTCTAATGTGGTTCCAAATTTCTTTGGAACACAAAACAACAATCAGCTTCAGAGATCCTCTGCCATCTTTAACAGTGGCCGTGAGATACTTTTCCGCATATTCATCTTGTGGTTTAGGCCAGACTAGCAGACTATTCTTTGCTGTGCGTTTCTAAGATGTTTAGCATTCTCCATAGTGTGCATGGCAGCATTATTGCTCAGTTCCTCTTCCAGTCAAGTAATTAAAATAAATGGAACTCTGGCTAATGTCATATGTATACCAAAGAGAAACAGAAAGTTAAGAAAGTCTAGTATAAACTTTTGTTAAAAAGGCCTTTTTTAGGGGCATCAGTAATAAGGGTATCTTTACTTTAATTAAAAACATGATTTTATTTTCCTCTGTTTATGAATTTTGCTAAAATAAATACAGAATTTTTCATATTTTTGTGTAAAGTTATGTTGTTGCACTTAAAGGTTAATATATTTTAAGGTCATTTCCAAATTTCAGCAGTGCTTCCGGCAAATTTGTGTCTATAACTCACCAGTCTAGGGGCACATTATGTTTATTAGTGTTGTTATCAATCATAAACTTGTAACCTAACACATTGCTTGGTTAAGTGTCACTTTAAGTAGACAGCTGTCCATTTAATTAGTATTAACTCACAAAATTGGCGGATAAAAGTTAAGGAGTCTAAGGGTTTGGAGGTAGGTGATGGCAGAGAAAGGCGGTTCACATGATGCACACGATGACTGATTTGGAAGAAAAAAGTATGATGAGGATCCCATCTGTCTGAGGTCTGTCTGAAAGGTCAGGAGAAGAGCAGGAGGGCAAGAAAAGCCTTTAAACCTCACAGCAACCTTCAAACTATTAACTAGCAGTTCAAATCTTTCAAGAGGAAGAGCTGTGTTTTATCTGAAAGGTCTGTTCAGAATTAAAACATCATTAAAGCACAGTCACAGCACGGTGAACCAATCTAATGTGTTTCTTCACGTCTACAGAGTTCATTTAGAGTCTCCAGTACTTTCACACTAATTAAACACAGTTAGTTAAATGTTCTTGTCGGTATAAAGTGAAAATGTAGATGTTTTTCCCCAGTATCCAAGGAGTTATTGTAATGATCATTATTATTCTCATTAATTTGTATTCTTATAAAAAAAAACGTAAAACAAATTAGCATGGCCCCACAAAGATCAAAATATTATAATTCTGCTATGTTGAAAGCTGCTCAAAACATAGCCAGATTCTGTCTTGTTTATGTTCGTCATTAAATTGGAGATTAAATTGGACTTGGCACAGTATTGCAATGATTCCTGTAGAAACTGAGTCATTTTCATAAACCTGGAGAGGAAGAAGAATCTGCACTTGATGTGTTCACTGGATTGTGATTTCTGAGCAGGCAAACTATCTTGCAAAATTTTAATGCACAAAGAAAATGAAGGAGAGAAAGACAAGCTTATCACATCTGGAAGATATTTCATATAAACTGTAAAAGGTTGTGGAAACATCTCCAGAAGCTAAGCAAAGTGTTTTATTCTTTTCTCTGTTTTCTTAGTTTTTTTTTCTTCATAATTTAATTTTGCATGACAATTTTGCATGACACAACAATGTTTCCTCATTCCCTGTTTATCAAGCATGGATTTGTACGTACTGTGTACTGAGAGTGTTGCATAGACTAAGGATTTTGATATGTGGTGCTTTTTTTCTGCGGCTGATCTATATGCAGGGTGGCCTTCTGTTGCAGGGTGGCAGGAAATCAAACAATCATCAAGAAAAAAAAGTTACCTGCCAGCCAGACAACAGTTTTATTGCTTTTTTACATGGTGCAAGTGTGGCGGTAAGGCAAGGCAATTTATTTAGCACACTTTCAACACAAAGTAATTTAAGGTGCTTTACACGATTCAGTGGTAAAGAAACAAAATACATGATAAAATTATGAAAATTAAAACAAAGAATCACTAAAAGAAAACATTTAGTAATTGAAGCATGAAAGAAAATGTATGTGAGAGTATGAAAAAATAAATAAAACACTAGAATCATTTGATGAAAATATTTAGCATTTGATTAAAAGCAGTCAAATTATTTAAATAATGAATAAAACACAAAATCATATCCGTTATGATTTAAGTACAACAGAAATATAGGTACAGCATATAAAACAAATTTGTGTAAAAGTATATAAATTAAAAACAGATAAAACACAAGAACGACAAAAATCAGAAATGATTTAAGATTTTAAAAAAAACCATGAGAATCAATGAGAGAAAATATATGGTATTTAAATTAAGAATAAAAACAGCAATTTAGGACTCAAAGGCAGCTTGAGTGTGCATGGTCCACTTGTATTACCAAGAAAAAATATTTTATTTCTTTCCTTGAATTCTGAAGAATCACTATCAAATGTGTATTGGTGTGTACGTGTATATCAACCCAAAACAAAAGTGAGTGACCTTATAGAGTTGCTTAGTAAAGGCTGGAAGATGGTTTCATTGTTCGCAGTAAATCTGTTATTTGCAAGTTCGTCATCAATATGGCTTGAAAGGCCAATCACTGAGGAGAAGCCAGGGAACAGTGACCAAGACCTTGCTTTAAATTTATACTGTACAAATTTAACTTTTATAACTGGTCAGTCCAAACTTTTAATTCCCACGTATTGATGTCATCTGCTTTGGAAAATCCATGCCATGTATTGTAATGTGGGCTATGAGCTTTTTGCTTTCACTGTCCCCAGAGTTTTTTCTCTGTAGCCTAATCAGGCTTTTACCTTGACAAAGCAGAGTGTAAACCTGATTAATTTCTATTCATGATGGCCACAATTTTAAATCAATATTGAGGTAAAACCTTGGAGGGCCCCTGGAGCAGGGTACATGGCAGTAATCGTGCCCAGTGGATGCCGCATAATGAGATTCTAATTGGACAATAAGTAATGAGACAAGGCATGAGTGGTTTACCAATATCTCATGAACCTTTGAATGGAAATTACAGCAGTTGTATTATGCAAAGGTCTAATCAGTATTTACCTTTTTGTGTTGTTAAGGAATTGACCTGAATTATCCTGGAGGGTCTTATTTTGTCTATTTATTTAGAACTTATTTTGCATAAAACAGCCCGAAAGGCAGTTATTTCCTCTTTCTTTTGTGGCTGGCGCATGTGTCTCAGGTTGTTTCTTAGATCAACAAAGAAAGCAGCCATGTGTTTCAAGATATTTTCTGTCCTCTGCACACTAAATTTAGTCGGAATACAGATGAGTTTTACATCAAGTCCCAGTCCCATTTGGCCTCAAACAACATGTGCCGTGTTCCATTTTCCCTCACTCATTACAGGCAGCGCTGTTGACCTTGTGCTTCTGGTTCATGTACAACAGCAGATGTGTTGGCTCTGTGGGTTTAATGACAAACAGCAGTGCAAGCTATAGTCTACTGATGTTCATCAGTCATAATACTGTTCAAACCACATATTTACATACACTATATAAAAATATGATCCTTTTTTAGGAAGTTTACATGCAAATTTAAATAGAGCTTTTGGCAAAAATGGTTTAACCAGTATAGGAGCCTTTAATCCAGTTTGCATACCACTCATAAAATCAAAATCTTGAATGAAGTACGTTCATCACAAGGCTAGGTGACATGCGTCCTTTTATGTTGGCATTTTTCCGGTTGACCTAGAGCATTACACAGATAGTAAAAAAAATTATGGCATCAATGAAGATGACAGAGTAAAAGCAGGATATGCACAATGAGCGAAGAAATGGACCACAACAACACTGCAGCACAGTACATTTTGTAAGTACTTTTCTGTACTGTTATTCCCTCTTCAGTGGCCTTGTCACTTACCGAAAGGAGGGTAGGGGGTTCGGCTGCTAACAGCTCGTCTAAGCTATGTTGTCTCTTACATGCGTTTGGTTTGCTAACCACATTATCTGGGTGTGTTTGCTGGATTAGGCGAAGACTGATTCAGTTTGACTCCAGACAGTCTAAGGTCTGTACATGAATTTCAAAAGTTTGAATTCAGTCGGACTACGGCAATATTTGTTTTTTTTCTTGTTGCATGTAAATGGACTGGATGTTTGAAATTAAGCTAGATGAGATGTTTTCTATTTTAGATAAGTTTGAGTTTGAAGAATGCCAGAATAATGACATATTTTTTTTTGTATAAACTTTTTTCTTTTCTTTTTTTGTAGTTTACAGAAATCATTAAGAATTATGGAAACATTGTCTCTTACCTTTATGATTTTGGTAAGACATTTTGCGTATTCTTCCTAAAGCTTCTCACAATAGCTTGTTGGAATTTTTGCCCATTCCTCCAGATAGACAGTAACTTTAATGTCCTTAAACTACTTTGTAACTACTTTAACTGCATGCTTAGGCTCATTGCCAATTTGTTAGACTGGATTGTCCCTAAGCTGTGACTTCCTGCATTATGTGTTTAGGTGTGACTTCAATATTTTCACATATTTTTCCTTCTTTGGGATCTCTTCAGGAAAGTGCACCAGTCCCAGCAGCAGGAAAACCAACAGACAGCATAATACTGCCATTCCTCTACTTAACAGTTAGAATGGTGTTCCCAGGCTCGCAAGCTTTACTGTTTTTCCTCCAACTGTAGTAGTAGTCATTATGAATAAATACTTTTCGTTACATTGGAACAAATACCATTTCTCTAAAATTAAGGTTCTTGTCTTCAAATATATTGCAAAACTACAGTCTTTCTTTTGAAGCCTTGATATCATCATTAGTTGGGCTTTACCTCATTGTTTCAAGCCATAGTACTCAGTGTATGTGCCCTTCTGAATTTGAAGAATGTAATAGAAAAAGCTCTAAATTAATTCTATCTTTTATTATTTTTGGCATTCAGCTAATAGAAATAATTGTTATAATTCCATCTCTATAAAAGTGGTGAGCATTTCTAGGCTTTGAAAGTAAAAAAAATTCTGATAGATTGTTAAAAAAAGGGTTATGTGTCTTATTACTGATATGTATACACTTGCTTTTTAACTGGAAATGTGACAAACTGCCAGATCGGTTTACTAACTGGCAAAAGTTTGTGAGAACATATCCAAGAAAGGAAAAGGCAAAGAAAATAATAATTTGAAGAGGAGGAGAAGACTCTGGTGTCTCGGTCAGAATCCACCGAGCATGTGTCGACTCTGACCCCGACGTCTCCCCGCCAGGACAGGGAGGTGACTTTGCAAAGTGATCCACAGACCGCTGCGCTGTTCTCAAGTGTCGTCATGGCAAGTTACAGAGCAAATGGATACTCGCATCCTCATGAAAACCAACAAAGGGATATGTTCTGTATGTACATATTCAACTTTGTATGTTCAAGGGTCTTCTACAGCCCAAGTGAGCTTGTGTTTCAAGAATCAATCTTTATTAAAAAGGATAAGACTGAAGAATTGATTTAATGAATGCGGCCTCATGTCCTGCGGCCACATGTAATCCGCACGGAATCATCGAGCACAAGCTCAGGGGGACAAAAAAAATTTCGCTGAAGACTCGTGGAGTGGCCTGTAATGATAGTCTCCATATAATCCCATAATTCCTTGTTTAATTAAACTCTGGTGCTGGCCTTGAGACTCTGCCAGCTCTGTTGCTCTTTTGTTCTCACAGTTGTTTTTTTGAGACAAGGTCTGAGTGTTCTTTTGTCCACTTACGCTGAAAGATTTGACTGGAGTGAGCTGAAACAAAGAGCCAGAGTCAGGTGCACGTTTTCACTGGAGCCGGATGGCAAAGGGCCTCTGTCAGAACCCGAAATCCCTTCACGCGCCCTCTTCTTCAACATTTTCCTTTATTTTCCCTTCTCCCACACTTTCTGGACTGTGCATGATGCAATCCAACTAGGCCTGGAGCAACACTGGCACATCACTCTGCCTTGTCAATGTCTCAATGAGCAAATTATGAAAATAAGAATTTTATGACATGAAATGAAAAGGGCCATGTAGTTTGAATAGACATGCAGAGGAGGTGAAAATGATGCAATTTTCTAAATTCAGTTATAATGGTAATGCGTATTTACTCTCAGAAATTTCCCTGTCGGCCCGGATTGTACAGCTTTGTGCTGCATCTGTGTTCCTCGAGCAAAAATTCAGCTTAGTTGAATGCCGAAAAAGTAATGTAGAATATGCTTTAATTCATTCAGTGACAGCAGGTGGAAACACATAGGACTGAATGGTTTTGGTGCGATATTGTGCTCTTTTTTATGCACTTTGGCTGAGCTGTGTATGAACAGTATGCCCTGGGCCAATGACAGAGAAAAACAGGGTGAGGAGCAGCAAGGTGGCCTCTGTAGATTAACCCCTCTACCCACTGGCAGCCCACTCCCCCTCAGCTCTCTGCCTTCACAGCCTCTGGGGCCCCTCTTACTGGCAGGATTGCATATCATGGCCTCTTCCATATTAAATAAATATCCACAGATTAAGATAATATTCTCCCAGTTGTGTGTGGAGAGAAAAGTAGTTGTCATTTGAATCCTCTCTGATGCAAGCCCTGCACTCATGAACAACAAAAGAGACTCTTTTAGAATGCAGATAACACTGTTAATTTGTACAAACAGCTAATTCTCCCAGAGGCTTGTTGGCTATATTCTCATTTCGTTTCTCTTCACCTCAGGTAACCGCACAGACGACGGATCGGATGTTGATTCGGAGCCAGATTTGCCCCTGAAGAGGAAGCAGAGGCGCAGTCGCACCACCTTCACAGCAGAGCAGCTGGAGGAGCTGGAAAAGGCTTTTGAAAGAACACACTACCCTGACATCTACACCCGAGAGGAGCTGGCTCAGAGGACGAAACTCACAGAAGCCAGAGTACAGGTGAGACCAACAGAGCTTTACTCCATTTTACATTAGTTGAAGCTAAGTTGGAGTAAAGAATTTGCCATTCCTTCAAAGGTCTTGAACCTGCTATGCAGGACTTTTGCAGTGATTGTTTAGAATTTTTGTGTCTAGGGTGCACTAACGTTTGAAGCCTTCTTAGGGCTATGTGCTGCAGAAACATTGGCTGCACCCAAAACCACTGAATGTTAGCCTCTAAGCACTAACACTAGCAACTAATCCTTAACCTTTAATAGGGTCAACAGTGAGAACCCTATGGCTTGTAGTCTAGGGAGCCGTTCGCGAATGTGCCCATTTCGAACAGCCTTTCTACCCAACGTCATTACGCGACGTAAACACACATGAATGACGCATATCAAAATAAACCTTCGGAATAGGTTGTTGTACTCATATGCGCGCGTCCTTTTCCTTTCGGCCATTTTTGTTATTTTACATGAAGTGGGTCGGGCGACTTGTATTGATGGCGTCTTGTGGCGCAAGGGATTGTGGGATGGCACATAGCTCCTAATCGCCAGTTAGTTAGCATCAGAAGTCCCTATTCTAAAGTGGCTATGATAGTTAGCATACAGGCCACTTTCCCTAACTCCTTCCTAACTGGAAGCCCAATTCGGATGCATCTTATCATGACGGACGCTGACGCACATCCGGTTTGGCTTAAGACCTCTTTCCAATTTAGTGGTTTCGGATGCAGCCCCCGACTATTATGAACCAAAAAGAGTTGTCTTTCTCAATAAATCGAGTGCACACATTGTTTTGTCATAGCACATGGGAGTTAGATTGGTTTGGGGGATAGTATAAATGTAATCATTGTTTAATTTCAGTGTGGGGGGTACTTAATTTGTAAGAACTTTGCGTTGCATTTTTTCTATGTAAAGTGCTTTATAAATAAAGTTTGATTGCTTAATTGACAGTGTTCACACCATTTGAACCGTTACACATTTGGTTCAGATTACAATCACCTATTTCCATGTATTTATTGGGATTTATTGTGATCAACCAACAAAGTAGTAGTAGTCTACATAGTGAAGCGGAAAAGAAAAAAAGTGTTTCTTCTTTTTTTTTTACAAATGAATGTGGCGTGTGATCACCTTTTCTGCTGCTGCAGTGGTAAAGTATTGCCTCAATGTGATGCTGCTACCATGCCGCACTTCTGGAACAGCTTTTCAGAATTAAAAAAATTGTTTGGCAAACTACATGTAGGATTTTCTACGACATTTATTCAGACTAGATTTTTTGAGTGCATGACTACTAGTTGTCCTTTCGGTCTCATACCTGAGCTGTTGGATCTCTGCAGTGTCTCCGGAGTTACCAGGAGCCTCTTGGGTGATTTATCTGATTAAACATCTCCCTGCCTGGCCTGTCCAATTACGTAGATGACCATAGCTTGGTTGGTTTAGAGATGTCCAGTACTATTTCTGTTTTCAGATAATAGATTCAACAGGGCTCTGTGACTTGATTAAAGCCAAATATTGACTTTCAACCTTACCCTGCTTTAAATCTCTCCACACTTTTAACCCTGACCAATGTGTCAGTTGGTGTCCTCGATTCTTTTTGTTCATTTATGTTCTCTAACAAACCTCTGAGGCCCTCATAGTACAGCTGCATTAAAATTGAGATTTTAAGACATTTTTCATGTAATTTATTTCTCTAATACAAATGATTGCCAAGTGTTTTAGATTTTTATTTTTTTATTTATTTGAAAATAATGTATTATTTTTTGTTCTGTTTTAAAATCATACAATACTTTGGGTTTTATAATGTAAATCCCAATAAATTTCATCAAAGCGTGTGATTCTAACATCACCAAATGTTAAAAAGTTTAAGGGGTAGGTATGCTTCTGCAACTCACTCTAATACATTTATCCATCATGAACACATTTTCCCTTTTTTCATGCTCTATTATCCTAAATGTTGAAGCGGTTTGACTGAAATGCTCCCTTAGTTCACACCCTAGACTAAGGAGCCCATTCTGACAGCCTGAGCTCTCCACACTTGTGTGCAGGACTGAAAGAAGATGTGTACAGTAGAGTTACAGCAGCAGCTGTTCTTCCAAAGATGGGAAGGGAGCAAAAAGTAGGAGAGGAGCGAAAGGGAATGCATTCCTGATGGATTTCTCATTTCGGCCTTTGGCCAGGATCTCATCCCACCACTTTCAAGATCGCCGCTGCTTGTAAAACCCTCCACATATCACACAGAGTTCTTCATCCTCTCTTGGGACCCCATGCCCCGACAACAACATTAATCAATCAACTGCTAGAGGGGGAAAAAATGTCTGGGGCACCCCTCTCCTCTTACCCCAGTGGTTCACACTCAGTCTAAAACAGCCCAAACTCCTCACCGCATGCTAACTGTTCATCACACCACAAACACGCAGTGTTGGTAACTGATTCCACATATGTCACTGTCCATCTTCAAAACCCCCCAACATGCACGGGTATCCAGTATTTCTGTATAAAGAAGGAGTGCAGTTTGGTGGAAAGTGGTGGAAAACTAACAGCTTCAACAGAGATTTTTATGTAAATACTACCATATATTTATTTAGAAAGTACATTTTAAATGTTGCATTTAATCTACTGGACTTAAATAAAACACAATATTGTAAAAGCATCAGCATAAATTACAAAACATTTTAATATTTTGTTTTTTCTTTATTTTTCAAGTTATAATACATTTAACAAATTCCATTCCTTTAATTATTCTTTGGCAAAACCTGCCCAAGGCGCAAAAAAGCTAAGCAGGTCCCTTGGAACCTTCAGGTTCCCCCAAGAACCATATATTTTCTAATAAAATTATTATGTGTACAATTGACAAGTCAGTGTTGAAAACAAACCTTCATGTCTACGTTTACGATTTCATTCTGTGTATTCAGATTGTAAGGGTTTTCCAGGGTAAAAGAGAGACAACTTAAAACTCAGTCTAAATCAGAAAAAATAATTTTACTTTGATCAACAATATTGATATAAAGATTGAGATGAAGGAGCATTCTGAGCCTTTCATCTCCTACTCAGAGGGTTTTAACATCTGAAATTTAGAAGCCACAGAAGTTTTTACAAGACATGAAGAAACTTCTATGAAGTGAATTCCTCTAGATTAAAACTATAACATTGATTAAGTCTATAATGAATAAACCTAATTTCAATTAGAACCTTATACATCCAATGGCTGGTTCTGTTCTTCAGTCATTATTGAGGAGTGTGACACATTATTTAAAATATTTCTTTCTTCTATTAATCCCTGAGTGTTTATGGAACAGTAAATAATCATGGCAGAGCAAGAGAGAAGTGGCCAAACATAAGTGCAGGAGAAGAAAGCCACTGGAGTCACTTCTGTTTCTCTGCTGTTGGATAATAGACTTAAATGATGTCATGTGAAAACCTGAGGAATTTGAGCTGCGGCTTTAATTTGTTAATGCTGTTTTCTTCATAATCTAATGCTTCTAGGCTTTGAAAGTCTCAAAAGGTCAATTTAAACTTAATTTTCAGAGAAGGTTACGGAGAAAAGGGTACTGGTGGCCAAAATAAATAATACCGAGAGTAGTGCCACAGTCTGCATGCTTCAAAGAACACATTGTTAAATCACTTTGTGTAAAAGCCTAATAGTTTTCCTTGCTTTTGTTCCAGATGTGTCACAGCTTTAAAAACTGATTTTAAATTGCCATTCACACATGCACGTTCATCTCCTCTTCTCTCCATGGACAGCTGATAGTGTGAAAAATTGTAGCTGAAGTGTGAGTTTTCATGAGAAGATGTCCACCAGCTGGGCTTCTACCCAGGTGCCCGAATGGCCTGTCATAGGCCAGGAGAGGAGAGACCCTTTGGCCAGAGTGCAAAGCTTCTCTAGCACAGCTGCAATGACGCATCTTCCAGATGTCATCCAGAAACTAGCCGCTGTTTAAGGCTGAGAGAGAAATTACGGGCAGGGGTCCGCGCAGGGTTCCCACACACTCATATTTTAACCCAGATTTGTGTGAGCAGTCATGGTTCTCTGTTGTTTGTCTTTTAAAGATGTTGATAATGTGGACAACAGTTTTTGGGTGTGCTGTGAGGCTAGCACCTCTGTAAACAAGGCCACGTCGCATGGCACTCAAAGCAGTGCTGTAAATTAAAGACTGGATCATCATATGAGTGATGAGTGTTTGGCTTAGCACTGACTCACAACGTAAACTCATAAACAGAGCTAACTGCCTGGCGTCTGCCCTCGTCTGCTATTTTAAGACCCTCTGAGCATCTATCTTGATCAGCCCCTCTGCCCTGTTTCAGAGAAGTTCCTGGCCCTCCTTTACCACCACGAACCATGCAATGGTTTTATCACCCCGGCTGACAAATTGTGGGATGTGATCCATATCTCTTAGCAATTAGTTCCAGACTGTCTCTGTAGGAGGGGACGCTGCCAAGTCTACCTTCTCTATATCCACCGCCGATGCAGTGTGCTCTGCCGCTTTCCATCTGATAACCGCTCAGTTTTAACAAGAGAAGGCAGTAAAGCCATTTCACAAGAGTGTTGTCGAGCAGCGTATCAGGTGGGGTAGCATCAAACAGGGGAGAGGTGTGCAGACAATGGGCAGCAGGTCGCTGTAAATCAACTCTTACACATGAAGCAAATTGCATTTCCCTACTACTTAGGATGATGTTTTTAAGAGACAGATGCCTGCGTCTCGGCCGGAGCTCATCATCTCAGCATGCTGCTGCAGGCTCTCTTTACAAATCTGTCACATAGGTCCTCTTTCATTACCAATAAACATCCTCCGTGTAGCTATTATAGTTAGTGGAATCTAATAAGGCATAAGCACTGCGTTTTATGAAGCATGCAAATCAATTTGGTAAAAAGTTTCTTTCTCTATCTGTGGCTTGCGCTGCTCTGAATGAGAGCACACAGAAAAAGCCCATAAGAAGCTCTGTGCTAGCATCTTTAGCTGCATGTAAAATACATTTAAAGCTGAATTTAGCCTCATGCAGGTGGTTTTAAGTAGGTTATTGGAAATGTAAGGTATTCCATCTGTATATTTCCTCATAGTGCTATCAGTTAAGTTTAAGTGCTGCAATGGGGGGAAAAAATCCCAATAGTGCAAAGTGGTAGCAACCAAACCCAACAGGCAACTGTATTCCCGACAGTGCGGGTTTACTTTTCATAAAGGAATAAATAGGATTTGTGTAGATTGTCGGCAAGAAATTGTTGCAATGCATCACAGTGAATGTTCTAACACTTTCTTATTATTAGAATTTAAATGACTTTAGTACAGTGCTTCTGTACTCCTGATACTTATCAAGCTAATCCCACTCTCCTCACAAATTCACACTCCTAGCTACTTTAATTAGCATAGTGCCAGTCTGGAAGGCAAGCAGGGAGGGAATCAGAGGGGAAGAAAGAGGAAAAGGAAAGAGGAGGAGGATGTGTGAGGGAGAGGGGATGGGGGGTATTGCGTGGTATGAAGCAGAAGAGGATTTGGTGTGTATTCTTGAAGCCAGTTGCATCACCTCTTCTGCGTTTATATGGGTATGAAGTCAGCAGCACATTTTGTTTTGTCATTATCTGTCGGCTCTTGGTATTCATCTACCGAATGTTGAAAATTGGCTCCTGAAAGCCGTCACATATTCAGGACTCGTCTTTGGTTAAATAATTCACGGAGGATTGTGTAAACGGGCAATTCTCGAATGTATATGATCCTGTTTAAGGGAAACAACACATGGTAGGATTTCTTTGTTTGTTTGTTTTTTTGTCTCTGCAGTGCACTGTCACGCCTTTACAATGTTGTCGTGATTGCCCACTATCACTGATCATCTGGGAAAAAAAGATATTTAATCTTTTAGAATCAATTCTTTTGACTAACACTGAAAGGAAGATTAGGAGAGATGAAGCAATATGGAGGGTATTATGAACCAAGGAGTCAAATTTCATCACTGCACTGAAAATTTCAGGTTCTATCAGATTGTAGATTTAAAGTTAGCATACACAGCGCCTTACAAAAATTATTCATTCAGGGTACAACCACAAACCTCCATGTATTTAGTAGGATTTTAAGTAACAGTCCAATGCCAATAAGTGCATATCTGTGAAGTAAAATTAAACAGCAAAATTTGGAGAGTCCAATTTAGGGGCTGTTTACACAACATTTTTCAGCGTAATTTATTTTTTTCTTTCCGATTTGGTCTCTAGTTTACACGAGAACGGTGTGTCACTGGGGTGAAAACACCATTGTTCAAAAAATACAGATTCCATAGTGGAGAACTCTGCAAACGCTGGTCGATTCATTGTCATGTAAACACAGGGCAGTTGACTTTCGAAAATGACGAGGTCCTGCCAGCTGGTCAGGGCATCTTGGAGTTGCACACTCCACAATTCTTCACCTCTTTTTCCGGGTAAGGAGGAGGAAACCGGGTAAAACCCTAGAACAATTCATACACCGGGCACACAGCCATCTGAAAGCTGGGCATATGTACTACATAGTTTTCAACGAGATCAGATTGCTCGCTCTGTTGTGTAAAGGCAGTGTCGTTTTCACCTGCGTATTCAAACTAAAATGGCAATGTTGTTGTATAAACTGAACCCTAAAACAGAGGTCTGCAACCAGCAGTATGTGAACCATATAGAGTATGGCTGTTTGGCCCTCTGCAATGGCTCTTAACCCACAAAAAATAACAAAGAGTATCTATTGGTGCTCTTTGCATTGTTTCTAAAAATAGAATATGATCCAAATAAATCCACGTTAGTAGTTTTTCTTTATTTTTTCTGTAATTATTGCTTAGAAGTTTGACAAAAGGATAACAATATTGGTGGAAAAATGTTATACATGTTGATATATACGTTTTTGATAGGTCATGTTGCCTTTGCAGCAACAGACAAATGTTATTTAGGGGGAAAAACGAGTAAAAACTGTTCTTTGGGGTTTAGTCACTGAACACTGAACTAAACTGACACCTCAGGCCAGAAGAAGAGCATTAATCAGGGAATAAACCAAGAGGCCCATAATGGATGGAAATAGTTTATTTAACAGGGACAATGCAGTATAACATTGCTACAGTTTCATGCAGCCGATGCTCTACATATAGGCTTCTAGCCAAAGGCTAATTTGCAGCCCCAGTCCTTGGTTAGGCTTTTCTATAAAAAAAATAAAAAATATATATATATACATAAAATGCAAAACCAAATAAAATAGAATAAACAGCTGACACTATATACAACTATCAATGTTCACATATCTGCTTTTGTTTGAACCACTTTTTCATTTTTCATCATAATAGCTCTGGAGGAAAAAGAACACGTGAAAACCTATTTGTAGATTGGCACATACAACATGGAGGATACTCCAAAAATCTGAAAGACGATGTCCAAAATGCAACCTTTTAGGCTATATCTACCTCCCAAAATTATGGTAGTGGTAGTATCATGCTGTGGGCACACTTTTCTTTAAAAAGGACCAGGAAACGCGACTTGTAATTCATTGTACGTAGTCACTCTTGATTCAATCTGACTAGGTTCTAGTAAATGAAGCTTTAGCAATTTCATAGAGAAGAAGGGGCACATTTTCAGATGTGTGATATTGATAAGATAAACCTCCAAACACTTGCAGCAGTAATTGAAACTTGAGTCTTTAGGTCTAGAGTTTTAAATAGTAACATATTGAAACATATAGTTTTCCTTCCACTTCCCAATTATGCATACTGTGTGTCGGTCTGTCTGTTTTTGATTGTAAAGTGACTCAATGGAGAACAGCTCCCAGGGTGCAAACACTTTTAGGGTGCACAGCTGAGGTTCACCTGTTCTGCTTTGTCTTCCTTTATTTTTTGAGCAAGGTTAAACTTGACTTTCAAAGCTGTGATTTTCCCTTTTTCGGCTCTGAACCACATTCTCCACAACAATCCAGCAACACAGACCTGTCCAAATTATCTAGATGCTGGGAAACCTTTTAGTCAGTAAAAATGAGACAGAAGTAAATTCCTCATGAATCCATGCCGCATACTCGTAGGTAAACGAGGGTAACAAGGAGGAAGCTGTGCAGCTGTCTGTGCTTCTGCAGAGAATTAAACCGGATTGGGGAGAGTAGAGGAGAATTTCTGTTCCAAGGTGACTTTGTGATCAGGTTCCAGAGCACACAGCCTCAAATCCTCAGCTCCGGGCTGTGTGTCATAGTCTGCGCTAGAGCCGATGTGTGCATGTACAAGAAGACTGGGCTGGTAATATATGCATGCTGGTGATAGGGTATGGGCACATGTGCAGCCCCACTCAAGTGCTTGTTTATCCCCGCCTGGGCTGAGAGTCTGATGAATTTTGGAGAAAGCCTCTCAGTCTGTGCCACATGGTTCCCTCTATTCCCCCATATTTTAGACAGGATACTTTGTGTTTTATGTCTTCACATTCTTACTTGACAGAGGTGGCAGACTGGGTAATTTTATCAGAGTAATATTGTACTTTCCAAATACAAATCAAATATCAAATTCAAAAAGATGTTTTGTGGTAAAAAAAAAGGCTTTATTTTACTAGACATTTTTGAAGTTGAGATGTTCTAGCTCGGGGTCATCTCATGTCTTCACCACTTCATACCCATGTGTTACAATTTCTTCCTGGCCCTACTTCACTTTTGAAACCTGAAACTTGAGAATTTCATAAAATAATGAATGACATTTAGATAATTTATATAAGCGTATTTAGTTTTTCTGAATTACAATATTGACACCAAACACACAAACAAAAAAAGAAATCAGAAGGCTGCCCAAAGCTAAATTGAAATTAAGCATAAAATAATGCATTTTCAGAGTAAGATCAACTCATAAAAAGTCATACTTTACAATAATGAATCACTCTTTCTTTATGAAATGTAAGAATAAAGGCCCTTTGCATAACTAGAGGTCTTGTAAGTCTGCCCTTAGTCTAAGGGAAGACGTTTGACAGAGAGAAAAGGAGAATTAAACGCCATGTGAGACACTTCTTGTCCACAAACTCCTCACAAAAAATATAAATAAATAAAATAGGGAGGACTCATAACTTTGACATTTTTATGACTTCTGTCTGGGTTCCTAACTTTTACTTCAGAATTGAGTTGTTACAGATACAAAATGCAAAATTGCAAAAAAAACAATAAACAAAAAGAAATGGCTCTTGTAAGGTTGTCTAACAAGGTAGGAAAACAAAACAAAGCTTGCAGGAAGTTTTCAAAGATTAAATTATGAGCAAAAAAATAGCAAAACTGAAACTTTAAAAAGGGTTTTCAGGCACATTTTTTGATTCTGATCCATGTTTCTTAGTTTGTTTGAGATTTTCTGAGTCAGTTTTAGGTGGCGCACTAAAGCTACGTATGTCACTTTAAGTTATTATGCTCACCCCACCAGAGAAAAAGTTTGAAAAATGGTCTGGACAAAACAGTTTCTACTATTTAAAAGAAAAAAAATATATCTTGTTTAAGTTGTTTTCACTGGTTGTCAAAGAGGGCATCAAATGATGCTGTTAGTTCCAAAACACGTGATTGGTGCAAAAGCCAATTATATAGATCTAAAAAATGGGAAAAAAATATGTTTTAACAGCGACTTAAAATATTGTCAAAACAAACAGAACATATGGCTGAATAAGTCTGAAACTGTAGTTAAACAAAGCAGGGAAAGTGAAAGTAACTCTACCATTCAGGTGTTTTTTGTGTCTGCCATGATGAAGCTCCGCCTTCTTAAGCTTGGCTGATAAAAGAAGGAAGGAAGTCAAAGTGAGCATGAAGGAAGGGGTGGTGTTAGTAGAGGAGGTCGAAGGTGAAGTGGCACTGCTGGGTGGGGTGATCGGGAGTGTGTGGAGAGAAGGGGGTGTACCTCCCTCAACCGCTACCCCCAACCGTGCACCCCCCCTCCCTCCCTTGAGCCAGGCAGCTGTTTGTCTGGCCCCGTCGGAGCTTAGTTCAGACCTCGGAGCACGCTCCACTACATCCCAATAGCAAAAAGTTCCCCGAGCAACACCTCGCGTTTGTTCGGTAATAGCTGATTGAAGAGATTCAGACTCAGTCTTTAGAAGCAGTCGTGCTTAAGATAAAGATTTCCTGTTGGTTTTCTACTTGTACACCCTAAGATTTGTCCTTTTCCCAAGAGCTGACACAGTCACCGCCTGTTGTATCTAATTTCCTTCATTGTAAACTGATTTTTATAAAAGTCTTTGTGCAAGAAACAACTGTGTGGAAAAGAACCACATTTGAATTAAGATATCTGCAAGGCTGAGATCCCTTGTTGGCCCATACGAGTTTATATGTATGTTTGTCCACACAAAAAAGAGGCGGGTCCCCAAAATGCAGAGTATGTCTCTGTGTAAGTCGCCTTGAAAGTGTCCCTCTTTAAGACCTGTTTAAAAGGGACGCCCCCTCTTTGTGTCCACTGTTCTCTGTGGCGTACGGAGGGTCTTTTGTCCCCCTCTTTCATGTGCTCTCACAATAGCGCTGGCCGTTTGAAACACAACAGTAGATGAACTGTGCTGACAGTGTATTAAACTCTGATGAATTGCCTGTGCGAGGCATAGATCAATGTCCTTCAACCCCAAGCACACAGCGAAGCCCAGGCCTTGTCTCGGCTAAATGGAACAGGTTGCTGGCTCTTTTCAAAAGGCGCCTGATTATATTCATGTTTTGTTGAAGCAGAAGCCTTTTTAAAATGTGTAAATCCTTGCCGTTCTAAAGACTCCCTATTTTCTAACCCCTCTCATTCAGTAAAGTGACATTGTGATACTGCTCATTTTGTTAGAGTTCTACTTAAAATTGCTTTTTTTCCCCTTTTAAAATATACATTTATAAAGGGAAAAAAACAGTTAAAACAAACTTTCCACAGTTATATCCTGGACACTAACACCTTTTTCCAAGGTGTCTTTTAACTTTTCAAGCCTACTTGAGGGTGTGATGCACACTAGTGCCCTGCCAGTGACCTTTCAGTGACTTCTTCCCTCTGAAGGAAGCTTAGATCTGCCTGTTTACACAGATCCCAACCACTTAAGAGCAACAGATATGGGCCACTGAGCTCCTAAGAGGGGCTGCCAACTGTCATTTAGCAGAAACAGTGCTACTGTTCACATCAGATGAATCACAGGTGGCAGAACTCCCCTGGGACTTCAAGCTAACCCATGTTTAAATGAAATAGCCACATTAAAGATGAACTGAAGCTTTATTGTGATATTGTGTGCTTTTATCCATCTTACAGGTATGGTTTAGCAACAGACGGGCTCGGTGGCGCAAGCAGGCCGGCGCCAATCAGCTAGCGGCCTTCAACCACCTGCTTCCCGGAGGATTCCCACCCACAGGGATGCCAACTTTACCCACATACCAGCTTCCGGAGACCAGCTACCCCAGCACCACACTATCCCAGGGTAAAACTGACACAGCCCGATATCCAAAAACATACAGAATGCTCTGTTGTATGGTTTTAATTCCATTATGCTAAAGATTGCATTAGTCCTATTTATTTGTGGTATGCCATCCATTTTTCATGTACATCTTAATAAAGTTGCATGAATCATGTGCTGCATATAAGAAGCATGCAGCCGCTAGTTATCTTTCTAATCAGATCTTTGTCACAGTGAAAAGGAAACATGTCTTACATTAAAAGCAGGAGTCACGTGGAAGCTTTACTCTTTTTACTCAGAAACACATTTTCTAAAGATTAATCGGAAAACGCACTTAACAGACGGGGCCTTGCAGGAGCATTCACACTAAAATATTTTTTGTTATACACAAAGCATAGGATAATTATGTAAGAATAAAGGACGAGTATGAAGTTTTTAACATGCTTTGCAAATAGAGTATGTGTATTTGTGTTTAGCTCCTTTGGATTTGCTTACTCGAATCATCTTTTACTGCAGGTAAAGCTGGAGTTCTTGTCGAGCATGTCTTGCTACAAAATACAGTCAGACTGGATAGAGAACATGTGTAAACAGCTATTTTCAAGTCCTGCCAATTAATCTATATTGTATTTGTCTGGCCTTTGATTAGGACACTCAAGCAGTTTTATGTAAGCTATTGTATTGTAGTAGCTTTTGCTCATGAATTAGAGTTGTTGTCCTGGTAGATGGTAAACCAAAGTACCCAAGTCTTTTGTAGTATCAGAGAGGTTTTCTTCCTTCTCTTGAGTTTAGCTCCATCTACCTTCCTATCCTCCGTACAGCATGCCACCGCCATGTTTCAGGGAGGGTTAGCATGTTCAGGGTGATGTGCAGAGTAAGTTTTATTCCAACACCAGCATTTTATTTGTAGGTCAGAGAGTTTAGTTTTTTCCCTCTACACCAGATAACATTTTTTTTAAAAGTTTGCCCTACATGACTTGTAGAACATTTTAAGCATCACAAATCAGGGCTTTGTTTTAACAATGAATTTCCTTTTGCTACTGGTTCATGAGGGCCAATTATTTTGAAGAGCAAGAAGATTTGTTATCCTGTCAACAGATCTCTTGGTTGCCTATTTGATCATTGGGGTCCTTGCCCAAAAATATAAGAGACACTAGTGTTTTGTGAATAGAAGTGTCTTGGTAAGTTTGCAGTTGTGCCAATAAGGCATTTAACAGAGTTCTGGAAGGTGATCAAAGTGTTTGCTGTGTATGTGTAATTTAACTCGACTTATCAATAATTTTCTGCCTCACTGACCTATCTACTCTGTTGGTCTTCATGACAAAACACCTTTGAAGCCATCTCAAAACAGCTGCTTTTATGGCAATATAAAATGAAGACAGTAGTTTTAAATATGTTTTTGTTTATTTAGAGGTATCAGAGTAAAGGGGTTGAATAAAAATTCCCTTTGCCAGTGCAAACCTTTGTTTTCAGTGCAGAACCTAATTGTTGTGTATTCTGTTTGTTTCTTTGTGTCAGAGGGCAGCAGCACATTGCACAGACCACAGCCCCTACCGCCGTCGTCCATGCACCAGGGTGGTCTAAGCGCCGACAGCAGCTCCGCTTACGGCCTGTCGTCCAATCGACACAGCTTCTCCAGCTACTCCGATACATTCATGAGCCCCTCCGCATCCAGCAACCACATGAACCCTGTCGGCAACGGGCTCTCCCCACAGGTGAGACCAGCAGCCTTATAAGGCTTGATGCCATGTCTTGTTCTCACATAGGTGTTGATAACATTCTTTATTCCACCGTTTTCCTCCTCCCCTCTTAGCTAAGAATATGTAATTGCTTTTTTTTTTTTCAGTGAAATTAAGATTCAGAAACGGCATGTTCAGCGAAAATAACTGCCAGTGTGGGCTTTTATGTTCGCCTTTCCAAAGCCCTGGATTTATTTTAGCTACTCCAAATTGCTACATTTGTAAAACAATTGGATTAACATCAACAAATTAAAATTCATCTTGATAGCAACCAGAAGTGCTCGAGCTGCTCCAAACAGCGGTTTTCTACTTTCCTGGGACATCTAAATCCTGCACCGCATAGAGAGAGCACATGCAGATGAAATAATTAGCTAAAGCTTATAAATGTGGACCCATAATCTTCTTCACGTAATTGTCTGCAGCTCGAAGACTCCAGTGCCTTGTGGGATTTTTATTTTTTTGGCTTGTTTCTTGTGCTGCATGATTTTGAGGCATTTTATATGTAGAATGAACCAAAATTCCTGTTCTGTCCACGGAACGCTTGGACTTGCAATGAGTTATCTGTGTTTATTTCTGAAAACCCTTTGGTTTCAGTTGTTAACATCTTTTAAACACCTCCATTAATGAGCGTTTAAATGAGACTGTCTCTGGTAAGGGTTAAGATTTAAGTAGCACAGAATAAAAAATGATTTGTATTGATGCAAATCGTGTGTACGTGGTGAATTATGCACAATTACCCATCAATACTGGCCAGTCTTGCCCACCCTCACCAACAAGATGTGGTTAACAGGCAGAAAATAAGATTGAAATGGTGTGTAAAGAGTTGAAAATGAATTTCAATGCTGCATTTGTCCACAATTACCCCGTCGTTCACACATGTTTTATTGGGAGTTTTTTTTTTCTCTTCTTCCTTCAAATATTTCTCAAAGCAGATTGGAAACATTCTTGGTATTACCCTCTTTCTTCAGAGAAGAAAGAATTAAGGATTTTGTGACAAAAAAGAGATTTTCTCTCCTGCTGGAGCGACGGAGGATAACATGGAGGCTCACAGCGTGTTTGATTGTTAATCGTGGCACAGGGGTTTTAACTGCTAATGCTCTCACTGCAAACCTGCAGAAAAAACACCAGGAACATGCAGCTTTTTTTTTATTATTATCATTAATGGGTCTCTCTAATACTGGCATGGGGTGCACTGTCGCTTTCCTCTCCCTCCTGTCAGAGCGGTTGAAGAATGTGTTGGGATATTAAACATTTCCTGTCACAGTGGGGGATTAGGACGTGAGCATTTGGGCAGCTGTACAGTGAGGATTTTCAGTTTTCAATTACAAAATGAAAAGTGATTGATAGAAACCTCAACTAACATCCACTTTATTTGCATTTTCTCCTGAAGTTTATTTAAATTTATCAAAGTTGAAGTGTTTATTCTTAACACATATTCCTGCATGATATTTGTGCTTCACTGAGGTGAAATGATTTGAATGCATCCAGATTGCTGTGTGGCATTCCTATCAGTGTCCCAGCATGGAGATGGACGCTCCCGCTGATAGCAAAATCAGAGTTCGCTCACTGGTGCAGCTTCCTGCTGTGCTGGGCAGACCTTCTCTCTCAACAAAGCAAAACACTGAAAATCCAAAATATAAACTCAATAAAAAGGTTGACTCTATACCTTATTTTCTCTTACATTAAACCAAATGCCAGTCAAAAAGCAGTATTAGTTACAGTTTCATTCAACAGTTCATTTTTTTCTCCTTATGTGTAATGGTGAACAAAGACAGTGTCTATGTAGATGGAAATGAGAAACTGATATTGTAAGTTACAGACAGAGTCTGTTTGCAGGAGATATGCTTGTGCATTGGTATGTGCAAGCCATTCCTTCAAGTGTCTGGTGCTGATGGCCTTGCAGTTGCTGTAAAGATTGACAAAAATTCTGTGATTCGCAGTAAATGGGCTGTGGTCACGAGGTGCCAAATCTGTAATGGAATCCTGCAGCGTTCAGCAGTCCTGACAGGAGCCCACGTCCATCCCAATTCCATGACCCATTCCGAAAGGAACATATTTTTGCCCATTACAGGCTGTGGGAGAAAAGCTATCCACACTCCATACCAGCCATTGTCATTGTAGGGTATACAACATGTTTGGCGCGTTGAAGAGGGCTGGTAGGATATTAAAGGATCGTGAGAGCAAAGCTGTGCCTGGCAGGGCAAAAGGTATGAAAACAGAAGTGTGTTTTGTTGTTGGTCTTGTTCCATTTAGTGGCTCAGCAGGTGTTGGAAAAAGGAGAAAGCAGGGGCATGAAGGGCGAGCATCGCCGTATTTTTCAGCCATGCTCAGCTGAATATAAGATCAGAGACTGTGTGGCTTCTAGATTGACACTATCAAGCTTTGATTTGTTAAAGCAAAACAAACAAACAAAAATACAGAAAATTTGACAGACTTTGCAAGGAAACTGTTTTTCCAACAATACCAATTAATGTAAATACATTTTCATTATTTTCATTATATTAGTATTAAATAATTTGGCTAAATTACTCATTACTGCATGATAGTTGCACCAAGAAATAAAAAGGAAACAAAAAATAACCTGAGAATTTGGCAGGTGGTTGGAATTTACCCTTGACCGGCTCAGATCAGTCATTGTCCAATTATTAACTGAAAATCCAATCTTTTATCTTAATCAGTGAACACACCTTACCTACACTTTATTATATCATGCTCACAACAACCTTCAGTGAAGATGCTGTTACTGCAGGAAGATGAATCAAAACCTTCTACAATGGAAATTGTATTTTGTACAGAGATGTGTTAGCTTACTTCTCAGGCTAAAGTGGCATGTCTAGGGGATGGCCTGGGGGGTGGCACATGCAACTCCTAGAATCCGATAGACCACCCCAGGTGCACCCCCCTGATTGTCTGATATTGTAGTTCAATGCTTTAGAAAACATTTAGTTTCAGCAATTGTTTTACAAGAGAGAAAAATTTCTGTTATTTTAAAACATTTATCTGAAATAAGGTGCGGGAAATACATTTCTTTTTTTACTTTTTTTTTACTGAGAATCTTTGATTTACGGGTGCCACCCCAGCAGAACTGTGCCACCTCTGGGAGAAAAAAAAAGTCTGGACACACCACTGTCAGGCTACCATAACAGGGGGTTAGATACGAGCAAATAACAGAAAGCAGGAAAGTTGCCCTGTTTTAACCTCTTGAAAAGACATACTTTCTGTGACTGAATTGCTGGATTAGGAAATCTTTTGGAAATCTAACAGTCAAGGTAAGAGCCGACTAACTCTTCCGGGGGATACAAACAGAGGCTTATGTTTACTAATAGTAAATTTAACAGTCTAATTGTGCTAAACACTAATGTGTCATGTAATGTACAGTTTAAGATGTGTAGCCTTCAATTTTGTTTTGCCTTGAAATGCTTGTGAAAACCTGTTTCATGGCAGAGCTGCGTAACACCAAAGGTTCTCTCTCACACACACTGTGTGAAGTCTCCTCTGATTGTAATGTAAATATTGAATTATCAGTTACAGAATGACTTTTTAAGGTTGTAGTGTAGTTATAAAAAATGCACTAAATAGATGGATGATTCAACAAACTATCGCATAAGAGTAAGACACGACTGTTTCTGCTGATATTTTAAGATGGACATCGCGGTGATTTTGAGTGGATCTTGGAAAGAAATTATTATCCTCATAATTTATGATGTCATTGTACATTTTATGTTTTTCAAAAAAATTATGTCAAGAAAAGACTCAGGTACCTAACAACCAGAACTGCAAAGGTAAAAAGTAAATGGCCTGTAATTAATTTAGTTTGGGTTTCATTTATACAAATACTTCCTTTCCGGAATCTAGTGGATTTTATTGTAGTTGTAGATTTTCAATAACTCTGAAAACTCTGTAGATGTTTAGTATTACAAGGGACATTTTATCGTTAAGATTGTTGGGAAAATGTATGCAGAAGCTAAAACATGTATTTTCCTTAAATAAAAATCAGAATAGTCTATAACGGCAGATAAAAGCTTTGAAAAGTAATCAGTGATCAGAAACTGGTCGCAAAATCTCTGATCTGTCCATCTGTATAGACCTCTAAGAATTTTCAGAACACACAGGAGCTACAAAAACCAGACATCAGTTGCAGAATGAAAAATTCATCCCATAGAAGGCGGTCCAGAGTTATCCTTTTCTTGTAAAGAGGCATGATGGAGCAAGAGTGAAGTTGTTAACTCGATAGGTATGGTGGATATTCCGATAAAGGAAGCTCACAAAGTTTTATGAGAAACTTTTCTTTCCTATTTTGCAGTTTTGTGAAAGTGTTGTGTGTTTTGGAATGACAAGCATATGTATGTATGTGAGGAGGGCCTTTGGGCTGTGTGAGTGGGCCGGGCCTACACACTCACACACATACACACACGCACACAAACGTACACGGGATCAGAGGCAGAGCGGCTCTCACCCCTGCCTCCCTTTGATCTGTGTCCCCAGGCCTGCCTGCCTGCCCGCGCGGCACTGCACCGTACCACGCACACTGACACCATGCTCACCAGCGACTCCCCACAACTGTCTGAGCGAGATAAGCCAGGGGAGACTCCAAACTGTGCTGCTGCTCTTCCATTAGCTCGTGCAGACGCTTCTTTTAAAAATGGGATGAATTATTTTTAAGAAGCTAGCTCTGCTGTTGCCAAAAAAAAAAAAAAATGGAGAGGGAGGGGGGCGAATGTACAGAACAATCCGGGGCTCTGGCTTCATTCCGCCTCCCTCCCTGACTTCTAACAAGACATCCTGCACCTGAATACCAATGAGAGGGGGAGATTCATGTAGTCCCCCACATTATTAAAACTTGGGCATTAAGCCTCTCACCGGGCACTGTGTCAGCTGGCAGCCTCCACTGACAACAAATCAAAGGGGATGAGCACATAGCCTGCATTCACAGCTCAGCCACTCGCAGAGCAAGTGGGGGAATACATACTGGTTAATTAGAACTCCCATTAAAACAAATACTGTTTCAATTTGGCAAGTATAAAAAAAGATGTAAGAGGCTTTAGAAAAAACAGACCTGCTGTCGGCTGTTGCCAAGAAAATCCAGGGGCTGCAAATCATATCCACTGGCTATACTGTTTCTGAACAGATTAATAGTGTTTTTAGCTGTTGTTTTGCAACACTTTCAAACTCTGAGGAAAGATTTCCACCGTGAATGTTCCTTTTTCATGAAGTGCAACTGGGTTGCATGGTTGGTTTGTAATTGCCACTTGCAAATTGTCGATTGATCATTTTGCTTCCCACTATTAAAGCTTTCATTGTGGTTCTCCTTTAGTGGTACTGCACCTGAGCCATTTGTTGCTCCATCTTTTGAGTCTCTCGAGCAGCCCTAGCGCTGCCATTTTCATGTTCATTCCAAAATATTTCTGCTTGGCACTTGGTGCATTCATAATCTATTTTTCTCACCTACCAACCTTGCTTCCCCTCCACTTGGCATTCTGTCATCCAGCTCTGCCTTCTTTGCCAATGGTGCTCCGCGTTCCCTTTCCTCTCCCCGCCTTCCTTTCCTTGCTCTCCAGCTCTCTCCCCTGGAGAGGCAGCTCTTCTCCCGCGCCCAGATGAAAGGCTACGACGGACAATAAAAATGCTATTTAAATGCAAGGGTGTTTGTGTGCGGGTGAGATATATTTCCTGCTGAAAGTGAGCTGCTGCATCCTGATAAATAGTAAATATAAGGGAATGTGATTTACATTTATCTTGCAGAGGCAGCCAATATGAATTTCAGTAAATCCTGGAAGATGGGGATTTAAGGAGGAAAATGACTGAGGCTGATTCACATGCGGTGTGTCCCACGCAGCTGAGATGCCTATGAGGTGGAGAGTGCCACTGCTTTTATTAAAGTAGAGACGCACGCAGATGCTGATCGTATCGGAAAACACTTATTACACACAGGGATACATAGTGGAGATATATAGCCCTTACACACAATGCATAATAATATTAGTAATCAAAGTTGCACGGATCACACTTTGCCTGGCCAATACCTATTTCCATTTTTTTCTCTGAGGCCTGCTGATCTCCGTTTTAACCTATTATGGAAATATGCACTCAGAGTTGTTTTTTTTAACAATATAAACATATAAAAACATAACAATTATTCTCCATGTTCTTTATTATAGCCTGTAGTTTAAATCCAGCATAAAATGTTTGAATAATGAGAGTATCCCAATGTATGCCCCTGACCTTTCTCTCATTTAATTTGAAGTATCTGAAATAGTTCTGTCAATTTTTTTTACAAACAAATTTAAACTTTAATGTGCCTTGCCTTGCCTTTTTGTCAGTTATAGTATTATATAATTATCTCTGTTTGTGCATTAGCACATCTGTACCTAATCTGTCATATTTACTTACTTTTTACTTTATCACAGTAAATAATGTTGGTTGATTCAAATTCTTAGTTTTGATGTATTCTTGGAATAAGAAAAAAGAAATAAAAAATTCCAAATACACCAATCAGACCTTTTTGGGCCAAAAATAATTTCTGGTTTTCTTTATTGTCTGATCTACCGATTTTAATCTATTTTTAATTTGTTATTTAAAAAATATCACATGATTAATGTTATATCTGGAATCAAGTTTTTGTTTGCTAACACAAAATAGTTTCAATCTGCAAGCTGATGATTTATGTATTCTTGGTCTTATGGCTTTTAATCAACAGGATGAAAAATAACAGATACATCCATCAGATTTTTCTTGCCCAATATTGATTTCTGTTTTTTTATTTAGGTTAGATCGAGGACCAAGGAACTAGGACTGAAGGAACTAACAAATAATTTATTTCCCAAACATCTGCCCTAACCATTACATGATGTTGTAAACTCAAAAAAGCAAAGTAAATGCTGTAGATTGAAATTGGTTGAAGTTCTTATTATTTTGATTTTTGATGGTTTTGATTACTATTTCTTTTTTATTTGACTGATGCATCTATAATAATTATAATAATAAAAATAATAATATTAATGGAGGAAAAACTGTTGAGTAATTGGGGTCAAGGTGCAGGGGGTTGTGGGGGCAGCTGAAGAAGAACCTGCCCTGCAAAGCCAACATTTGGGATGTTGTCTGACTGCATGTGGTTCCTGTTAGTTCCAGATGCCACTCTGACAGGTGCATAGCTGTGATTAATAGTCTCTGACTTCTTCTCTCAGCCATTCTGTCGCTTCTTTCCTTCTGTCTCTGTCTCTCACTGGTTCTTCTCTAAGTTTATTCAGCATAGAAATGAAAATTAAAACCAAACAAGCCCAGAAACGTGAATACTGCTAGCAAGCTTCATTGGACTTGTTTCTTTTCGTCTCCCTTTGTGACAGTAAGATCAGAATACACAGAGGTTGGAGGGTCCTCAGCTGGTTGTCTTATGCAGTAGCTTTCCCCTCTCAGTCTCCAGCTGAGAGCTATTTCACTATTTATTTACATGTAATTATGGCTATGAGGTGCAGATATTAACACTGTCAAGAACAATTTGACCTGACATTTTTCACTAGACCTGGCCCCTGCTGTTTTCAGCAAACAACCTCCTCAGTTCCAGCTCCTCCTCCTTCGCTCCCTCAGTCCGCTTTGCCTTCCTCCCTTCTCCCTTCACTCGCTTCTCTCTCTGTCTCACTCTCTCTCTCGCTCTCTTTGTGCACACACACTGCCCCTGCTTCACTGAAACCACTCTCCTGGAATCAGAAAATTTGCCGTTTAATTTAGAAAAAGGCGTCAGTGCGCGGTGCTGAAGAGTCAGAGTCTGCATGTGTGTGCACAGAGAGGAGGTGGGAAAGGAGGGAGGAGGGGTGTGTCTTGTTCCCAATGGCTGAATCCATCCCATAGTTACTCAAGCATATCACTTGAAGAGAATAGAAGATTGCTCCCCACACGTTCTCCAATTGCAGTCCAATAGACGACATATTAACCTCTGGTTAGCGTGGGGCCGGGTTTATAGCTCAGACTGGGGGATGTTTAGGAGGGAGGGGGGGTGTTCTGCAGCTCCAACAGCTGAGCTTTCTTCAACAATGAAGCTAACATGAGCAAAAGTGGACTCGAGCGGATTCAGCTTGATATTAATTTGCAGTGAAGAGAAGAGAGGAGGTGTGGACAGGCCTAACATAAATATGAATTATTTTTCATTTCCACCTATTTAGGCTTCCTTTGTGTTGCATAAACAGCTCAGATAGAAGAGACAGAGGCACAGAGTGGATAACACGTTGTGAGGAGTGACAGCTTGTTTCAGTGCCCGCTAATCGTCCTCATCTGTGCCTGACTTGTCAATGCCCAGATTCTGTCTCTGCCAATCAGCCACTTAATTGAACACAATTAGCACCCTCCCCATGTATCCCTCCCTCAACCCCCCTCCAATATGCATTACATTCTTCAAAGCCCTATTTCTCTCCGTTTGGAGCCACATCCTCTACTCTTCCTCCCACTTTACGTCTTCGTTCAGCACTGCAGCCGTTTGAGGGCGCTTTTCAGTTTTTATTAATGTGCCGCGGCCAATTAACGCGGTGGCACACAGGCCGAGGCCCGTCATCTGCTGCCTGCCACCGGCCCGTCTGTCTGCTGCGGCCCCCTTTAGCCGGCCCTCGCACCACCTCCAACCGTGACCAAAACGCTTTAATTCAATTTATGCAATCACTGTTATTTTTAAATAGTCATTTTGTCTGCTCAGATGAGGGGCCTTGCTGCCCGCTGGGCCAGCCCTCTCATGTGAGGGATGAAGTGGGGGATGGGCAGTGAGTTGCTGCTGGAGACTAACTTGCTTTTGGGGGGAAAAGTCTGATATTTTCATTCATCACTCTACTTCATTTTTGTTTAACTGCAGATATAGTTCAGGATTTATTATGATGTAGATAACTATGTTGTCTTCGTTTATTACAAATCTTGATGACTTGGTCCTGGAGCCTGAGTGAGGGCCCCTGACCAAAAAACACACACTGTAAAGAGGCTATCCAGGGCAGGAATCCTGTCCTCAACACTTTTCCCTCACTTCTTTTTCCATCTGTTTTCTATCTGGATACTGCAATTAAATCTGCCTATAAAACTAATCTTAAAGAAAAATCATTGACAGTCTTGTTTTTATACAGAAATAATTTGATGAATCCTTGAAGTGTTGCCAAGTTTGCCCCCTGCAAACATGGAGGTTTCTTTCTTTCTTTCTTTCTTTCTTTCTTTCTTTCTTTCTTTCTTTCTTTCTTTCTTTCTTTCTTTCTGTCTGTTTGTCTTACGTCAAGAATGGGCAGTTAATTGACCAGCCACTCAGCTGCGCCCCCAAACACAAAAAAACCAATAGCATTCACCTACCAGTTTCCCAGGAATAAACAGGCTTCTCCGTCTACATCAATACAGATAGACGCATAGCCATTATCCGTCAATGCAAGGGCCCTCTGTCACCTACGCAACGCCAGATGGAATTGGCAACGGCGAGCATATTACTGTGATTAGTCAGCTCAAAAACAGCCAGAGATCATTTCACCAGAACAGTGCTCTATAGGTGGATACTTAGTGATGTCAGTGTTTATGTTTTCTTGCAATGCATCATGGTAGTGGGTTGCAGGAAACAGAGCATTTTACCTGTAATTTGATTGTTTTGTATGTTTGGAGGAAGTTTTTTCTGGAGCAGACGACTTACTCCTGCTATGTGGTGGACTATACGGTCCGCTTGGGGCCTGTTAAAAACTTTTTTTTCAAAAAATGAAAGAGATTGCAGGCGATAGGGAAATTAAACCTGGATGCTCAAAAGAACGTCTGGATTCCTGCAGCAACTGACAGAGTTTGTGAGGGTCATTTTGTTTTTGGTAAGTCCTTGTAGTCACGTATTTCTTATTTAGAGAATGTTTATTTAAAAAACGTGAGGTTTGCGTAATTTAAAATCCTCTGCCTTATATTGTTTTTGCATTCAGATTCAGGTGTCCCAAACTGTATCAGCATTTGATTATTCACACTGCTTAATTGATTTATTAAAGTTGCTACATGACTGCAGGTTTCTCCAAGACTGTATTTAAAAAAGAAAAAAGAGGATTTGTCCAAGCAGTGAAATTCAATTTCAAGAGGACCAGACGCCGCTGAATTAATAAAGTTACAGGACAACTTATACAACATATACAATCAATCAATCAATCAATAAGGACAATGATCAATAAGGACTTATTAGTTTTGTAGTCGCGGTGAGGATTTCGCTGTTCTCCTTGGCGCTCACCCAGGGGTGATGCGAATCACGCTGTTTCTGCTTGTCTGACCAACTTTTAGGCTTTCTGTTTCGTAGAGATCGGCCCTACTATCCTTGAAACAACATAATCTCAGGGCTTCAGACTTTTGAAAGCCGTAAACCTTTTGTGTGAAGGTTTGGCTTTACTAATATGAATAAAAGTCTCCCCAGCGGATTTGAGGCCAGAACCGGGGAATTACTAATGTCATATCTAAAAGGGGGTTTAAATAACTTTTTTATCGCCATTAATAGAGATTTTAATTTTCTCTCTAAAGCTCTCCCTGTTTTCAGATGTTAAAGTGGTTAAATATCGGGGATTTTGCGTACTAACTGTATAGGAAGTGTCCGTTGAGTCTCTATAGCCACCGTTCATTTTGTTTTCTTTCTGCCACACAATCACTCGCACATGCAGACAAAGATGTCAAAAAGATCCTCCTATAGTTGATGCAATCAGTAGTCAATGCAGCTTTTGGGAACTACTTGCTTTATATTGAAACCATGTAATTTATCTAATAGGGTTTTTTGGCAATTTTGAGCACAAGGAGGTGTAGAGAACCACAAAACAGACCGCTGTTTGTTTACATGCGTTTTTAGAACATTCAATGAGCTGCACTACAAATAAAAAGCTTTCCAGCTTAATCAAAACTATCGTCTATTCTTCCTTGAACGGGAATGAGTTCACAAGCGGAAGAAAATAAACTCTACTTAAACAGAAAGGACACTGCAATGGTGGACAGACCCTCCATAAAAAGTCAGCACCCCCTGCTGTCCTGGTGGGGAATTGCTTTGCAACACTGAGAGAAACAGAACACTATAGATTAAAAAGGTCTCGATCAGTACGTCTGCATCTGGGTGCAAACTTACTGATAGAGAAGTATAAACTAGGCTTTAGACATTCTTGCCTTCTATTTTTATATCATAAGTTCAAAAAGTTGTAGCTTCAATATGGTAATAGATAAATGTATACTGTAAATGAGAACAAAAAGTCATTATGATGCAAAGTTTGTGATGGAAGCAAATTCACACATCTCATTTGCATGTTATGATGTCATCAGTCATTGGCTATATTGAATTGGATGACTTTTACAGATTTTTATCTTTTTTTATGTTGTTTAAAACTTTTCTTTTATTTAGAATTATGTATTTTCTCCTTTTATATATTTATGTTTTTTGGCATTTTTTTAAAAGAATAATGTACTTGTACAATAAATGCAAAATGTCTACTGAAACTTTAGCCATCTTTTAAAAGAACAACTGTCAAGCAAAAGAAAAGCATCTAAGTACAGTACCTACTAAGTGTACTCTTAGTTTGGTAAAGTGATTTCAAGATGTATTCACGGAGAAAAGCCATCTGTTCTCCAGTGAGTGAGAATCTACTGTATTGAGCCGTCATCCAATAGACTAATCGTCTTTTGAAAATAAAGTGGTTTTTCATCACAACTACAAAAAACATGTTGATGGTGCCCATGATTTTTTTTAAATATATTTCCATGAAATGTTTAACAGATGACAAAAGACTAGATAAGATGTTAGTTAACTGATTTTCAACCTATTCTAGTTTTTTGAAGCACTTCTTATTCAGTAAAATTTTCATGTTAATTATTGTGAAAACTTGGGCATCTTAGGACTATTTTTCACCAATAAAGACATCTACAGTGAAACATTCTGCAAACTATAGACCATGCATGGGTTGAGTGAGCTGAGCACTAGTTAATGTATCAAACAATTGATTTGGTTTCTACGTACCCGGAAAAAAAAAACTGACAGTACACCATAAGCCTGAAAATATATCACTTTCTTATGTTAAATCAAGTTTTGTTTTGGTGGGCCATAACTTCAACAACATGCAATGGTTATTCCATTAAAATATATATTTTTAAAAGTGGACAACCACTGAAATTCTGATTCTCGTCTGGAGTTTTCGCAACTGCAACTATATATGTATAAGTACTCATAAATATACTCATATATGTATATATATATATATATATATAAATATATATATATATATATGAGTACATTTTGGGTTTTTCCCAAAGTCATACTTTTTCTAGTAACTGTAAGTGCTTCTGTGTCACAGAATTAAACCTTTCTCTCCCTGTAATCACACCCTCAGGACTGGCCTTCAAATATTGATTTCAAATTCAGTGTCATCCGCGTGGATCTTTAATCATTCCCCGCTGCTGAGGGAGTATCAGCCGGGCAGATCTGCTAAGGTGCACAATGCTGTTCTGCAGCACTCAGATAACTTGCAGACATTTGGAGTGCTCGTTTTTTCCCCCAGCCCATCTGCCCCTGTGACCTGCGCCTAACTTAAAGGTATATCTCGGGGGCATTTTGATTTGGGCAGAGCGGGGAGGTATCGTTGACAGAGGAACTAATCCAGTATTGCACAGATTAAGAGTATTTGTGGAAGTGGGGTGTGTTGGCGCTGGGAATGGAACAGAAGGGGGTTCCTATCAGCTCTCCAGGCAGGCTGGCCCTCAGGCCAACGCAGTCCTACAGGAGTCTTTGTACTTCCCAAAGCCCTTACTTTCCTCTCACTCACTTTCTCTTCTGTCTTCTTTCTGTATTTAGTTATCAGCTTCTCAAGTCTCCATTTTCAGTGAATGTATCAGTGAATACATGTTGTTCAGGTTAAAACTGCCCGCAGTTTAAGACCAAGTGCAGGCTGGGACATGTGTGAAAGTTCTGATACGAGCTTCTGACAGTTTCAGGAGTGTTGGATCAAAATTTTCTTTTCTACCATTACTCCTTTGAAAAAAGCAGTTAAAGTGAAATAAAACCAACAAACAATCCAAAATATTATTTATCCCCCCCCCCCCCCCCAAAAAAAAAGAAATCTTGTCTGGCAGCTGTTTAAATTTTTCTTGTATAACCACTGCGCCCTGTCCTGTATCATATTGTTTTATTCTTGCATAAACACCAACAAAGAACAACTAATCAAACATTCATGCAAACAACAAAAAAAATGTAATTTGAATGCTAAAGAAATTAGTTAGCTGTGAAAAGGGGCCTTTTTGTCTAAATTCTGCTATTTATTTATCTGAAAGGATGCACATTGTATCAATTTACACTTCCCCACTCAGTTTGCCACAGGCCCCAGGGCTCAGAAGTTGAGAGAATTAATTACTTTTTTATTATTATTTATAAAGTAATCTATCTGTAGAGAGTGAGAGGGGGGAAAAAAGAAAAGAGAGACGGGGTGGGTGAGGAGGGAAGTGGCTGTGTGTCTTTGTGAGTGTGTGAGAGAGAGACAGGGAACGCCCTGGAGCATTGTCCTTTAAACTGGGTCCTGGCTCACATTATCTCCCAAACCAGCACTCACACAACGTCGCACAACAAACGAACTGCAGGCTGCTGAGGATGCCGTATATGCAGGCGGTGGGTGGGGGGAGGAGGAGGAAGGAGGGAGACATGAAGAAAGAAAACTCTGCTATTTAAGAGAGTGCAGGGTTTATAAAAAAAATTTTTTTTTCTAACAGCTTTTCATTTAGTTTAACCCAACATAAAATATAGAAGCTCATACATGAGCATCACTCAGCATTTATAGCTAAAAATTGAAAAGCCTAGAAAAGTGTTGAATTTTATTTTGATTTTTATCTTACAAGTTTGGAAAAGCTAGAGAAAAAACAATGCTGTACATTTAAAAGTGTTTGAAAATCCAAAATGTATTTGTCAATCCAGTATTTAACAGATAAAAGGTTGTTGTTTTTTTTTTATATTTTCCTTGTTATGCTGATTTATTTGTAGATTATTTCTATTTGATTTGACACATCACTACTTAACCTTTTGTCCAGCACTTTGGTAGTTTTGGCTTTTGAATCTGAGAGAGAACCTGCGGCTAAGTGAACAAAAAATACCATTTCAATGCTCAATAAACTTGTGTTTCAGCTTCTTCTGAATAACCTCTATTTGTGGACATGTTCCTTTATTGTTGGAATACAAAAAATAAAAATTGTTATTGTCCAGCGATGAAGCAAATATCAAATTCCAGTTTCTTACTTGCAAGCAGAACTTAAGCATTATGAAGTCCATTCTATAATCTACAATTTCACACCGCAACAAACAGTTCAACACAGTTGTATTTTTTTAATAATTTAGAGGAATCGAGAAAAGCTGTGTTTTAAAAAAAATGAAGCTCATCAAAACACCTGTTACTGCATGCTGGCAGTCAGCTGGCTGAAAGATTCCGATAAACACATACAGTCATGGAATAAAACCCATCACTCTAAAGGTGGTTTTAAAATGGATTTGGGTGAGCTAATGTCTAGGAAGAGGGTGACTGCAAAAAACTGAACTGCAGATTATAAGACTCCCTGTGTATCTTCAAAAAATGCATAACGGTGAAAAAGTCTAATACGCAGTATTGATAATTGTGCTTGGGTGGTAAATAGAAAGCGTTAAACCACATTTAATATTTTAGTTAAAATTTTATGCGTTAACAGTTGGAGACCATGGAACCATGTTTTCTACCCAAGATTATCAGACCATGAGAATCTCAACCCGACCCTTGTCTAGCAAGGACGTTACAAAAATATTTTTGGAAATTCTTGAAATTTAAGTCAGGAAAATGATGAAATGTGATTGAAACTCGTCAGAGCCCTGTTCGTTGCCTTTAGTTTTAAGTTTTAAAATTTGAAATGCATCTCAATGCATTTCGCATGACACTGCAAAGACGAGTGCCAATATAATTAAAGAAGACATTTGTAGTTCTGACTCCAGCCTGAATCCTGACAGATAGGTTCACCCTCTATCTGAGCCTTAATCAAGCTTAAAGTATTGTGGTGAAACTGTATTGATTTTTATTTAGCAGTGTGAACACAAACCAAATGAGAATCCCACCTTTCCAATGACATGTACCCTTTCCCCTGAAGGAAAACTTGAATTATTAACCAAGAATCTTCTTTTTTTTTTTTCACGAGGACGTCTGAAGGATAATCTTATATATGCCAACTCTTGTCACACTCTGCTGCTAGTTCCATCCCAATTTGCTAAAATAGCAAAACTGCATCCCGCCAATGATAAGAAGTCATCTTCTCTTGAAGAACTTTTATGAGCATGAATAATGATTGGGCCAATTGTTGGCTATTCTGTTTAATAAGGAAACGATGTAATCAAGCTTTAATTAACCAGTAACTGAAATTGACTTTTGCCCTCCAGCTGCCTCTCTCAGGACACATCCCTCCTTCCCATTTCATTTTAAGCAAACAACTCTCCTCTTCCAACTCTGCATGTTCGGCTCCATATGTGAGGAAGCAAAACATGTGTCCGACACGAAGAGGGCCATGAATCTCTCTCTTATAGATAAATGTCACATGCTTTGTCTGCAGATGTGGAGGGGGGGGGGGGTTCCTTGCTGATAGAATTAACATGTGGAAATGACTAACCAGCCTTTGTGTTTCTGATGTGCTTTGGGGTACTTCATATTTCCAGGGAGGCCCTTAGAAATGATTAATTTGCAGAATGTGGTTAATTTCCCCTCTCAGTGGGATAACTCCTGGCCTGTGCGCATCGGACCATTTTTCTTACCCCTTGTTTTGCTGCATGCTAGATCATATGAGCATGTGGCGAGTTTGTGCATGCATGCTTGCAAACATATGTGTGGGAGTGTATCAGCCCCTGTTTAACTACCTCCATGATGGGCTAATTGGTTTAGCAGCAAAGGGGCCAAAGGCCAGTGCAGCATGGCGAAGCTCAACATGAACCTGATGTTGAAAGGAAGAGAGAAGCATGTGTGGGACAATTCCTATCTTTTTTTAATGTTTTTTTTTTCTCCCACAAACCCAGAAAAAAACTTGCAGCATGAGGGACACTACATTTTTTCACAATATTATGTGCTTCATATTAAACGTAATCTCTTCCGTTTCAACATAATTTGAGACCTTCTGACGAATGTCACTTGCTATTACACAAATCTACAATATTGAAATGGAAGCTTTTATGCATTATCAATAATATACGCGCTGTAATGTTCAAGGCAAACTCAAACTTGTAGGATCAGTGGACCCCTTCACTTGGGTTTATGGAGCCTACTTTGTGCAAGGATCTGAGGGGATCATTTACCAGTTCCAACTCCATTACTATTCATGAGATGGGTAGGCTAGGGGCGAGGGATTAGGGACTCCCTTGGTGCTTGTTGTGCCACAGGCTTGGGCTCAGGCCTCAGGCTCTGGGACACAAGCTGTCTGGCAAGGATGGTGGGTCTATTATCATACTGGGACCCTTCTGTCCCACAGTAGAACCCTTACTGTCAGGACCAGCTAATGGAAACAGTGTCTCTTGTTCCCTAAATCTGTTTTTTAACCTCAACAACCTCCTTGTTCTCTTTCATGTCTTCCTAAAAGAGAGGGAGAAGTTTCTTTTCTCATTTTAAAGATGTATTTCTTCGGACCTTCTTTGCCAAGAAGTGCAAAAATTGTGGTATACTTGCAGGGAGAAGAAACAAATGTTACTGAACTCTCCGTCACCACTTTGATCCTTAATTAGTCCAACTTTCAAGCATCTTTCTTTTCCTATCCCCCTGCAGGTGATGAGCATCCTGAGTAACCCCAGTGCTGTACCCTCGCAGCCCCAGCACGACTTCTCCATCTCCCCACTTCACAGCAGTCTGGAGAGCTCCAACCCCATCTCGGCCAGCTGCAGCCAGCGCTCTGACACCATCAAGAGCGTAGACAGCCTGGCTTCCTCCCAGTCGTACTGCCCTCCGACCTACAGTGCCACCAGCTACAGCGTGGATCCTGTCACTGCGGGCTACCAGTACAGCCAATATGGCCAGAGTAAGCAACCCATTCTTTATTTATTCTGTTTTTGTACACAGAGCTACTCTTTCCTCTACATCTTTTAAGACTGACAGTACATACAGAGCTTCCCTAAAGTATTTAATTCTTCCTGCATTTTTATTAATTTTTTTGTGTTGAAACTGCAAACTTCAATGTGTTTTATTAGGGTTTTAAGTGATAGACCAACAGAAAAGAGTCCAGCTCACAGTTACAGCTATAATTAACTTCTTCTCAACCTTTCTTAACTGAACACCCTCAGTTGAATTCCCTTACTGCCCCACAAGGTCCTATTCAGACAAACAAAAGCTTCCTGATACAAAGATGACCATTCAATCAGAGCACTGGTTATCAGTGAACCTTCAGTATAACTGCAGTGGAAAAAAACATTCACATATTCAATTGGCAGAATTAACAGATGTCAAACCCAATTGTACAAAATTTTCTTGAAAAACAAAACAAAAAAACAGCAAAAATGTTTTTTTTAACATTCTGAATAAATATGCATTAAACATAAAATAAAGTCCAGCATCAAACTAATCGCTCTGAGAAGATTCATCAGGCTTGTCGGTATACTAGTGAGATCCTTGTCCCTGGTGGTTTCCTGGCAGTTTTTTAAAGGATGGACGGAGAGATCTTAACTTGAGCCTGAGTGCATTAGATTCACCCGGCTTCTGTATTTCGATAGCACATATAACACTTGATGGTTCTGTCAGTTTTTCACATTAATCTTCACATAATAGCTCGTATTTAGTTGGATTGAAAGGGGTTATGAAGAGCAGTTTTAAAGCCTTGCTTCCCTGCAAAAGAAAAGCTTACTCACAGAATGATGCAGCAGCCATCTTGCTATTGTTGGTGTTGGGGAAAGAGGATGTTAAAGGATGTTAAAGGATGTGAACATAGATATTCAAGTGCTGTAGTATCTCTGTTAGATTTAGGTCTAGACTTTGACTGGAACATTGCCAAGCAAGAATATACTTTATTTTAAAATATTCTTTTATAACTGATGATTGGTATTCCAGAAGCCTGTCCCAGTCTCAAGAATTTTGCACTTACTAAAGTTTGTCTTGTAGAATTACCTTGTGCTTAGCTCTATCCGTCTTCCAGCAACCTTTATAGCTTCCCTTCCCTTTTAAGCTGTGGATCTCTGCAGCTATTTCAGAGTAACAATGGAGCTCTTGGTTACTTATTTGATCTTTGTTTTCCTTGTCTAGACTGTTGGTTTAGGTGGTTGTTAGATTTAGAGTTGTGTCATACTACTGAAGACAGGCTGGGTTCAATGGATTTTATGTAAGGGTTTAATATAAAAACGTGTTTTCTGATTTTCTGTTTTTAAAAGTTTTGCAAACCATGCGTAACTTTCATTCAATCTCACAACTGTTGGTTTATCACGAAGTAGTTGTAAAATATAATTAAATTATTGGTTTTAATGTGGGAAAATGCGGAAAAAATATATAAAGAAATAGGAATGCTTGTGCAAAAAGGTGATGCCCAGCTTCCAAGCAGCAGAGCCTCCTGACCTTTCCAACCCTGGATTGTGAAAGCAGACACGTGCTCTTGATAAAGACCCCTTAACCCCCTTTGCATGCTTCCACCTCCATCCTGGTACATAGCTACCTCAGTCACACCCCACTCCACTTGGATGGGAAAGGGAAGAGGGCCACTTCAAAGAGCGGCACGCCCCCGGGGCCCACAGTGTCCTCTTGCCCACCTCTCTTTCTCTCGTCTCCATCACACACACACATACGCGTCCCCCCTCAGGACAGGAAAGAGTTTGCTTTATTAGATTAGCATAATTGACTGATGCTGTCACAGCCATTCATGAGAGCTAAAATGAAGCACACTTCCCCAAACAAGTCAGCCAGCAGCAGCTATCTGACATTTGTTTGTTATTTACGTGGAGGTTCCAGTAGTGACGAGGCGCTTTGTGCATTGAGGATCTGCACGAGCAAACCCGTGCCAATCTGTCACGTTTCAGGGTGTGTGCGCTCAGCAGCAAGGAAACTGATGGCAGTGCGGATGTGATCTGATGTGAGGTTAATTAAGACGGTGATTGAGCACAGTGGATGGGTAATGAATGGAGGGGAGAGGAAAGAGCTGCTGTCTGACGATGAAAATGATCGGCCATGTGGAGTGTGGAGGGCATGAAATCGGAGATGCCAGTAGTAATGAAGACTGGCACACAGAACACACACGGGGACCCCTGTGACTGACAGCATGGAGACTCCACCAAGATGCACATGCTCGGTGCCAGCAGCGTGCCAACCTCAGACAAGTGACAAGGGAGCGGTTTTTATCTTTCACTCTAGCTGTCTGAATTGTTTTTTATTTGACTCAGTCTTATCTGCCACAACTTATTTCAGCCCTAATCAGAAGGATGAGAAGAGAGTGAGGGGGACGTGTTGTCACTCAGGTCTGCCACCTATTTCATCTGTTTGTTGTTGTTTTCTTCTCACCATTTTCTGTGCAGCTGCTGTGGACTACCTGGCCAAGAACGTGAGCTTGTCCACCCAGAGGAGGATGAAACTCGGGGACCACTCGGCGGTGCTGGGGCTGCTGCAAGTGGAGACGGGACAAGCTTACTAAAGAGGCCCCAGACGCATCCTCCTACTCCTGTCTCTCCATTTTGCCCGCTTTTGCCTCAGCTTGCTTCATGCTCTTCATCAAGATTGGACTCCAGGTCGCCTCTCTGCTGCCCCACCATAACATCGGAGAAAGTGACGCTTTTGGGGAACGCGAATGGTTCTTCAGGCAATTTCCAATCCTCAAAGCCTATTTGGCTACAAGGGCCCAAACAGGATCCCTAGGATGTCTGATAACCGTCAGCTAGGACTCCCTCTTTGTCATGGCTGCAGTCCAGTGCACATTTAGAGCCATCACCATGTACTTTGACCTTGCTGTTCATAGTAGTTAACAAAGCCAACATCATTTGAGTAACTCTTACTCTTTGTTCCTTTTTTGATATTGTTAAGCTTATTGTTGCTGTTATATGATTATGGTTAATGTGATTTTTGTTGTTGTTTGAATCCATTTGTATCTCTTTTATCTGTTTGATGTTAACGCGGGACAAAAAAAAAAAAACTCAGAGGACCCCGAGACGACAGGGAAGCGAGTGTGTGTTGTGTGTGCGTGTACATTCACATGTCGGCACATTTACATTAGAGGAGATGATTGTTTTCCAAGCTGCTGCTCCCTGAGCTCCAGTGCTCATGAGCGATTTGACCTTCCCACTTTCATATTCCTCTTGACATTCCTAAAGAACTTGGCCACTCTGTGGGAAGTCTGGCTGGATTGATTCAGCAGGGAATTTAAGCAGCATATTGGCGGCCAATACCCCCCTTTCCTCATAACCTCCATCCCATTCTTACCCACGGCCCGCAGGGACAGGGGGCATTGTTTGCAAAAAAAGGATTGGGGAAATTAATGTGTTTTGAAATATGGACCTTGCCAAGAGGGCTAACTCACTCAAACCACCAGCTCCCCTTCCCTTCTCCCAGGAAAGCTCATCTTCCAAGGAATCCTGTGTTTGGCTCAAACACTGTAAAGCTGATTAAATCACACAAATATAATGTCAAAGCTAATTCACAATGACCCTTTTCAAATAATAGCATGGAATTTCAGTTCCTTTACCCATTTTGTAAATGCACCTCTAGTTTGTTTCCACTTCCTAAGTATTTCAAGCATTCCTTCGAAACATTCCTCACGATTCGTTTTTAAAGAAATATATATAGATAAGCATTCCAGCATTTTCTGGTTCTGTTGTGAGATTAAGGAGAAGACAAGCTGTGCCATTCACATGCACTCTGGAAAATCACATAATCCAGTCTGCTGTGAAAGGGCACAGGTAACACCGCTGATTGGCCCCCCCACTTTGGTTTGGAACGGAGCCTCAGCCCATAATCCTCCAGTTTTGACAAATTTACCAAAATGTAAAAAAGCAGTTAAAAAAGTTGATATTGGTTGACATTGGTGTAGCACTCATAGTTGACTTTTGACATGACGGAGGACCAGTTTGAACGTGTTTATATTTGACTGATATCACTGTCTGCAGAGGATTCAGTTCTCTGTTGCCTTTAAAAACAGTGAAAAAATGTATATTTCCATGAGCAGATTGTGTAATGTTTGGTTATAAAGAGTATGTTTTATACTAAAATAATGAGTTGGAGGTCAGCAAGGGATCTGGAAAGTTAATGTTTTATTTGAGTTTCTTTAACCAATCTTTTTTTTTTTTTTTTTTTTTTTTTTTTAAGGTTTTTTTGTATTTAATTGGTTAAATTGTTTGAGCCAAAACGTTTTTGTCGTTGTTTTTTGGCACACATGAGAATGGATTTGTATAAATTAGTAAAGTATAAATTACATTGAAAAAGTTTAAACTACAACCGTGTAAGAGAGGATCAAACTAAGCTTGGATAAAGAAAGCAAAGCTTGGTTTCTCAGATGGACTTCCCCTGGACCACCCTGTATATTTGAAAAGTGGCAGGAAGAGAAATCTTTACCTGCCGGCGAGTTTCTACCAGATGGTTTCACACAGACTAATTATAAATGGACCACGGACCTAACACCGCCCAGATCCAGAGCCATTTTGGTTGTGGCACTGTTGATGGATGTGAGTGAAAGTAACCCCCCTCCCAAGGGTATGGGGTAAAACTGACGAGTCAGATTTTCATTTGTGGACCAATAAGACTTCACGAGAACAAAGCAACGCTGACTTCGCACTGAACAGCAGCAGCTACTGCTGCTCCACTTAGACACCTCACTCTTGTACATTTTAAACCTGAAGAATTTTAGGATTGTCTTTAGTGTATTGAGCCCATTTCTAACACTTGGATATTTAAGGCATACAGCTCCTTACTCCTCTTCCTCCTCCTCCTGTCTCTTTGAGCCCTAACCTGTTTTAGTTGCTTTCCGACATCTGTGCTTTGCTTTACTCCTCTTTCCGTTCCGCATGTGTGTATATTATCATGGTATAATTTATTCTGCTGTATGAAGTATTAGAGTAGTGGGAAACTTGTATTGGTATTTACTACCTTCAGCCTGTTGGTGTGTTTAATGTAACACTGGCGTAACTGTTATCAATTAAAGATCCAAAACTGACTTCCTGTGTGTTTGATTACAGAATAAATCCTGTTAGCTTTTTCATAGATCAATCTTCTTACTAATTAATATGCTCATGTATAAAACAAGAAAAATAAACTATCTGTAAGGCCTAGCTTTAGTGTATAAATTATCTGATCTTTATCATGTTCTAAAAATATTTAAATCTAGCCTCAAGTTTGAAAACATAAAGATGAAATAAAAATAAAAATTGAAAACCTTTGGAAAAACCACGCACACACACACACACACCCAAAACCCCTTGACAAATACAATGTAATCAGAAGTCTGCAGTTCTCTTCAGTACCTGTAGGGTACACTTTATTTTTTTAAATATAAATAAATAAGTGATGCACCAACATGAACAATGCCATCTTCAAATTATTTTTGTTACTTTTGTTTTATTTCAAAATACAACAAGTGTTTTGTTCTTTGTTTAAAGTGCTTATTCAGAAAGGTTTTATCTAACAAAAAAATGAATTGATTCCAACATTTTTCAAATTAATGCATCTCTGAATATTGTCTGATTTTTAATAAACTCAAAAGAAAGTACAAAAAATTAAAACATGCTGTTTGTTGATTCATTTTCATGCTGAATTTTTTTTTTTAGGTTTTGATGCATGTAATGAAAGGAAACTAACTCAGCTTTTGAATGAATTAGTGAATCACCTTTCATTGTCAATTGCATATTTATCAATAGTTGTATGCATCACTGATGCAAACCAGGTGAAGAGTATCCACTCTGGGCTAAAATATTATTTTTACTGCTTTTCTTCTCATCTGAAACCTTGAAACATGATCTTGTGAAAAAACAACAAAAAGAAAAACAAAGCTATTTATTTCTTGTACAGTTCTGCAAACTAAAATGAGCTTCTAAAGGAATTATTTCCCTAAGGAATAATTGCACCTCTTTGTGACTTATGCAACAAGCCATTGACAAATCGTATATCTTTCCGCAAAGCTTGTGTGATTGTATGTCCTCCTTGTGCGATCAACTGCAATTGTGGCTTTTTGGAGTGCTGTTGATGTGATTAGCGAGTGATGAGAGCTTTGACGTCTGAGACAGAGAGACACAGACGGAGTGTGCGTCTCAGTGCAGCTGTAGGAAGTAATTCATTCTGCCTGTTGACCAGCAATGCTCGTCTCAGCCTGCTGCTGGCCAGGGAATGCAGCCTGCAAATCTCTGTGGTATGGTGTGAATGTAGGGGGAACTAACCGGTACGGTATGGCAGCATCCGCTGTGTTTTATATTACATGACAGAACACTGGAGCACATTTAGTCTTTTACCAACAGCACTGCTGGAGACATGTCAAACACGCCTTAGGTATGTTCTTTTAGTCCTGGCTTACTTTGAGAACATTTCATCATGCTTGATGTGACAGCAGACATTATATTGTGTAAAACATCACGGGTACAAAGGAATACTATTTACAAATAAAAATCTGTCTGCATTTGGATTCATCCACGTAATTTTTAACACCACTACAAAAAGATCCAGTTAAACTACCTGCATTTATCTTCCTGGTAAACTGTGTTTTTCAGTCATATAAATCCCCAATAAAAGACATTAAAGTTTGTTGTTTTTCATCTATGATCAGCATTCCCACAGCATTATACTGTTATCTCCACGTTTCTCACTGAAGGTGGGGATTTAAAGGGAATATATAACGTTAAACTTATTTTTTTTACCCCACACTTGGCATTAGGGCCAATAAATTAAATCTTGGTCTCATCTGAATTGGTTGCAAAATATTTTATTTAGGCCCATCAATGTAAAAGCCGCTGATGAAAAATGTATGTTATACATTAACTATTATGTTCGGTTCATAATTACACACTACTTTGTCTTGGTCTCACACATATAATACATAATATTTCAATAAAACAAAATAATGTTTATGTTTTAAGCATGACAAAATGTAAAAACGTTCAAGATAAGTATTAACAAAAGGCATTCTAACTGATGAAATTCACAGAAAAATAAATAACAATACTAACTATTACCAATTAGCAGGATTAAATGTTTTTATTAAAAACATAGTTATAATATTATTGGGAAAAACTGTTAAAAGAAGCTGATCTAAATAACCAGTTTATTGAAAAAACACACAGAACATAAAACATCCTGTTTAGATTGATATAAACTGTCATGTCATTTTTAGATTTTAGTGTTGATTAAAAACAAATGTATATCTAAAAAGTGTTTTGTGGCAACGTCAATCGGAATCCAAACCAGTCAGTAAATCCAGAAGGTAAAAACAGATCTCAGCACATTAAATGCCTATTGTTAGGAGTCTCTCTACCACCGCTGTGTCATCCCTCATATATTTCTCTAAAAGTTTGTGTTCTGGTTGTCCAGATTAGACCTTGGCTATGTGCTATGGTTGTCCCTTTTGCTCCTGCTAGTCTGTTGGTGAATTTTGTCTCCCTCCGGTGTGCTGTCACTCGGACTGGGTGAGGTGGAGGCTCAGGCCGTGGGGTTTTTTGTGGGAGAGCTTTGTGACACTTCCCTCATCTCCTCCTTTGATCCCCTAATTGATTGACTACAGGAGCAGGGGATAAACAGAGCCCACAAGAGCCCATTCCACTCGCCTCTCTGGAGTGCTTTAGATAAAACAGAGAAGGCCCGAGTCCTTCGTTTTCCATTTTTTTCCGTCCCTATACGGACACACGGCCATTGAAGGTGGCTCCATGTCATGGTGGCTTAGCTGTGGGCTGCGTCCTCAGGCCCAGAGCTTGCGTCCTGCCCCCTGAGCATAAATGGCCTGCGGTAATGGGTTTGTTTAGATCACAGGGATGGAAATGAAGCTACGAGGTTCGGCGTAGAGACCAGGAGGCCCTATCTCTCAGGAGGTGCCAGCAGGGGAGTCGCCATGACTTCAGCTTGGTCATACTCACTTTCTCAAATGAAGTGAAGGCCCTGATTCAGATCTGATTTAGGACCAGGCTGAAAGAACCTCGAGTATCAGGACAGCCAGAAGAAGGTAGAACACAAATAGAAAGGCTCAAAACATTTAAATTTTAAAAAGAAAGCAGTGTTTGAAAATACAACTTTAACACCATTTCCTCAAGATATGATAATTATATTCTAATTTTACAAATTTGTCTCCAGAAAGAGTTCAGAGCCGTGTGCAGGTATGCTAAGAAATGATTAAGAGATGCTCCGGGGGTCTCGGTTTTATTCTTTGAGATTATGTGTCACAGGGAGTAAAAAGCTCCCAGCTGTCGCCATGAAAGTACTTACAGTATAATAATCCCCCAAATCCTGTAATTATGCCAGCATACGCTGTGTACCTGAGCCTCAGCTTTGTGCTCGTCACCTCGAGGATCCCCCTGACACAGACACAGACGCGCAGCCTGCCGTGCATACATCTCCCTTCCAACGACAGCGCTTGTGCTGGGAGGGAATCTTATTTTCAGAATATTTCAGGTATTTTGAATTTCATGGTTACCCCTCTCAGGTATTATAGACAGATAATCTGTCCCATAGAAGTAAAAAAAAGGACCTCAAACAAAGATTGTTCCATACTGATGTTACTTGATTGGATGATGAGATTTTTGTAAATCTTTTTTACATCCGATCTCTTAGCTAATACTTTATAATGTCAGTTTAGTCATCTGTAGTGCCTTGCAAAAGTATTCATACCCTTTAAACTTTTACACAGCCACAAACTTCTGTGCATTTTATTAGGATATATGTTACACCAATACACAGTATTTTACTTATATAGGTAACTAGCCAATAAAAGGTAGGGTAATGCGTAATAATTAATATTGTCCATGAGGTATTTTCAACCAACTAAATAATTGAAATTGCAGGAGTGAAAGATTTTGCATTTGGAATGACACATTATCAATTAATTCAGGCACCATAAAGTGAAGGAGGCAGCATGGATGTTCAAAAACAGTTTTTAGACTCTTAAAATCTCCTTGTAACAGTTGAGATACAGTCTGATTTCCTCTATAAAAGTTTAGGATATGTAGATAGTTGAATAAGTAAAATTCTAAAATTGCAGCTTGCCTTCTTATTTTTTACTCTGATGCCATTAAGTAAAATCCATGATACAACTTCCCATCAGAAACCATTTAAGCAATAGAAAAAGGTTCTTTAATGAGATGATACTGAAATAAAACACTCAGTTAGTGCTGTAGCTGAATGAAAAAATAATCATCCTGCATTTGGGAAAATTTGGGTTCAGATATTTTTTCCTCCCCTGCCACATGCTGCCATGCTCTTTTGCAAGGTGTTCAGCTCTAGTCTAAAGCACTCCGAATGGCCAATATGACTCAAATTTCAGTTACATTCGCTGTTTAACATAAATGGTGGAAGACTAACACAGAGTATTCCCCGAAACACACCATCACCATGGTGAAACATGGTGGCGGCTGCATAATGTCATGGAAATGTTTTTATATAGTAGAGACGGAGAAGCTTGTCAGAGTTGATTTGAAGATAAATAGAACTAAATAAAGGACAAGCCCTTGAAGAAAATGTTTCAGAGGCTGGAAAAGACTTGAGACTTCGCCCAAAATGTACAGCCAATCAACCAATAAAGAAAAAGTCACTCTTCAAAGCATCAACAATAGCTGGATCTCTGTAAGCCTGATGGAAACTCCATTAAATATCAAATACTCTTCTTGCCCAAATAAAGAAAATACCAATTTGGAGCATTCCTGAATTCACCAACAATAAGAAGCCTTTACATTTCTTTACATGGATAGAAAAGAGCATAACTCACTTTGGACACATTTTTACTGACAACAAAATTATTACTGTTTACACAATTGTTGTGGGGATATCAGATTTTTAGTAAATGTTAGTAACCCTAACCCTTTCAATATTCACAACTAAGATCAGTAATTCAAGATAAAATAAATACTCAACCAATAAATCTGGAACTTACACTTATCATCTCAAAATATGTACATACTACACCTAACAAAAATCAATTCAAAATTATATCTTAGAATCTTAGAATAGACAGTACACGATCTTTATCAATCACAAAATGGCAGCAAGCTTTTGCATCTCATCCTAATGACAATTTCTGGAAGCAAACATACACTAAGACCAAGAATTCTAATTTACAACTCAGAATTTAAATTATTGTACAGATATCACTATATAGGTTACAAAAGATTAAAAATAGGATTTACTTTAGGCATATAATCAAATTGCACATAAGGAAACAATGATAGTTATATTTTTGCAATGGCAATGTACAGCAGTGCCAACATTCTGTTTCAGATGTGTTGTGAATTTAATATATTGCTATTATAAACTCCCTCTTTTTGCATAAAAACAAAGAAATGTACTGCCAGCGCTACAATTGAATACAACAAACATGGAAGAAGCTGCTCCGGTTACATGAGATCCAAGTAAAAATGTTCCGGCACGTATGTAAAAACCAGTACTGATTGCCACTCTAAACACACCATTCTTGAAGTCCGACGCAGTAGCCGCATCATAGTGTGGATATAACTTTCATCGGTAGGGGGAGGATATTCACAAATGCTCTCTAGCCTGATTGGGTTTAAGCAGTTGTAATTGTAGCAGAGGGCGGCCCCTTATAGCATTGACTTAGTGGGCTGAATACACTTGCACGCCACACTTTAAATATTTCGTATTTGTAAAGTATTTTAAAAACCGTGTATAATTATCCTTCTTCTTCACAATCAACCACTATGTAGTTTTGGTCAATCACATAAAATCTCACTAAACACAATAAAAAAATCTTTGGTTTAAACATGACAAAATGTGAAAAAGTTGAGGTGGAATAAATATTTTTGCTTTATAACTTCTGCAGTATTAAACACCTCCCTCAGAGCAGCCGTTATTAAAAAACAAAAGGAGTGGGAATAAAGTCAGACTAAAGTTATGAATCTAAGATAAGAATCGCTGTGAAGCCCAGCTCAATTCAAAAATCTGAGCTGCATTCTCAAACTAATTAGTATTAATAACAAAAATGGAAATGAGTGCAGAGGCAACCCTAAGTAAAGAACAAGCTGGGTGCATTCAGTCAGGAGATTCATATACAAGCCCCTTTCTCAGGAGAAGTGGGCTCCAAACAGGCGTGACGGCAGGGCATAGACCGCCATACACAGAGACAATTTTTCTAGATAATAGCCTATCACGCAGGATACAATTTAAATTAAAAAATGCAATTTTCACCTTGAAATGAACAAATGATTACAATTTCTATACAAATTAAGGCATCCAGGCTGCGCCTCAGTACTGTGCCAAGGCCATGAAACCTGACATAATTACCATGAAATACATTTTCAAATATTTGTATTTTGTCCATCGCTTTAAAACATGCCACTCTGCCTTTTGCTGGTTTGTGATCTCACCTTCTGGGGGAAATACATAAAAAAAGGAGAGAAAATCATCAGAGATGAAAAGCTCTTCAACAGGAGAGATAAAATGTAGAAGAGAGAAGAAAAAAAAAACAACCTCCCATACACAGGGTAAATCGGCGCAGCTCAGCACAGCGGCCCCCAGAGCTATCTCTAAAAGCCAAATTACTGCTCCTTATCTAAGGAATCATATCTAGCAGTTATCTGCTCCTGAGATAGGCTCCCTCTCTCTCTCCTGTGCCTCGCACTCATCGCCAGAAAAGCTATTTATTCGTGATTACAGACACCCTTTGAATAAAAGATGTTTGTGTTTGAGATCCGAAGTTTTGACGGATTCTGAACTCCTCAGATTCTTCAGAGAGGGGAGGATTGAAGGCAGAACACCTTATTTGGGCGAGGTTGCTTGGAGGTGGTCTTCTGTTGAGGGAGAGAGAGAGAGAGGGATGAAAGTGTAGCCGATGGGAAATAAGAGACAAGACCCAAAACTTCTCTGACGCTTAATATCACACACGCTTTCAGAGAGGATTCATACTGAGGCGAGGTGTCGAATTGACTTTAAATGCTGAACTTTGTGTTTGAGGGACATAGAGGCAGGAAGTTCCTGCATGTGTTCTTTTAAAGGGAGGCATCAAATGTTTGAAGTTTCTCAGTGATAAGTAAAGGTGGGGAAAATTTACAAGTTAAAAAAATGAAGCTCTGTTACATCAGTGCATCATAAAAGTGCTATTTAAAGCTTGTTCTTACACATATCTCAAAGTTCCCAACTTTTAGAGACTCAGGTTTCTAAATGTTACCATTCAGTTTTATTCTGGACATTAGAGTAGAAAACATTAACAGTGGTTCGCAAGACCATATTTTGCTGCAGTGCCGCTGTAACTATTTAGGGGTAAGTCTTCTTATTTTGTACTCCTAGAGACTAGAATTTGCATTTTTTGAGTAAAATTATCTCAAGCTAATTTAGATAAACTATAGATAATCTGAGAAAAGATTATCTATAGAATTAAAATCCGTACTAGATCATTTTAACACAAATACAAGTCTCACCGTCGTATCTGCTGACTAAAAAACATCATAACAGCACAATATTGCCATCACCATGCTTAAAAGTGTGGATAGTGTGTTCAGGGGTGAAGTGAACACAACGTTTTAGACTTAGACGAAGAGAGTAAATGTTCTTTGGATCAGATCCCCTTCCGGTTTGCTGCGTCTCCTTCAAGGCTTGTGTTAAATTTCAAATGGGATTCTTTTACAAAAATGAATACAAGAAAAGTATTTGTGCTCCTCTGTTCTGTTACATAAAATTTAAATCAACTTTCCCTCATTGAGTTTTAATATTTCTATATTCCACAAACTATAAAACAACACAATGCTGACATGTGCAAGTTTTCAGAGCAGTGAAGAAATGTTTCAAAAACAATTTACTATTATTTTTCTTGATTGAAATGAACTCTTATTATCTTTAACAACGTCAAATGGGCTACACTAAGTTTCATTTAATAAGATTAATTCTTATTTTTGATATTTTTTACCTGTTTGTAAAAATTCAAGAAGTTAAATTAAAGGTAAAATATAATTTATGAAGTGGTTAGTGTAAAAATGTTATATTTTCTGAATGTATGGTATTTCTTTGTTCTCTGGATTTCAGAATGAGGAATAAAGTTTGAAAAGTCTTAGATTTTTCAATACTTTGTCCTGTTGTTTGATAATAACTGAGTTCTGAAGATTCGAAAGCAAATTTGACATTTTCTAGACCTTTCAAGATTGCAAAGACATCCTGTAAAAGCTGATAACTCTAATATTTAGGATGTTATGATGATTTGTGTTTAAAAGCACTTTCACTTTCATTTTGGGATTTTACTTAAAAAATACAAAATAGAAAAAAAAAACATAAATTGGAAAGATCTTCAACTACAAACAGTAACTGTTAGAAAATACGGCAACTTCATCTTACAAAAAGCAGCCATCAGGGACAATTTGTTAATCTTAAAGCACCTCCTTTCTCCCTCCTGTTCACCTCCTTTTTCTTTCCCTTCCATCTGTTGAAGTCTCTCAGCCAGAGAGGCGCACATCAGATTTCAATAGTTGACCTCTTAATGCTGAGGTCAGTGCTGCACCGGCAACGATTTCACACTCAGGATGAAAGGGAAATGAACACTGAGGACGCTGGGGGGTGACATGGGGCCCTGACCACGCCAGCCATGCCACTCGAACCGCTTCACTGCACCAGACTGGGAACTGCAGTGCAGCCACGGAGGAGGTGCACAGATTGAGGTTTGGATAAAGTCACTGACCTACAACAGATTTCCACTGACTGGCAAGGTAGCTTAGAGATAAAGAACAGGCCCATCTAGATAAGTAATAATGTAGTGGCAATTTCTAATTGCTTTATTAACATGTCACCTCACAAGTTTCAATATTTTTCCCCCACAAGTATTTCTTAGGTGATATCATTTTTAGTGCTGGTTAAAGAAATACACCTTAAAGGTGAAGTTGGGACTTTTTCTAAAATCAGAAATAGTTTCCAGCATTGAAAGAGGCTCTTATTCTTCTCCAATGACATGGCCATGTGGAAAGTTGGATGGAGGAGTAGAAATTTTCATTTCAAAGTTGAGGAGACTCACAATGGGTCAGGGACAGTAATGTATTACACAAAGCGGGGTGAAAGCACAACCATGTCCTTTTCAGAGAATGCAAGGTCATAAAATTTCTTATGTGACAAAAAGTGAAAGGCATTTTTCTTATTCTACAAACAACAATAACACCATCGAAATAATATTAATATCCATATACTTATTAAGACTCCCAAATTTTTGAAAAAAACATTCTGTTTTTAATTATTAGTTATTACTATTAATATTTCTGGGTTATATTAGAGGAGTAGAACCACTGACTTTATTGGTATTTTATGTCACTCATCAACAAAAATTAGTGTATAACTTTGAAGAGGAAGAAAAAGTATTCTTTTCTTGCATTACATATTTTTACTTAGCTTTAAATGTTCATTTTTATCAAGTAAAATATGAAAAGTATCTTTTGGATATGTAATCAGCCCCCTTGAGTACTTTGTAAGAGACATCTTTTACTGCATTTACAGCTGCACGTCTTTTGAGGAGTGTCTCAACCCGATTTGCAGCAACTACATTTTTGATCAGTCTTCTTTCCAAAACAGGTCAAGCTCAGTCAGACCAGAAATCTGTGAATATTGTAATCTTGCAACTAATTGTTTGTTGTTTCTAAGTCTGAACTTTAATTGGGCCATTTTAACACATCAGTATACTTTAATCTAAACCTTTCCACGGTAGGTGACACTTTGTTCCGGTCTCAAGTCTTTTGGATCTTCCACTTTTTTTTATTTCTTTGCAACTTTCTGTTGAAATCTATTCAGTTTCTCCTGAACGGCTTTCCTGTTTCTGAAAGAAAAAAAAAATCACTGCATGATTCTGCCAATTCCATGCTTCAACTGGGAGACTGCTGTAATGTTTACTGTTAGTTTTCTTCTACGCATTATATTATGCAGCTGTTAGCCTTATCGACCAGAGAACCTTCCTGCAAAAGCTGCTACTTTTCTCCATGTGGCTTCTGGCAAACTTTAAAGAACATTTCTCAGAGTTTTCCTTCATCAGAATTCAGATTTGTTGAGAGCATGACTTATAGTTTTTATGTCAAGAGATTCTCCAGCCTGAGCTTTGGATCTCTGCAGTTCCTCCAGAGTTACAATTGGTAAATCATGGGTGTTTATTTTTTGTCATCGCCTGCCTTTTCAGATTTGAAGGAGGGCCTAGTGGTAAAACATAAAACGGTTCTGTGTGTATGAATACTTTTCAAGGCACTGTGTGCTGTGTAAATAGAAATACAAAAAGATGGTTAAATAAATCAACTCATACAGTATGTCAGTAAATAACAAAATAGTATTAAGTATTACTATTTATATATTCTATACCATAGGGGGCATCCTAGATATAAAACTGTGTCTTCATATTGCTCAAAAATTAAAACTTATATACCACGTTACTTTAAAGTACAAACTCCAGGCTTCACCTCAAATTGAATATAAGGTTATTCTCATGTCTATCCAATCCAAAGTGAAGGAGCACTGTTATTATTCAGGAGCTGTGCCACCTCAGTCAGCCTATATCCATACATTATCCCCATGGCACTGTAGGCTGCAGCAGAGACACACTCGGGGAAGGAAGGATTTTATTTGACAGATAAAAAGCAGGGCTCTTTTAATCAAGACATGCTTTTTTTGTTTGAATGCTATAAAATAAACATCCAGATGCAGAAATTTTTTGTTTGCTATTTTCTTATTATGAAAACATATGCACCAAGAGCAGAAGTTTAACCATTAACTGTCATCCAGAGGCAGATTTGTTCTCAGCCTTTACAAGTAATTTAATTTCATTCAATTACATCACTTCATTAAGTGGGTGACGATGAAACTCAAATAAACTTCAACAAGCTGCTGATTTCTGATGTAGGATGTGAAGAAAAAAAAAGCAAGCAGAAACAGATAGGAATCAGTCTCAGTAATTCTGAAGGAAGGTTAGAGGGGCTCTACTGCTTCATGTTACTCACATGTGAGCTACTGAGCCCTGACAGACTGCTCCTATTTACCAATGAGCCGAGGCCCTTTTTAAGGTGCCCTGATCCTTGGCGCCTGCCTGCCTGCCTGAGTGCCCACCTTCTCAGAAACAAGCTGCTCGTTCCTTGTGCATTTCCCAAGGACCGTTATTGAATGAACAGTGAGACAAGGCCCACAGTGAATGGACAGTTTGGTTACACCGCCATGAGGCTCGAGCTCCTCGGAGTAATGTAGCGCTTAAGTACCTGTCAGCTTCATAAAGGGGGGAGTAGACGGAGTAAATGTGTGTGTAAATAGAGTGTCAGATCAGGACCCCAGGGAGTGGAGGTGGGGGGAGTATGCACGTGTGTGTTAGTGTGTTTGTGCACCCCGTTTGTTCCCCAATGCATACGTGACGCATGTGTGTATCAGCGCGTCCATGCTTGTGAGTGTCACCGTAATGATCATTTAACCCCGCTCAGCATTCCCCAGGGCTCCTCGTCCCTCCTTTTCGACTTCACAGTGCTGCAGGCTCTCTGCCTCTTCTGTCTGCTTCTCACGGCTGGGCACAGTCGGGGAGCACCTCCTTATTCATTCATGAGAGAGGCACCGGATAAATAAAAAGGTTCATTACTGCGCTAAAGTGTTACTAATGACATGTACCTGCCACTGAGCACCTCCGAAAATCTAATGTGACACACCAGAATGGAAAATCTATTCTGCTGCACCGAGGCCTCCAATGGTGCCTTCACATATACTCTATGGAAATTTCCCTCCGCTTGCCCTCCAATTGTGTCTCTCTAAAACCAATATTTACAATCCCACAGCCATTATGTCCTACTACGCCCTCTGCGCCTGCTGTTGCGACCTTCATATTAGCTGAAAATTGGACTTTGGCTAACTTAGCGAGGGGAGAGAAGCCTCTTCTTGCAGAAACCAGGGGGCGCAGTATGATGAAACATAGGGTGTCTGTCCTTCAAATCACTGCTGCCCCAAACTCAAACTGACAACAAAGTCAGAAAGGCTCCACCGTGCAGCATACCATTATCCAGTGTTCCCAAGTGAAAGTCGCTTGAAGCTAAATGCCAATAAGCCATTAGCCGATTCCATGATTGTCTCAGTTTATGTCATGGATGCACTGATAGTCTAGGATTTTGTCTTTGCTACAAAACCTAACTGGAGGAAGAGGCCTCTAGAGCTTAAACACTCAAGTGTATTTGATGCACAATTTAATAAAGCCAATATTAAAGTAAGCTCAAATTGCTCATCTAAATAAGGGTATTGTTTTAAGATGTTCACTAATTTAATTTAAATAATGTTATGAATTACAAATCAGAATCTGACATATTGAAAATACGACCATTAAAAATAAATTAGAAATGAATTAAAATGGCAAAAAAAATTTAAAAGCCAGGCTGGGTTAAAAACTTATGAGTAGTTGCAGTTGCTGTCCTAAGAATATATTTATGAATCAAACCTTAATACATCTTTAAAATGATTCTAAAGTGTGATAGAAAGCAGGTGCTCCAGAATATTTGTTATTCTTCTTATGTCCCACCTTCCTCCCATAGAGCCCTGTGGGGAGCCTAAGTCACTCCCTTCTACTGTACATCCGGTCCATGGGTCCCCTACTGTCAAAAAATATGAATGAGAGTCAATGGAAAATAAGAGTTCATTTCAGATCCAATTTAAAACGTGCCATGGATTTAACATATGATGTCTGTGACTTTTAAAGACACATTTTGATGCAGAAAAAGCGCTAATTTTCGAACGCCAGCAAAGCTTAGGCTACTTTAGGTTTTGTGTGAAAACAAGACAAATGGTTGTGGGTTTAGCAAGCTTTGCATCTTTCTTCCAGTATGAAGGAAGGGGAATTAAATATGGAGATAACCACCATAATTCTGCCCACGTGGAAAGTGGATTTGCTGTAGAGAGCAAATAAATTACAAATCCCATGATAAAAACACAGAAAATCCACATAATCATCAGTTATCATTTAAATTGAAGAACAGCATATGTGTGATTAAAGGCATAAGGTAAAACAGACCAGAAAATTATTTGTATCACTCCTTTGACATTCATTCTTTTTTCTTCCTGCTGAAGGATCCAAGGCCACCTGGAAGGGGAGGAAACTTAGGCTCCCTATGCAATTCAAAGTTTTTTTGCCTATAGAATTCATTTTTCTGCCTTTTTGGCATTCAATCAATGTGCATGCGCATCGTGAAAACCTGTGAAGATGGGGCTGTGAAGATAGGCCACTCCATGTCTTCCTTCTAAAGGTTTTCATATTGGAAGAGAGCATCAGTCGGAGCAAACTTCTGCTAAAACGTCAGCAATTCCCTGGCTGCTGCTATCATCTTTGACTCGTGACACCACAGGTGATGCGCATGCACAATTGTTGAGGTTGGGCTAGTGGGTGCTAGGGGATGTGAAATATATGGGATGGGAGGGGCCTTGGTGAATTGGATTCAGAAAATCTCTCCCCATCAAAAAATCCAGGCAGCAGCTTTAACATCTTACCTGCAGACAACTCTTATGTTGGCTATGTTTAGTATCAATCCAGACTTGTTGGTCCCAGAGGCTAAAGCTAACGGCTGGTCCAAGAGTGCCTAAAACGGCAATGACTTAACCAACATCATAGCAGCTTGTGATAAAACTGTGTTCCCTGTCCCAACATTTGCACAGGGTGGTGATTTACACAAAAACAAAGGATTGTTTACACTGGAAATTAAGTTAGGAGGCAGTGCAACACCAATGATTGTCCCGGGTGAAACAAGTACTCAAAACAGATCACATAAAACAGATCTGGGTATTTTATGGCCTGTGATGCTCTGCAAACGATCTAATATTAACCATCCATAAAGTGCTATATGCTGCTTTTACTAAAAAAAACAGCTTTTACTTTGAAGTAGATTTTTTTCAAATTCAAATTCAAAAATACTTTATTGATCCCAGAGGGAAATTAAGTGTTTTTTGTCTGGTTTGGTAGTTAGGTTAGCATCTTCCTGTTTGTTCGTATGTTATCTTATGGTGCTTAAGCCTGTGAATATTCTCATTCATTCAGGTCATGGTTATCTCAAGGAAATTTCAATCAAACGCAACTGGACTTGGTAATTTGTCTTGGAAGACGTTTCACCTCTTATCTCTTATCCATGGTGCTTATGGTGCTTTCTATTTACTACGGAGGTCAGAACTCTGTGCTGGGTTTCACTTCACGCCCAAGTAAAGAGTGTTCCAGCTAACGTTGTCAGATAAGTCGTTATTCCAAAATGGCGACGCCCGGGTGGCCGTAGTTGTAGCTCCTCCTACAAACATCGTTTTAAACTGTACTTTCAAAATGCATCACCAAATTTTATTTTGTTAAGATTGGTGTTGCTTAGATTTCAGACGCAGTCTTACAAGTGTGTCTTGTAAAATAGAATTTTTTCCACCACAGCTAGTATTGTTGATGTGAGGAGAAGCCAAATTAAAAGTCAAAGTTGGAGCAAAAAAAAAAACTCAGACTTTCTGAGTGGGAAGTCAGACCTCAGAGGGTGTTCCAGTAGATTTTTCCCACATGGAAGTCAGAATTTCTGAGTTCAGAGTACAAATAGAACGCACCATTATACTCAAATGAAGGACTGATTTCAAATTTCTAACTATATACAGATTACTGTAAGTAAGGGCTTCTTAAGTACTGTATATCAGCAGCCTAGTGTCTGTAAATTGGAGAATAGTGTTTGAACTGCAGTATTTTCAAGATGTTGTTAGTCATTAATTTGGGTTAATTTCTATTATAAAGACAAGGTGTTCAGGTGGAGAAAAAAAAAAACTTTTTCTTTCTTCACCTTGACATGTTTCGACCGCGTCCTGCAGTCTTCCTCAGAATCCTGGACGCAGTCGAAACATGTCAAGGTAAAGAAAGAAAAAGTTTGTTGTTTTTTTTTCTCCACCTGAAAACCTTGTCTTTATAAAATAAATTAACCCAAATTAATCATTAAGAAGACAAAATGAACATTTTTGAACTGTTGTTAGTCATGTTGTTCTCATGCTTTAGAGCTTGAATTAACATTATCATACTAAACATACACTGGCACATATGAACGTGCATATTATTTTTTTAATGTTTTTGTGACATTTCCAATAAGAAAAGCCTATTTTGTCAGTATAAATAATTATCTATTATTATTTTATCTTAATGACTGCTGATAAAATGTATGTATTCGTCCCCCATTTTCAACCAGGATGAAAGACTTACAGTCAGCTGTCTTTAGTTGTCCTCCATCCTGCGCAGAAAAAAACTTGTTGCGTCTTTAAAAGCTTGACATGTAATTGAATCTCAGCTCCCATCAGCATCTCAGCAGAGTTCTCACATGACTGTTTGCTCAACATGTCTGCCCATTTCCACAGATTAATTCATACGAAGCCAAATTCAATGTTCTGCCTTGTTTGTCACGTCACACCCAGACCCCTGCAGTCGTTGGTCCACAATTAGTATGAATGTCTGCAGATTTCTGATTTAAAAAAAAACGTTTTAATGAGAAAAGCCAACATTTTGATGGTGATTTGAACTCTGCATATTGATCGGATAAAGATTTTGTCAGTCATGTAAATTATTTCATTATGCATTAAGGTGTTTGAAGAAGTGTTTAAATTTTTATTTTGTGTTTGATGAACATTTGGTATGATACTGCATATAATGTGCTGTGTTTAGTGTAATCACAATAACTAACAATAACATCTCGAGTGAAAGCTGAAAATGAAGCTGTTTAACGAACCCAGTGAATTTGAAGGCTACATATGTATGCAAAATACAAATATGACAAAGTTTCTTTATGACTATATTAGTTTTTTTTAAGCTCCCTGCTTAAATTACACCGCTAATAGCAACACATGTGCCATTAAGAAAGTTTATCTGCAAACCCTAGCCAATCTATTTAGGGATCAAAGTTTAAAAGTGGGAAAACACATATCATGTGAATAACTTAAAACACATAGGCAGGACGGAGGTCATCACAACCAAATAGTTATTGAGTCCTACCTCATACCCACCTTGTTTCTTGTTACTTCGCTCAATCTTGCCATGACATCAAACTATTGTACATAATCGCACCTTGATGGTGGAGTTTGGCAGTTCCTTACCCAGTTTTAATCCTCCTACACAGCTGTTTATATTTCAGTTAATGACTGTGTTTCAACGTATATGTGACACGGATGATCATTAGGACCTGTTTGGTGTACTAACTCGATCATATACCTGACTATAATGATTCGAAATCCCTGATTTTATGCAAGTGTAAGAATTTATCCTGGTTCAAAGGCAAACTTAACGCTAAATATTGATTTGATGTAGATATTTATTTTGTTTGCATCCGCTCTTTAAATGTAGTTTTCTTTTCAAATACACCAATTTTTTGCTGGAACATTGTCTTTTGGTTGCCTTCACACAGCAAGAAAAGTAACGGAGGATCCTGATAAATGTCTGCCGGAGTTGTATCCAGATACAACGTAAACAGTGTGGTGGGCATACATATTTTATTCCCCCAAACAAAGTAATTCTTGCAAAGAGGGCAAACAAAATGGTAGAACTCTTCACAGCGCTCATCTTCATGATGTGTGCTATTCTGCACACATACACTTAAGAGGCATTGATAAAGAAGCTGAATGGAAGATAGAAGCGAAACCAAAGGAGTGTGAAGCAGCCTTTGATATAAGATATATATGTTATCAGTGTATGCGCTCACAGCTTTCCCTCTCCCCCTACTTCCCACCACCTTGTCCGCAACTTGACCTGACATTTTTAACACAAACAGCCTAGTGCAATAAGTCCGCTCTTGTTACTGGGGCATCAGGCAATAATAAACAGGTAAAAGTTATCCGCACAGACTCTGCATGCTTACTTTTAGATATGAAGGTCAAAACACAAATTCTGGGAAATTACTTGGGTTTTTTTGGTCTGTTTGAAAGTGGCTATACAGTGCTTGACTGGTTCAAGTCCTAAAAAAGGGACTTCTTTGTGTCAATGGTTAATTTAACATTATAGTTGACAAAAATCACAGATGGCGTTCCTCAAAGTTCTGTCTTGGAACCCTTCGTATTTAATATTGACAGGCTTCCATTAGCTCAGATTATAACAAATAACAAGCTAAGTGACTATCAACTCATTTAAGATCTAAGTAGATACAAAGAAAAAAATGTGTGGATGTACCATAATTTTCTTCTGCTGAATAGACACTAAACTGAAATAATTTTTTAGGAGCAAAAGAGTAATTGTCAACAGTCAGCAAACAGCTCCAGTTAATACAGCTGTAAACCATTAATCACCAAAATCTAAGTATAGTGATGGACTAACCTGAACCTCCAGAGACACATAAATACAATTAAAAAGTCAGTCTTCTATCACCCGTAGAACATTTCCACGGTAAAAGCACTATTGTCCCAACAAGATCTAGAGTAATGCATGGATGAATTTCTCTAGCTCTTTTGGGGATATTTAGTTGAAAGTCAATCAGACAGCTGCAGCTGATCCAGAATGCTGCTGCTCACATCATCACTAGAACCAGGAAAGTAAAACTCATCATCCCAGTTCTGAGCTCACTACACTAACTACCTGTTGCTCAAAGAATATAATTTAAAATTGTTTTATTAGTTAAATAATCAGTGAATGGCTTAGTACCATAACACATTAATCAACAAACATTGTCCACCCACTGCGTAATGTGACGTCAGAGGGACGTCTTTTCTATGTTATTTTTGCACGTCCAATTTTGGTTCAGTGAAGGGGTTGTTTTGTAACACCAGGTCTACTATACATCCATGGGACCTCGGCTGTTTCTCAATGTCAAGGCGCCTCGCCTAGCAGTGCCTGGGTAGGCGAAGCGCCTTGCTTATGAGGACACATCCTTCCGTGGTCAAAGAAAATGGTTTGGAACAGACTTGTCTTACGTGACCGCGGCTGCCGGCTTACGTGCTCTGTTTACGTCCCGCCCATCGTAGTGGCATTGTAGCGTAGTAATATTACTTCAGCCATGGAACTGGAAATGTATAATGAGCGTTGCAATATAAAGTTTAATGTAAAATGGAGAAATTCTACAATTGACATGAACGCATTACCCATAAGACTCTGTGGTGCACAACAACCTGTGTGAAGACATCCCCTTCACATTGAAAAAATTACACATTGAACAAAAAGTGGACCTAATTTGCACGTCATTTAGTAGTCCAGAATTGGTCTTGGAACGACCAACGCAATATAGACATGATCTGCACGTCCCTTTGACGTCTAATGTTTAGTGGGTACTTTCCAGACTACTCGGGTCTTCTGCTCTGCATCCCCAGAATCATAAACAAGCATGGAGAAGCAGCATTCAGTTTTCATGCTAATCTTATCTTCTAGAAAACTGCAAAAATGCTGAAACCCTACAGGGCAGTTTACATGACAACATTGCCATTTTATTTTTGAATATGTGAGAATGACACTGCGTTTACACGACAGAGTGAGCGATCTAATCTTGTTAAAAATTATCTAGCACATATGGGCCTTTAGATGGCTGTGTGCCCCATGTTTGCAGTGTTATGTGGTTTCCTCATCCTTCCCCGGAAATAAGATTTGAAAAATGGCTAAGTGCGCAAGTCCAATATGCCCTGAGCAGTTGGCATCAACGTCATCACTTTTGAAAGTCCAAGGCCTTGTGTTTACATGACAACAAATCACCCAGCGTTGTCAGAATTCTTCACTCTGGAATCCGTTTTAGAAAAAATATACTTTTGCCCCCCCAACCCCTTGACACCCTGTTCTCATGTAAACCAGAGGCCAAATCGCAGAGAAAAACCTCCATTTCGGAGAAAAATATAAAATCCTATAAATTAAGGCTAAAAACCCATTTATCTAGAGTTACCTTCGAGTAATTTTAACAGAAATATTATTAATTGTAGTCTGTATTATATGTTTTCTTTCATCTTATGTATTGTTCCAATGTAATGTTATGCTTTTTGTATGTACAGCATGTAAAGCTCTTAAGATTTTCATGCCACTAAAATGTGCATAACAGATACGCTTACCTTGCATTGTTTTGTCTTTCTCTGTCTTTTCAGGATGCGCCTAGAATCCTCATTAGGCTTCCAAAATGAATATTTGCAAGTCAAATGATTGTCACAAGTAATTTTCCAACTTTTTATGGGTTACTAAAGAACTATGAGTATAAATTTCTGTGTTGTTTGATGAGTCAAGAAAGGTATTAGAAAAAGCTTTGACTTTCATAAGACATAGTGCAACAAGGTTCTATCAACATACAAAGATTGTTTTTATGTTGGTTTTGTCTGCTTGAGGATTTAAGCTTGTCTGTTTACTTGTAAATGTATTCTCTTTTTTTCTGAAAGGAAGGTGAAATACATACAAATAGACACCTTTTGTAAATTAAAGAAAGACAGAAATATAAAAAGTAATTGTTGATAAAATGCCTTCCTTGTATTGATGAAAATAGAAAGATAAATTTAACACATGTTTTACTGTTTAAAGTTAAGTAATCATCATAATCGTTATTATGAAAAGTCTGTCTGAGTGTCTTAATAATAAAATATGATCATCCATGTCAGAGATAATTCAACAAATTACTAATCTTAGGAAAACACTTATTTTAAGCTGAAACACTTCAGGGTTTAAAACAATATTCATGCACTTGACAAGATTTAGGACACTATCGTTGTGGACTAATAGATGGTTACAAAAAAGAAAAAGGTTTATTGCTACGATGTGGAGCAAGCTAAAAAATGTAATGGAGATGGATTCTTCAATTAGTTTTTAGCCTCTGACATATTCTCCAAAAATGATTCTTTATTAGTTAAAGAGCAAACTGAGCACAAAGTCAAAGATCATTAGCCTCATGATGGATAATTGTAAAGGTCTAGTAGTGTTGTTTTATTACAGACCTTGTGACAACCGCTGTAATTATCCCTCCTCCCAACGCTTCCCAAGGGTCCCATAAACCACATTAGCCATCAGTGTGCACAGATCACTCAGACTCCAGCGCAGTCTTCCTCCTCTCAGCTTCACCTCCCAAAGCAGCAGCAATCACCTATTTACATATTCCAATATACTCATTTCATTATGATTTGCCATAGGGGTGTAAAATATGTTGGCCCTGGTTGTTTTATTTTCAAATTGAAAAGCCAGGCTCGCCGTTTATGTCTTTTACATTTAAAGAATCTAAAATCAGCATACATTTGTCGCACTGTGTGTTTGAAAAGCTGGCTCAGTTCCTTATTCAGCAGCCTCTTCAGTCTGTGATTGACTCCTTCCCTCAGCACCCTGCAGCAGATGAAGGAACAGAGCTTAAACCTGTTACTGTCAGCCTCTCACCTGGATCATAAGAACTCCTGCTCGGAGCATGCAAACCAATATCCTCCTATTCTCCTCACAGCCGCCAAGGATTCACAGCGGTGGCTCTTCACAAAGAGCTGGGCCGAACGTGCTCAGTGTTATCTTATTGAGTTACCTGTAGCTAAGCTCTGAGCGGGCGCGCACAATGACGGGCGGTTAATGACAGTGCAGGGGCTAACCCCTTGTCCCCGGCCTTTCCCTGAGCCTCATTTCCGCGTGGCGGCTGCCATTTCACAGCTGTTAGCCACAGACTCTCTTTGTCATGATTAAGGACAAATTAATAGATGCCTCCTGGTAATCAGCTTGCATTAGGGCTGTCAAACCGTCAGTGGCGTTCGCTCAGTGCGCTGGACACAGGATGATCACCTACCAGTTGAGAGGCACTGCAGCTGACTGTGTACAGCCTCTCTGCTCCTGTGTCTGTGCTCTTGGTGTGGCTAAAGTATGGGTAACCAGTGCATTAGCACGCTCCTTCGTGGCACAAGTGCTTGTAGTTGGTGCATTAACGGTGCTCCGTGTGGAGCTGCAAGATGGAGGTCATCGTTGGAATGACATAAAGAGTAGTCTTTCTGCTGAGTGTAATTGGCCCCAGCATGCTGAAAATGGACTGTGAAATGTGAGGGGGGGGGGTCAAATAATTGATTTTTCCCCCAAATGCAGAATCCAGGGCAGGGCTGTTTAGAGAGTAATTTACAAGAGCAGTTCAACCCAGGCTGACTGGCATATCTGCTGAAGTTCCCAGAGGCAGGGGAAGAGATAAGACACACCTGAGACCCCGGAGCAGACAGACAGCAGTCACAGAGCTACTCAGAGGGCAGAGAGGAGCCACATCAAACTCTCTCACACACCATCTGTGTATGTATGTAGTGTAGGGGACAACTATACACACACGCTCACATGCTCTGAGGATGATGGACACAAGCTATTGTATGTAGAAATAGACTCCCGTCTCTCCCTCTGTCTGTCTCCGGTTTCCCGTCTGTCCGCCTCCCACCCTCCTTCTGGAATTGATGAAATAAACTCATCAGACTTCCAGCAAGTTTGGCATTGTGCTGGAGAGCTGAAGTCATTTCAGTATGTAGATTTCAGACTTAAACCCATAACCGTGTTGCGTGGTGCATGACCACCCCCACCTGCTGGAGAGAGAAGGCTTGGGTGTGCATGATGGGATAGGAGCGTCTGCGAGGTTGGATACAGCCTGGCCCCATGTATGCTCAGTGATTTTTCAACACTGCTGCCTAGGGGAATTAAGACAATGGTCTTAATGCAAATGCTTTAATCTAGTGGCAAAATGGCATTTTATTTGCTCTGCCAAAACTGAGCTGAAATACATATGTAAGCTAATTGAGGAGAACCGTCTGCTTTGCAATCTGCTTGGCCTCAAAAATGGATTCATCTTCAATTTGGAGAATTTTCCTTAAAGACAATGATGAGTGACATTCATCAACATCCAGAATATCTGTCATCTGAATCTGTAGAAAGCACAATGGCTGGCTGGTTGAGATTCATTGCTGTCAAAAATGTAGAGCTGTCTCATTGAGCTCATCTCATAGAGACATTTGTATGAAGCGATATCAGTTCTCTTCAGTTTTCTTAAGCTTCTCTTTAAATTGTACCAAATCATTTTCAAGATCAAATCCAGCATCCAAAAACAATGCACACAAATCCCATTTATTCAACACTTATTGTGCTTGGAGAGGGCCCCTGTGTTTGCATGAAGGTAATTACAGTGGGATTTGATGTTGTGGTGTGCCCAGAATTCTCCAGCTTTAGATCAGGCTCGGGGTGCTCCACCCCATTAATGCTCCATATGGGGAACCCAGCTGTGATCAGAATTGGGCGAGCGGGAGGGGAAATCGATTTCATTTGCAGGATTATTGATGTAACCGAGATGCCGTTTGTATGAAACATAAAGTCCTATTTCAGAGGTTATGGATAAAGCTGGATGGAGGGACCGGCTGTTTGTTTTGTTCAATGTAACATTACAGAAACAGAAAAGTCAGCCACACGACGCTGTATGTTCTGCACCCGCATTGCACCACATTAAAGGGATAGTTCAGGATTTCTGAAGTGAGGTTCTGTGTAAAGGTTATAAACAGATAGCTGTCTTGCCATCTTCTCCTGATTCAAATTAGTCGTAAGTCTCAAATTCCTCAAGACTGAAACAGACAGCCTGTCCAAGAAGCACCAGAACCAAATCTGACCTCTACTGTCATTTAATAATTTCAAAAATTCCTCAGTAGTTAATATAAATAGTGTTTTATGACACTTTAAACCACTGTGCACTACCAGGGACCTTCCTGGAACTAAGAATAAAATGTTTCCAGTCAGGATAACGGCCTAATAGAGATGTACAGCAGTGTCAAAAGCTACAATACAGTTTAACAGGGGTTTATGTGAATGTAGTTACATTGGTTCATGCACAATATTTATTCCTAAAGCTAATTTATTTTATTAAATAATGTCAAACAATGTTTTTAAAAATAAAGTGAAACACATCATGTAGACTATCTACAAACAGGCTTTTGCTTTCCATCCTTTATTTCTTTTAATTAAGACGATTTTCTGCCTAATAGCAGAAACTCTTTGCATGTTTTGTTTTTCTCAGCAGGTGCTTGACATAGGTAGATAATTAAAAGCCCACTGCCTCTTACCTTCACTTCCTAGATAAATATAAAAGTAAATCACTGCCAAACCTTAAAAATTCCAAATTTTAAAAATTTTAAAACGATGATTATGTAATCTGCTGTGGTGTTTCGAAATAAAAACTTCAATCAAATCCTCTGATGGACGGCAGACCAGTTTAGGATTTATCCTGCCTCTAGCTCAATGACCGCTGGAAACCCTCCACCCCACCCCAACCACCCAGCAAGGATAGGTGGGTATAGTATTTAGAATGGATGGAATTTTGTACAACTGTTGTACTGTCTGTCCGTTCGTCCATCCATCCATTCATCCATCCATCCATCCATCCATCTATCTTAACAGGCCTGATACCACATTCTCCTAGAGTATCCACCACATGACTCCCCAAAGGATACAATGGAACACCTTCTCCAAGTCCACCAATCACATGTAGACCAGTTAAACAAATTCCCACACACCCTCCCGGACCCTGCTTAGGTTGTAGAGCTGGTGCAGCGTTCCACAGCCAGGACGAAAACCCCATTGTTCCTTCTGGATCTGAGGTTCAACTATCTGTCGGAACCCCCCAAATAGACCTCATGAGGGAGGCTCATAAGTGTGATTGACCTATAGTTGGAACAAACTCTGTGGTCCCCCGTTATAAACAGGGGGACCACCTGATCCACCTGATCCACCTGATCGGTCTGCCAATCCTAGGGAACTGCCCCCAATGTCCACTCATTATTGCAAAGCTGCTACTTGTCACATGATTACTTTAGGAAATACCACCAGAATAAATCATTTAGTATTTGTTAACATGCTCAAGATTCAATCTTCTTCTTCTCTTTCGGCTTTCCCCTTCAGGGGTCGCCACAGAAAATCATCTTTCTCAGTTTAGTCCTATCCTCTGCATCCTCTGCCCTCACACAAACTAACTTTCTCCTCTTTCACCACATCCAAAAATATCCTTTGTGGTCTTCCTTTCTGCCTTTCCTGCCTGGTGGCTCCAACCTCAGCATCCTTGTGCTCAAGATTAAATAAAAAAGATTGAAGAAAAAAAAATCAATAATAAATATTAATGGAATTCAAGCTTAATTTCTGGGGATGATCTTTATTTTGGGTGCCATTTTCTTCACCCTCGGTCTCTATGTTGACATCCATCAAGGCTTATGAATTGGTAAGTTATATTCTGGCTCAAACACAAAGCGAAACTAGCTCGATATGCGGCAACTGGAATCCTTCTTCTCTGACCTCTGATGGCTTAAAATCCATCTGAGTTGTGTTCCTCAGCTGATAGACGGACTAATTCATTTATGTGTCATCTTTATGCATCACATGAAAACAAAACGTTGTTGAACACAACCACAGCTCAATATGCAGTGCTATACTTTAGACAGGTGCAGATGTCATTGCCATAATTGTTGTTAGTCAAATTGGAAAATGGTGTTAAAACTAAAAACTTCTAGCTGCAAGGAATAATTTAAACTAAACGAAGACACCAAAATAACAACTGACTGTAGGTAAAAGCTTATAACCTTTTAACAGAACCTCACATCCAAAATCCTTAATGATCCCTTTTATTATTCTTCGGGTTTTTTGGTCTTGTGATCTTTTCTCCTTTCAATTTTAGCATGACCTACTGCTTACAGTGTACCAAGAAATGACAGACGATTACTCTGAAAAAAAAAGATTTTTTCATAGCAGGCAGTGGGAAAATTAATGAGATAAAAATGATTTTTTTTATTCTGTTGCCGGAAGCCAAAAAATACAGAGTTCAAAGTATATCATAATGTTGGCAACAATAAGTGATCTGGCATCCAGCCTTTTTTTCACCCTTTGCCAAATTTCTCCCTCCACCTGTTCTCTACATTCTTATGGAGGCTTTAAAAGTCAGAGTGATGTGCTGGCGAGGTGATCACACATACATTAAAACACTATCAGAGTTTCCCAGGGTTCAGATGGCCTAACAGCTGGATCTTTCAACTGAATCCACCCCTCTGCACAATTATTTCTCCCCCCCTCTCTTGTTGTCAGCGCCCAGTCGGGCTGGCTGTGGTTCCCACTCGTTTAACTGCAGCAGTGGGAGCGATGAGGAACCAGCTGGGAAAAGGTTTTCTTTCTGATTTTTTTTATTCTGGGTTGATGACAGAACTGAGTTGAGATGAGGTAAAGCGCTTTATTGGAGAAGGGTTTCCCCATGCACTTTAATTTTAACATTTTATCTCCAAAAAATGCATTAATATGCAACACTTTTGAAAACTATTTGTATCCCTCGAACTTAAAACATTACTTCAATCTTCAAATAAGATTCATTGTGGCTTTTATGTTGTAAACTTACCGAACAAAAATCCATAGCTGCAAGCAGAATTATACCTGCATTGATCCATTTACAAAAACAAATCTAAAAAGTGTTGCATCCTCTATACAGTATGTGCGTTTTATTTTGAAATCTCAAAAAGGTATCTAGTGCAACTAAATGAACAATTTCTTGATAAGTAAACAGAGCCCACTTGTGAGTGATTTAGGTTAATAACTTTTAGGAGTGAAGTTCTGTGAAGATATTGTTGGTAAGAGTTATGTTACCTGTAGTAGAAAGATGTTTTATTATAATGAGCTTGCTGGAAATTAAAAAGTCCTCTGAGTGGTGGAAGCTGATCGTCAGATGTACACAATGTTTTTTATCTGACTTCCTTTTCAATCAAATAACATTATGTTGGCAGATCTATTAACTGTCTAAACTTCTACAGGATACCTTAATTTAGACTTTAATTTTTTCTTCTGTTTTCCTCAGTCCAGCAATGACTTTGCTTCTGTGTTGTTCTATGTGCTTCTATGATTTAATGCCTTGCAGTAGCATCAAATATTGTTGCTCCTATACATTCCAGGTCTTGTAGTTGTTTGAAATTCATTCCAACGGATTAACAATCATCTGATTCACAGCTCCATCTGCTTAGCTATTTAGTTTCTTTTTTCAAAGTCCTGTGGTGAAAATCTGATAGTATCTTGGTGTGGAAGGTGTTGGTGTGGGCCCGGGTTTCCTCAATACCAAAGAAGCTTTCAAGAGCGCATTAATTGACGACAGATTATAAAAGAAAATGCAAAGCTCTGAACATTTAATTGAGCACAGTTAAATCCAGTAGTGAAATGGGAGCCCCTATTGAAAGGACAACTATTATTTATTAATGGAGAATAAAAAATGATTGTGGAAATAAACAATTACTTTGACATTCACCACAAGACACTTTGGGGACACAGCAAATGTAGAAGGTTTAGTTAGATAATACAAAGTTTGAACTTAACTGTGGTAACCCTGAAAAGAAAACCTTATTCTCATAGTGAACTGCATCGGCAGCATCAATGCTTCCAGGATGCTTTACTTCAGAGGGTACAAGAAAGCTTGAAGTTTATGGGAAGATTTATTAAGCTAATTCCAATGCACCCTGGAACAACACTTTTTAGAGTTTGCAAATTACTGCAGAACATACACCCAAAGCCACAATGTGTTGCTTTAGTATCAGGATCATCACCATAACAGGGTTCAATTAAAGTCCAAAACCAACTCCAATACTCCACCTGTGGCAAGACTTAAAAACTGAAGTCAAGAGATGCTTTTAATCCATCCAGCTGGACTGAGCTTGAGGTATTTTGAAAAAATGGACAGACCTGGCCAGCTGTAGCTCAGGGGTAGAGTTCTCTGACTGTGACCTGTAAATTGTGGGTTCAATTCCTGCTTGCTACTGCTACATGCCAGTGTGTCCTTGGGCAAGACAATTCATCTACCTTGCCTACTGGTGTTGGCCAGGGGGGCGATGATGCAAAATTTTCAGTCTGCAACTACAACCAGCTTGCTTCCACCAGTGTGTGAGATTGATTGAATAATTGTGTTCTTGAAAAGTGCTATATAAATGCTATTTTATATATATATATATATATATATATATATATATATGATAGCTACTTTCAAGTTTTTTTAGTCCCCCCATCAGCATTCAACTTTTTTTACCAACTGGTCTTGATTGTCAGTTATCACAAGAGGGGCCTCCAAGGGCGGTCCCCCCCTACCTCCCCAGCTTACTGTCCTTGTTGGTAGCAGATGTTTGTGGTGTTTGAGTGTCAGTGATGGGCAGTGTAAAAGCAGGCTTACACATGTTCATGTCACCCAATCGTTGCAACTGCAGGAGGAAGTTATGTCATTGAGCCAGCTGGCTCTAATATGCAACATTGTGGAAAAAAAACAAGAAAAAAAAACTACAGAGCAGAGGTGGAGCCAGACGCAAACTTGGCTAAGCCGCTCGCAATTTTTCTTGCTTTGGCTTTAGGGTGCAGACAGACAAAAGGCATCCGCAGAAGAGTTTGTACAACTTATCAAAGTATGTCATTAATTACACAGCAAGCTCATGCACATGCGAGCTAACTGCGCTGCATTGTTTCCAGCTTTGACAATTGTGCAGTTATTGGCTGAGAATTGGTTATTAAAGAAAACTGCAGCGTAATTGTGTTTTGACAGAGAGAAATCTGGGCCAAGTGAAAAAAAAACAGAAAAGAGATCATGGCATGTCTGTGAGGGGGCCGTTGTTTTGATTTGTGCCTGTTTAGAGAGAAAAGGGGAAAAAGGGCCCCCTGTCTGGGAGAAAGGGCTGAAGCTCTGTTACGGAGTTTAGGTCTCCATCTAGTCTAATAAAAAACACTTAAGCTAAACAACCCCCCTCTCGCTCTGCCTGTGTCTAGTCCTGGGAGCTACCTGGAGGCCCTCCACAGACCGCATGTGATAATAATGCTCCTTCTCATGTCCCTCCTTGCTTCTCCCTGAGCAATGGTCAGTCCATGCAGTACAGGGACTAGTTGCCAGGGCAGCATGAAGGGTGTGGTCATGGTCCCTGCTGTTTTTGTTACAAAAATCTAACCTGAATAGGGTTTTTATTTCTATCCTAAACTGGGTCTTTATTAATTTTTTCTCATTAAGCTCCTTAAAGATGATTTTCCTTTATCATAATACTTTGTTTTAGTTCCACGCAGGCCTCGGTGTGAATGAGCAGGATTGTATAAAAAAAATAAAAGACTTGTGCTTTTTCATGGCGTGGAAGCTGAATAAAAAGTGGCATTTTTTTATTTGTTTTGCTTCATGTTTGATTCTCGGTAATGCAGACAATCAACGGGGTAGGGGAGTTAAGTGCATTATAAATTATGGAGAGGGAGCCACCTCGCTCTTGGAGCTCTTCCTGGTTGCTGCTGCTGCCACTTTGGGTTATGTGAGGAGTAAAGCACTTTAGCAAAGACCGTGGAGCCGCTCCACGGCGCTCCTTTGCATATCAAATAAACAGTGGTGCGGGTGATGGCAGTGCCAACACAGACGGCTATGTTGCATGTGCATGCTGAGGCACATGCATTTGAAGACTTTTGAATATCTCCCATGGTGCAGGTCATGGTGACGCCATCTGGTGTGTGCAGAAACCTAAGGAAATGTTTTGAACGGTGAGCTTTACCTACAGGATGTGACACTTTTGATTTAAAGCATCAAAAGTGAGTATAGTAATTAAAGACAGGCCATTCACACTGAATATAATTAGGAATTTTCCACTTAAAATATTTTATATTACCACTAAATGGGTGTATGATTTTAAATTGGTAAATAAGTGGGGGTTTTTACTTTTTGCAAAGCCTTTATTGGCTATAAAAATAAATGTTTCCAGATTTTCACACTCAAATCTCATGTTTATAGCCCCCATTTTCCGTGTCCTCAATCCACAAGGTAAAGATGCACGGCTCGTATTTTCATAACAAAGCTCTTCTGGGGTCCAGCAAACAAACTGTTGTATGGATGTACCATTGATTTCACATTCACACGTCCAGACTTAAAGGGACTATGGGATTGCCAGTGAATCCCGAAATCTGTGTGCTGCTCACAGAGTGTCAAGTTGACATCCACTCCACTTCTGTAAACTGGCGAGATTATTCACTCAACAGGATCTCTTCCTGCCTTTCATCCTGCGAACTACAGGCCAATCCAGCCGCTGACAGCCAAGCGATAGCATACAGATGGAAATGAAGGTGGAAAAAGAGAGAGAGAGAAAGAAGGATGGAATGGTGCTGTTTGTCAAACACAAGAGAAAGATTCTACGTTCAGGGTGTAGGCTTATGCTCCAGACAGGAGCACTGACCTCACTTAGTGATGAGTTTCAGTGATCGGTGCCCCATTTTGCAGCATACATTAGTGTTTTTTTCCTATGGGTAATAAGGCTCTCAGCCCAGGGAGCCATGGAGAAGGAGCAGCAGACATACTCAACAAAGATGTTTCTGTGATTTGCACCTTGAAGATGCTATCTATTGCTTATTTACACATCTAAGGGTGAGGGTATCCAGCTCCACGCAGTCCTCAGGATTGTCCTCAAGGATTGGTGATCTTCCAGTTTAAGATGCATCTCTGCTCCAGCACAATTGATTCGATTGGTTCATCTATCTACCTCACCATGTGAAAGTTCTGCAGAGAAGAGAAGATCTTAGAGATCTATTTTTTCAGACTTGAAGTAAAGTTTTGCAGTACTTATAACATTCTGGAGATTTGACTATGAAACATTTACCTTGAAAATGAGAATTTAATATTTGAATTACAAAACAACTCAACAGCGATGCATTCTTTCAATTCAGTGTGGTAGAGAACTGTGTAACATTTTTGGACTAAAATTGGATAGACAACATTTTTAAAACTAACACTTCTATCAGATTAAATTAAAAACATTTTGGACATTTAAGTATGAGGAATTGTACATGCTGTTTTTTTGTATGAATCCAACACAAATATTAAAACAACACAAATCTAAAGTTGCCTTTTGAATGACAGTGTGGTAAAGAACTGTTTCACCTTTCTTTTGGTACTTCATCTCTTTCAGAATGTGTATTACCTAAACTCAACAGAACTGGACTTTCCAACTCTAACCATAGATTACATAATGGTCTGTGTTTTAGTATTTATATATATTCCCATTTTTAAAAAAATAATAAAAAAAGAGAACTGCAGATTTGTTTGATTTCTGTTTAGAAATAATACATATAAAACTGAAATGTTTACAACAAAAAAGACAAACAACTTTTTTCATATTCTTAGACAATTTGCAACTATTGCATACTGTGAATGTAAAAATAGCTTTTTCTTCTGTTCAAACCAAAGATTTTGTCCCACAGTTTCTCAACATATAAAATGAATATATTTCTAATTGATTAATTTTAATATATATAAGTGTCTAAAATGCATTTCATTGCCTGTGAGGTTGATGTCTTTGCTCCCTATAAAACGGATGCTGGGGTAGTGATATCAAGGGGTGAGGCTTTTTTTTTCAGATAGAACAAATTGAGATATGGAGGTATATGAGAAACATATATTTAAAGTTTTCTGCAGGTGAAAATAAGCCCTAAATATTAGGAATTATTGTTGATGGGTGCTCTCACCCTGAACTGGAAGGTGAATAAGGTAAAAACTTATTTCACAGACTTTTTAATATTTATTTATTTAGTCAGTTTGGCCTAGATGATGATAATTTCAAGATTTTTATTAGGAAAGTTTTGATAAAGTCAAAAACAAATTCTACATCATGCAAACGAGGTTGTAGGGAAATTAATATGCCATGTTTTTTTCCTCACCTACAATTTATTTGCTTTATAAATTTAAGACAACCATATGGTCTTAAATTTATATTTATTTGTGCTTTCTTTGTTCCGTTTTCTCTCTTGTTTCGTCAACTCACACATTCTCTCTTTTTTCTACCTTTCTTCTTCATTTTCTTTATTTCTTCCCCCCTTATTTTCTGTTTCTGTGTCCATAACATCAGAAATCAAAACCCACTGCAATCTCTAATAAAGATTTCTCACACAAATATATCAAGTGGAGTACTATAGCAAAACCTGTAATGATCTACTTGAGAAAGTAAATCGGTTGAGCTTCTACTTGGTGCCCGAACACCAATTCCAGTGTGCCACACTGCCAGACAGGATACATAAAAAAAATAATAATAATAATACAAATAATTCTTGCATAAATGCCAGAAATGTCATTATTGGTCTCATGTGACCAGAGCAACTTTTTCAGGTTAATTTATTTATTTATTTTTTTCCAAAGTAGATGGAAAATACAGCTGCATAATTTTACGAAAATTTAGAACTGCAATATATTTTCTATAATATAAAATAAAACCTCATTTTCTTTTTTTTCATCTATGGTACCCATTTCCTAATTACTATCTGTGAGTTTGCATGCAGAGCATAAATTTCTGGCTCTAAAAATTTAATAATGCACTCAAGTTGTCCTTTTTGGCTCCAATTTTGAAGATATTTGTAATAAAATGTGATTTAATATGTTCTGTAGCACTAAGAGGAAGCAGTAAAATAATCAATTCTGTGAAATCTGCAGCTTTGTGCCACTTTCCCTTTTAATACACAACCATACCCAATATTCTGTGTGCTGTTGTAGTGCAAAAAGAGCCAACTTTCTATTTTGTGTGTGTCTGTGTTTGGAGGGGGGACTGCAGAGAAGTTGTTATTAGTGTCAGTTATTTGTGGGAGTAAATTGTATCCAGTTATTGCCTTGATAACAGCTCCATATATCAACTAAACTGGTCTCAAAGCCAGATGTGAGCACTATGTGCTATGAAATGTATTTCCTTCTCCTTGGGCAACAATACCAAGAATGTATTCTGTCTGTTCAGCCATAACACTGACACTCAGTCATTTTGCACTCTGGATCACAATTCTCAGTTACTGGAATGAAACCAATTTGAGCTCTTTTAAGATAATGCAAATAAATATCAGCCCTGATTTGTCTGTTTTTTTATTCCACTCGACTGTCCCTCTCTTTGCTCCCTTATCGGCACACAGAGCATTTCTCCCTTTCTCAAGGGTCACATGAAAGGTCCCTCTTTTCTTGAGAATCAAGGCAGAGGAGAAGCCTGGTCCAGGACTGATTCATGTTGCACACACTGGCGGGATGTTATGCATGGATAATTGATTGTCGAAGCAGCATGGCTACTGTTGGATCTTGATGGTGCTGCCGAAATGTCACCTTACTGATGTTACAGCGGCGCCAATATTAAAAAGACGGGTCTCAAAGACTTCCATCTGAGCCCACTCCTCTCCCACTGTGTCTGGGAGAGACAGCGCTGTTTGTCAGGCTTCTATTTCAGAAAGACAGATCTCGCATTTGCAACCTTATCTGCACAGGACAGTGCACCCACTTCCAGAAGTGTATTGAACATTTCCAATCATAGGGCTATATCGCTCTCCTTTTAAAGTGGAAATCAAACGTGTGGGATTGGTGAGAGGGAGAGAAAAAAACTGCATAATTGAGAGCTCATAGGATTTATTTATAGGTGGTTTGTCTCTTCCAAAAACCCTGAAAAATTACACCCCTTGCAGCAAATACCTCTTTCAACAACAATAAAGAATCCATCTTTTTATTATAGGAATGTTTTCATACCAATCCCAGGGTAATTTTAATGGAAAATTGTTTGGAAACATTTTAGACATTAAGTCAGATAATGTAGCAGGTATTTATATTAAAAAGTGGGGGATTAGGTTGGAGAAAACCAGTTAATTCCAGAGTTGGTATACAGAAAGCCGAGCCTGGACTAGTAAACTGTGTTAATCTATAAAGGCTTACATAGGTAAAAATAGACTACACCTGCATGCCTTTTTAACACCGTGATATTTAGCGGAGAGGGAGACCATCCATTATAGAAACAGTGAATGAGAAAGAGAAGCTTTACCGTCAGCTTTCTTGTTGTTCAAACAATCGAGCAATTCGGCAGCATGGTCTGAAGGAAAAAAATATCAGAATCAGACTCTGGTAACATTTGTTGCACTGTAATTCAGGCTAAGTTCCTATTGATGAATTGTACTGTCAAATATTGTTTTATAAAGAAAGACTTTCATTATCGTTTCATCATATTGTGTAATCTGTCCCAAAAAATTATGAAACTGCATCTAAGTTGCACATTCATTTTCACAATTGCTGCAACTTTTGCTTTTGAATCCATGCTGAATAACTAGAGCCCTTTTCAAAAGTATTCGTACAACTTCATGTTTTTTTTATATTTAGTAACATGGAAAAAAAACAATTGTTGGTTTATTATTGAGGGTTGGGGGCATTTATTTGACGACACAAAGAAACACATTGTTGTGAATTGAAGGCAACTTTCTGCTTTACGAATGAAAATCTGAAAAGTGTGGCTATCCATTTGTGTTTAGCTCCCCCGAGCCGTTCATATGTAAAACCACTTTTTTACTGCACGTCCTTTGAAGTTAATTTAAATGTACATTGCACACCTAGACGCAGCATTTTTGGAAAATAAGTCAAAATCAGTCGAATTTGATGCATAGTGTCTGTGAACATGTGTTTTAAAATGCTTTTAAAATTCTGAATTTGGGTGTGAACTTTGACTAGACTTTTCTAATACGTTCAATTTAAATACATATAATTTAAATAACCCTGCTGTCGATCGGACTGTATGTTTAGGGCTGCTGTCCTGCTCCAAGCTGAATCTTTCTCCCCAGTATCAAGTCTCTTGCAGCGTCTGCCAGGATTTTCTCTCCCCTGTATGTTGGTAGACCCGTCTTCCTATCATCTCTGACAAGGTCTCTGTATAAGAGAAATATCCCTCAGAGCAGACCATCACCATGCGTCACTGTCTGATTAATGTACAATTGTTGGATTATTAATTTTCTGCCAAACTCACCCTGAACCCACTAGCCCCACAGCATGATGCTACCACAATCATACCTTACCTTGCAGATAATGTATTTGAGGCTGCATGCAGATTTCTGTCAAAATGTATACATCACCATGAAAACGAAATATCTACAGTATTATTCTGCCACCGACATGCTTCATTGCAGGGAAGATTAATTTATAGAATTTTATTTTTAACCATTTACCTTTCACTTCACATTTAAGCACTTGTGTTGGTTGAGCACATTCATTTCCATCACAATACATTTAAGTTTGTAATTATGAAGTGATAAAACAGTAAATTATTCAATAAGTGAGAATACCTTTACAAAGCACTGGATATCACTTGTTCTTCTTTGTCCTGACATGCTGAAACGATTGGTAACTCAGGGCTTCCATCCTATAATCAAGTGTGAATGAACATGTAAACTTAGCCAGGTATTAGCAGAACTTGGCCCTTCTTCAGTGAGCAGCAGTTCACGCTGCTGGCTGGCGTGACAGAAGTAAAAAGCAAGCTGCTTTGAGGAGTGAGGAGGACCCAGAACCCACCAGACAGGATGGAACGCACCCTACACCACCAAGGCTGCCGGCAGAAAGCGGGAGAAAAGGAGCATTAATCAGCACCACATGTCTGCGTATTCTCCGGTCTTCTGCATAAATTCTATTACTGCCAAAAGCAAGAACTGGACAGTCTAGGGGACGTCTATAACGTGGCCTGAGACAGCTACCATGTGAAAAGCCGGGCCTGTTACGTGTGAGAGTCATGGCCCAATTTTTCACGGTGAGATTTTTTTGTGTTTTGTATTTTAAGAGGAAGACTGGGGGAAGCAGCTGTTTGCTTCACCTGTCCTGTTCTGTACACGGCTCTCTATCAAAACAAGGGAGTCCTGCACCTCCACACAAGCTTTTCACAGCAAAGAGACATGCAACACTCCTGTGTAATGTGACAACACCAGAGAGACCACAGCCTCTCTGTTTATCAAACATGTACAATTATATGGTGTTCTATTTGTATAAGCACACCGGTTATGGTGGAAGAGGTATTCATAAGGCCTTTAGCCAGCCTGAGCTCAGAGGGTTTTCTTCTGGATTTGCTGTGGGCTGAATCAACGCAGTAGCAGTGGTGTTAAACTTGTACTGGACCAGGAGGAGTGGGATAAACTGTTTTAAGTGCCTGCTTGTCAGGAGTTAGAACTTTTAGTGGGAACGTCTTCACAGAGAAAATGTGTCAGCATGAATATGTGATTGAATTAACGGTTTGCACATATGTTTCCTTGTTTAAGGGGGAAACTAGTTACTACGTTGCTGCTTAAGCTTCGGATTATCTGTCTGCGTCCTCTTGCCTCTTTAGCATCAACATGAATTCACCCACTCAGAGTCTATCACACATGCACAGAGCTCCCTCAGAGAGCGCGGACCTTAGGGATGCCCTAGCAGCGGGATGTGAGTCGGCGGGGTGGAGGGGGGGCCTCGACAGAGAGGGGCTCGTGGTTGCGCCCATGGGCACAGCCCTCTCACTCTCTGGCAACCACTTTGTTAGGCACACAACACTAATCCGTCTTGTGTCTTTATTGCCCTCTGTGCAGAGGAGCAGGCCGGGGCTGAGGCTTGAGGGGGTGGGTTGAAGCACCGCTGCGGGGCCATGCGCGATCAGGGCTCCTGTTTGAAGATAGGCCACAGTGTACAGCATCAAGACATCTAATGCAGGCCAGCTGAGAGCAAAATCAACTGATACTCAAAAGCGCAGGAGGAGAAGAAAGAAAAATAGGGGGTCCTCAAATAAACGCCACCCTCTCTTCCTTCTCCGTTTCTGTTGGGGAGGAGAGAGGGCAGATCATTGCAACCTGAAATGACTATGAGGCAATTTTGGCCAATGTTGTTACACATACTCAATGAGCTAAACAACGCATTAATTTATAATGTGGCTGAAAACAATTTGTCATGGGTTGGATTTGCAGGAATCTAATTTTGGATATTCTAAAGCATTTAACACAAATTGTTCAATGAATGCTGTGACATTTTGCTCTTACATGATGTTTTCTTTTTTTGTTTTTACTGTATGGTTGCACCATAAATTTGAAAACTCTTATCCTTTTGAAACTTTTGTGTGTTTTTCCTGACTACTCAAAGCGTCTTCTCTCAACTGGCGCCACCTTGTGTCTCCTTTAGAGGAGGCACAGGTGCGTAAAAATTCAATGTCACCTTTTCCCTCCCGGCTGTCACCTGAGCTCCTGGCAGCATAAGGTAATAGCATCGAGATGCAATCAAGATTATATGCTTGTCACTCATTCGGTGCACTCGGTGGCTTACGGTGTGTGAAGCAGACGAGAGATAAAAGCCTCCAGAGATGGAAAGATAAACTACTCCTAAATATGTATCAGTTTCCTTACAGCAGAAATGTTACTCTTAACGCTGCCATTAGATCAGTGAGAGGGGGAAATTGGTAAAAAAACAAGCTGCACAAAAAAGAGCTACGGCTAAACGATGCAAATGAGTAAATAAAGAAAAGAATCACAAATTTTATCTCTACTTGTAAAAGCAATTTTTAAGGAGAAACATTCTGAGTTTGTGTGACAGTCTTCCTTAGTCGTGATCTGAAGTAGCACTTGCTGCTGCTGTATATCTCAAATGAACAGAGCCTCTGCTTGTAAGCTACATCCACATTAGCCGTTTATTTCCGTGTTTACACCGTTTCATATTACATCCATCGGTAACAGGATTACTTTGTGACAATCAGTAATTTGTGGAATTCCCTCATTTCAGTTTGAGGATTTTCTTTTTTTGCTCAGAACAAATTTTTTGTATATTCTTGTCTTCCCCTGAGGTTTGACTCCATAAACCCTTCAGGTTTTCACTCAGACCTCTGTGAGGGTCCCGATAAAACAGAACAGAAAACAAGGACCGACGGTGGATTCAAGTGTGTGCAAAGGAATTCAGTGATGAGGATGCTTTTGTAGGCTCAACTGAGCTTTGTCAGCTTGAAACATGCAATAAATACATGCAGCTTTAATGATGTGGACAAGTTCTGAAAATAAATTCATGATTTTATTGCAGTTACATTTCTTCACAATGTACATTTTTGAAAAACCAGATCTTTATGTAGATTTGTTTAGTTAGAACACAAGTGTGGTAGGGAAAAATAATGACAAAATCTTCACAACTATTCAAATCCTTACAAATTCTTATAAAAGTTAATATGACTGAACCCTTTAGGGAAGGGGTGCCCAAACTTTTCCCTTCAGAGGGCCAACATGAAAAGCTATCAGAGAGCTGCGGGCCAAAATGTAATTATATTTTACTCGAAATAGGAATAGTAATAGTAAAGTATAGTAAAGTTGTTTTTTTATTTGTTTATCTACAGTTATTTAGCTTTCCTTTCTGTTTAAATAACAGTAAAGGAAATTAAAAGTAATTTATAGCCATTCAAAAGAGATATCTAAATTTCAGTTGATCTAATCTCAGTAAAAAAATATTCTTCCTCCCAGTGTAAAAAAAAATACAAACCTACTCTACATTCCCCTTGTAGTTCCCTGTGTTGACATTTTAAACCTTATTTGTAATATTTTAAATATAATGTATGCCCAGGGCATCCCCTGGCGGGCCAAATTGAATGGTTGGGGGGCCAACTTTGGCCCGTGGGCTTTACTTTGGACAACTCTGCTAGCGTCTTCCTACTCTGACTTTTTTCACATTTTATTTGGGTTTCTAGGAATTTCTAATAAAATTTTTTTTGTTTGTTGTTTTCTTTGCCTTTTTAAGATAACATGACACAGAAGTTTAGACTTTCCAAAATGGAAAAGAAAACAGTACGTGGTGTTCAAGTTGGAAGTTCACCTTCATAAGTCAGAAAATGAAATCATGAACAACAATTACTAAAATCAACTACATCTGATTTTAAAACTAGGAACCATTCTATTTTCAGTCATACTTCGGACCTAATTGTATAAAGTGAATAAAGGAATGCTATACAAACTGCAATGGCGATGTTTCACGAATTAAGTTCTAACATACTGAAGCTATTTTTGATCTTTTCTCTTTATTCATAAAATAATTGTGACAGTCAGAATGTTAGTTCTTCATAAGGGTTGCTGAGAACAAGACTATGTATAGGAAATTGGCCAGCTATTTCCACATTTATCATTTTTCTAGCCTTATTTTGAGTCAATACAAAATTTTTTTTTGCAGTGTTAAAATAATTTGTTGCATTTTTAAAATATTAATCTTTTTGGTTCTTACCCACTTGGTAGCATTTTCAGAGTCATGCATGTTCTGATAACACAAATAATTGTATTATGTACATATTAATGTGGACATTTTCTGGAGTGCCTTTGTGGATCTGGTTCAGTTCATGCAGCTGCAGATGTTGGTAATCTCAGCTGCTTTTTGATTTCAATGAGAGTAAACAAGCTGCTGGCAATAACCTGTACACTTTTATCTAATCTACATTTATTTTGTTGTTTTAAATATGACTGTCGGTGGTGAAAATATCTTGAAACTTCCTTCAATGTTTCACCAGCTTTATATATAGCCCTTGGGTAATACCACCATCTACTGGAAGAAAGAGATAATTACATATTGTGCCCCCAAAGATGTATATGTTGTCACAATTTTACTGATTTTTACTGATTTAAATGATTTTTATGCTGGTAAAAAGTGTATTAATTAAAATATTATAATGCATCAATGTGAAAAACTAAATAGCTCCATTTCCACTTTCTCACATACATAGTGTGTCGAATTACATTTTTTGTATGTGTAAAAGATTTTAATATTGAGACAAAGCTGAAAAGAAGAAAATTAAGTTGACAAGTCATAAAAATATTACAGTCACATTTATATATTAGAATTGTTATCCGAGAAGCTAAAACTCTTGCTTTCATTAATTTCTCAAACCCACTTTATCTTGATGAGGATCACAGGGCATTGGGATTTGTACATCTTGCTTGCAAAAATATCGATGTATGGATATTTTTTGACAATTTGTGATGTTAAAACCTTTATTTCATTTCATATTATTTATTGTGTTAGAGCAATGCGAGGCACTGTATAATTGTGAAGTAGACAGCAAAGATAAATTGTTTTCAAACCGCTTGACAAAATATAAAATCAGAAAACTGTATGTGCATTTGTGGTAATACTCTTCTATCATGTCTTAGAATATCTAGCTTTTCAAAACACTTTGCCAGTCATGGATGTATTTACGTTTGAACTTTGATCAGACAATTCTTACACATGGATGTCATTTGTTCTAAACCATTTAATCAGCGCTCTGTCTGCATCTTTCCAAATACTCTAAATATACTCTACATTTAGTTCCATGTATCTTCTGATCAACTCTCACAGTTTTTATTCTGAAGAAAAGTATCCCCACTGAATAATGGTGCCACTATCTTGCAGTTTTCCCCAATGAAGCATTTTGCACAAAGACCAAAACTGATTAGGATGATTGGCTGAACAGTGGTGTGTAGGAGGTTCAAATCTTCTGGTAAAAGGGCTGAATTTATCTAGTCCGAGGATCCAAAATGCCACATAACACAATTTATCCATTTATATACACTTTTGCTAGCTGGTTCAAAGCGTGGGAAGCATCTGTATAACCACCCCCTAATTTAGACGTTTTCACAGCGTTATTCCTGACCTACTTTAATAACAATTCTCTCCAAATAGGGGGATAAAAGTACGTGGTCTGGCAACCATCTTCCTGTCAAATCCTCATCGCAAAGCACGCCTGACGCTGCTGGAAGTTGAACGCGTCTGTGCTTCTGCAGAAGCGAAACATCAAGCTGACCATGGCAGGAAAGAGAGCGTTGGTGATTCTGTCTAAAGGTGCAGAAGAGATGGAAACTGTGATTCCTGTGGACATCATGCGCAGAGCCGGGGTTTGTACAGGGCATCTTATGCTATGTTAGCAAGTTAGCCTGCTAGCATGAAATAGCAGGCAAACTTGCAGACACTTCTTTAAATGTTCTGCTTTAAATAAACCCTCTAAAGATCTGTTAATAATTGCCATGATGGATAAAAGTAACGTAAAACAAAATGCACAAGTAATTAAGTTAAGGAATGCTCAAACCGCAACCAGTAAGCTGTTGTTTAGTCAGCTAAGTTTGCTAACTGTGGAAAGTCTCCATAACCTTTACAGGCAGTGCAGAGGAGGGCCAAGTTAAATGTCAAAAGTCTAACCTCATCTAACCTTTGTTAACCTTTCAAAATAAATGTATCTTTAAAACTGCAGCAGTGATTGTCAGAGGTGGTTAGAGTACCCCCACAATTTTACTTCACTAACAGGAGCACTACTTCAACATGTTTTTAAAAGTCAAACATAGTCAACAGTGGCAGTTATTAACTAAATTCACCAGGACTGTCAAGATGGGGTTAGTGCTTTTTATTCTTTTTTTTAGAAGAACGACACAATACAAATGACAAAAAAACTGTTAAACGTGTCAATATGTTTATGTTAATCCTCAGTTATCCATGCAAGACTCTTGACAGTTTAAATGAAGGCAATTAGACTTTTCTTTTTGTCTTAAAACCGTTTAGTCCCTTTAGTCCTGAAAAGACTGGATAGGGAGTATCTAGTATACAAGACTAAAAGTTTGAGTTGTGTCATTCCTAATGGGGCTATCACAGGGATAAACACAGGAATATTTCATTGTTTCATGTATTAGATGAGCAAAAGAGCCACTTGGGGCTCTGGAGGTACAGGTTGTGGAACCACTGGCCATCCAATTATTCATGTTCTTTTTGTGACAGCCCATAAGAAATTGATTTACTTTTATCACTTAAATACAAGAACCATCATAGGGGCACTGGCCCCTGTAAAGCTGCCCATGGTCAAAGAAATTACTCAAGAGTAAAAATATTCAGTAACAAGGGTTTTCGAGTACTGAGTATCTGATAGTAATAATAATAATGGTTAAATAACGTTATTGTCAAAAATGCCCAAATATGCACAAGATTTACATAGAACTGAAATTGTGTCTCCCTCATATCTCTGGTGCAAAACAACAATATTATTAAATTAGATAGCAATTATGTCTGATTTAATAATTGAACAATATGTAATTAATATGAAAAAACATAAGGTCCTGTGGAAAAGCTTTCAATTTATACCAAAATTTAAAAAAGTAGACGATTAAATAATACAATATACAATTTTAAACATAACACCTTTCCTCATCAATTCTTTTTCAACACTTAGAAATGAGTATTTCCTATACTTGTGCAATATGTATTTTCGGTATATAGATGCATTTTAAAACAGGGTTAGGTACTTCCAGTGACAATATAATGTCTACTTAATGTTCTTGAGCTCCAAAATGGAACAACAGACTCAGCAAATGGTAAATAACATTAGAACAACAAATCATGAGTACAAACAAGAGGTCTCACTTAATAACATAAACTGTAGGTGTGAGTCTGTGTCTGGTGCATTTTTGGTTAAAACATGTTTTTCATTCAGTTACTCACACCAGGTAAAATGTCTAAAAATGTTACTTTCTAAATTATAATACATAATAGTATTGCTTGAGTAAAAGATTAGATTAGAGTAGATAGTTCCATGTAATTAAACTACTAATAGTCATTTCTTTTTTTTTTAAGTTGGGTAAATGTAACTAGTTACTACCAACCTGTGGTGATAAGTGGTTTATATCTGTAGATTGCAGTGACAGTTGCAGGTCTGACGGGAAAGGATCCAGTCCAGTGCAGCAGAAATGTCGTAATCTGTCCAGATGCCAGCCTGGAGGAAGCGAGCAAACAGGTGAGTTTGTTCGGTCCTCCAGTGGGAAGTATTAGCGAGTGCCTTACTAAAGTTTCCTCAGCCCTTGACCTTGTTTCTGTATCGCCATGTTACAAATGCAAACTTCCGTCTATATTGGTGACAATATCGACTGAAAAGATATTGATTTCTCTGGGTTTATAACGATACTAGCTTAAGATGAAACAGAAAGGAAATATTGGCTCTGAAAATAAAATTTGGAATTGAAAAATATAATTGTAACTGAAAATCTTGATTTTGATTCGACTCCAATAGACTGCAAAGTCCTTTAGGCTTTTTAATCAGCTGATGGTCTGCACAAACTTTTACTTTTACAAGCTCCGTCAGCTGTATCTTAAACCTGTACATAAGTGTGCTTTACTTAGTAAAATAACATTATACTAATTTACACTAAGTGCATTTACTTAATGTAACTTAAGCACAAGGTTTAAGATACTGCTGAGGGAGCTCAAAAGGGTAAAAGTTTTGTTCAGCCTGCAGGAAACCTGGTCAAAAAGGAATGATTAAAACGCCTAAAGGACTTTGCAGTCTGGTGGAGTCGAACCATAACAATAGGATATCTAATCTAAACCCTTAACCACTAGACCACAATGGAAACAATATCCCATTGCACCTGTGGCACAATTTAAACCAAATGAAAGGACGCAAACGGCAATTAACTTAAAAGTTATATCAAAATGAACATTATAGAAGCTATAGCTGTGGATTTGTTGTAATATGTGGACAGTTTTAGAATGAAAAATATATAAAGGGACTACAAATTACCTTTACTGGGTTTAATGGGTATAAAACGGCCTGACTCACTGACAGCTGAAAGCAAGCACCTGTGGCTCTGAAGCCCCGCCCCCCTGCGCCCGTGCACAACGTGAAATGAGTTTCAACTGAATGAAACTGAAAAGCAGCGAAAAAAGACTGCCATGGGGAAAAAAACCACACTGGCATTTCACTTTCAATTTTTATTTCACTTTCAATACAGAAATTTTCACTACATTTATTTCAGATTCAAAATCAAGATTTTCAGTTACAATTATATTTTTCAACTCCTAATTTTATTTTCAGAGCCAATATTTCTTTTCAGTTTCATCTTAAGCTGGTATCATTATAAGCCCATAGATTTCCACTTAGCTAAGAAGCTGGACAATTAAAACATTAATGTGAGAAGCCTGTGGAAACTTTGGAGTTGTAGTAGAGATCCATAACTCAGGTGGGATAACTTTTTGTCATCCTTATTAGTCACCTTAAACCTTTCCACATTCTGTCTCCCTGCAAACATAAACTTCAGTGTCATTGTATTGTTACAAAATGTAAAAAAAAAATGGAAGGGGCATGAATATGTTTGTAAAGAAGAAAACTCCTCTTATTAAACTGACAAAGACTTTAATTTCAATTTACACATCATTAATCTGCATGGCTTCTCCCATTAACTTATCAATTGATATTGAAATAAACTCGTAAACAATATACATTTCGTTACTCTCCTGACCTTTATTGAGATGTGCTAACTGATATGCTAGGTGATGGCTACTGTTTCTTACTGTTATCTATGGTGGTTTGTTTCTCAAGGGCCCTTATGATGTGGTGCTTCTGCCAGGAGGAATGCCGGGGGCTCAGAATCTGGCAGAGGTGAGAAAATTGCACATAACACTTTGCTCATTTATTCGTTCATCCACCTCAGTGACGAGTCCAGTGGGTATTGGAAGTAATGAGAAAGAAACTTCTTGCCACCTGCTGTAGAAGTTAAATTATTTAATTTGTAATAATAAAAGTTAAAGTTGGGGAGTCATGGCAAGATAAAAATGACAACTTCAACTTATTTCGTCAACTGCTTTTTTTAGATTAAATGTTCTAATATTGAGTCAAATTTAATCTATTTCTGTGAGGGGGAGATTGATTTTGCTATAATAATTCACTGGAGACAGGATTTAATTGTTACAAATGTGCAGCAAAGCTAAAATACTCAATTCTTCGATGGTTCAGATGCGAAGTAACACAAATTATAATCTCAGCTGGTTGTTTTCTTGTTTTTTACCCTCCATAAGAATGGTTAAAACTTGATTTCTATGAACACTCTGGAGTATATCAATAGAAATATTACTTCAGACTAGGGCTGCCACAAACAATTATTTAGATAATCGACCTACACAAATTATTTAGCATATTTGGTTAACTAATCGAATCACGTTTAAAATGCATATTATTGCAGGAGCAAGCAGCTGCTCTAATATTTGCATGTTACCTCATTGTTATTTGGTATCTTAAATAGGGAATTTCTTTTTAAAAAAGATATCTCATTTAACATTTATGAGCTATATAAAAAATAAAACAACGTTAAAGCAGACACATGACATGTGCTAAGCATACTGAAAATGCCATCACCACCGTTAATGTTGTCGCTATCAAGTAATACAACAGCGTCTTCAGTCAGGAGCTTCATCAAAACTATTGAATGATCCTTACATAAATATCCGTCTTGCCCACATTCATTTAACATCTAAAGCCAGAGTAAACATTACATTCTGACAAAATAAGTATTTTAATGCAATAATAAGAATAATAAGCAGCAGTCTTTTGTTGCGACACCTTCACCTTGATGTCCTTTAAGCAGCTGTGCTCTGTTCTGTGTATGAACAGATCAGAAGCGTTCCAGTTTGTTTCGCTATACTCAGAGTCGGAAAGAACATGGGCAGCAGCTGTCGAGGGGCGGGCTAGTTATTGCTATTGTTGTTAGCGGCATAGCATCTTCAGCAGACAGAATGAAAAACCAAACTGTTCATTGTATTGCACGCACAGCAAGGCCGTGCAATGTATAAATTGGTGAGCGGATTAAAGCAAAAATGTTGTCAAGTGTGTAAGAGCATCGGGGGGGTCTAGTGTTGATGCTAATGTTAACAGCTATTAGCTCACAGAGGCTATTGTCTGTGTTTGTCACCACCAGCCTCTCAGTGGGCTTCCCTTTAAGAGGCTCCAACAACACCGCTGTACTGCCAAGGAAAGCAGGTTCTGCTTCGTGAATATCAAATCAAATCAAACTTTATTTATAAAGCGCTTTTCAAACAAAGAAAGTTACTCAAAGTGCTTTACAGATTTAAAATAACCCCACAAACCCCCCCCTTCAAAAAATAAAATCATCAGTGCAAATACAACCCCCTCCCAACCCAACCCATCAGCCATACTCACTCACACACACACTTAGAAGCTACAAAAAGCGGGCTGAGTACAGATGAGCCAGGAAATGCCATCATGGAGCCATCTGCATCAGCAGCAGCAGATCAACATCAGCAGCCAAGGCTCCCACCCAGGGCGCCCAGAGGAGGGAGGGCTGGTACCCCCACCTCCACCCAAGCGCTACCTGGGGGGCACCCAGGCAGCCACAGCCGACCACCGCCCCCGATGCAGGGGGCTCCCCAGAGAGGAAACACTAGCAAGAAAGATTAAAATACATTAAAATATAAAGTTAATAAAATATAAAGTATATAAAGTATAAAACAATAAGTGTAAAACAAATAATAAAAATGCAAAGCAGATTAATAAATAAACAGTTAAAAGCTGAACTAAAAATTAAATCAGGTAAAACATGCTGAGCGATTAAAAATATATTAATAAATAATAATTAGTTAAAGGCTAAGCTAAAAAGGTGAGTCTTGAGTCTGCTCTTAAAAACATTAATGTTCTCTGCGGCCCTGAGGTCCTCTGGCAGCCTGTTCCAGAGGTGAGGGCCATAATAATGGAAAGACGCCTCACCATGAGTCTGTGTCCTGACTTTGGGGATGATAAGGAGACGGCTGCCAGAGGAGCGCAGAGACCGCGAGGGTTCATACGGTAAAAGCATTTCTGACAGATACGAAGGCCCAAGACCATTAAGACACTTAAAGACCATTAAAAGAACCTTAAAATCGATCCTAAAACATACGGGCAGCCAATGCAGTGATTCTAAGACCGGTGTAATGTGCTCCCGCCTCCTAGTCTTCATCAGGACACGAGCTGCTGAATTCTGTAGAAGCTGTAAACATGAGGTAGTCTTTTTGGGAAGACCAGAAAGCAGGGCATTACAATAATCAATTCTACTGGTGATAAAAGCATGCATTAGCGTCTCCGTATTGGCCCGAGAGAGAATGGGGCGGACTCTGGCGATGTTCTTTAGGTGATAAAAACCTATTTTGGTGATGTTTTTAATGTGAGGGATAAAAGTCAGCTCAGAGTCAAAAATCACACCCAGGTTCTTCACTTGTAAAGAATAATTAAAAGACAATGATTGTAGTTTTGGTAAAAGTTTTTCTCTCTGAGCCTCAGGACCGATAACTAAAACCTCAGTTTTGTCCTGGTTGAGCTGGAGAAAGTTTTCTGCCATCCAGGATTTAATGTCTAAAATGCAGTTAAAAAGTGCATCCATTGGCCGTGTGTCATCAGGAGACATGGAGATGTACAACTGTGTATCATCGGCATAACTGTGAAAGTTAACTCCATGTCTCCTGATAACACTGCCAAGAGGGAGCATATACAGGTTAAAAAGCACTGGGCCTAAAACTGAACCCTGGGGAACATCACAAGTGATCTTATGGACCTTAGAGGAACAGGTATCTAAACTTACCATAAAAGTCCTGTCTGTGAGGTAGGATGTGAACCAGTTGTGAACAGCATATATTCCCATTACGCATGCTTCTCTTTTTTATTTAAATTAGAACTGGCATGAAATTCCCCACAACGTTTGGGCCCTTTTTAGCCACATTCTAAGTACCTTAATACTATATCAAAGGATCGCTTGCCATAATTCAGCCTTGTTATAGAATTGCAGGTGTGACGAGGTAGCCCTTCTGTGAGCATTAGCACAGAACGATCGGGTTTCGGAGAGCGGGGCCTAGGCTATGCGTTTCTGTGGTCAATGAGTCTCTAACAATATTTTGAATGTTCAACTATAATATATAATCTTTTTTTTTCTCCCAAATAAAAGCATACTAGCACCAATGCTACATAAAAAACTGGGGTATTAGCTGTGAGGCTAATTCTGAATGTTAGCTATGAAGCTAATTGAAAAGCGAACAACTCAAACAATGCCACAATGTCTAGTAACAGCTGAAGGAAATTATTGAGGAAATATGCTTACTTATACAGGGATATTTGCTGGTTCACGGAGAGTTGGTATTAATCCTGGTAGAAGTTAAGACTATCTTCGAATCCACCGCTGTATTGTCCCAAGTTGGAAAAACGGTCGTCCTAGAAATGTTGCCACAAACTACGACATGCTTCGGCAGTCGGTCGGGCACATTCCCTGCATACATAAAATCTATCCACAAGCTTTTCAGTTGCTCAGAAGTGGGGAGGACAAAAAGATTGATGTCCTCTTTTGTACATCCAGGTACAGTGCAGTTTGGATGTGGTCTGGACTCCATGCTGTTGGTTTGTTGTTTGCCTGTTACTGTAGCTCTCCGCGCCGCGCGGGGATGGAGGGACTTGCAGGGTGTAGTTCGAGGAAGGGGGTAATTGGCTGGACCTTAACACGTAATATGTCGACATGTGTCGTCATATGCCGAACTGCCAAACAACCCGTTTCTGAGTGCTAATTTCACTATGTAGGCAGACATACCCCAGGACAAAGGAAAGACTAATCAGTAATTTTAACCCCTTAGGGGCAGTAGGCAGGCTGGCGAAACTAAAAGATATGATCCAAGGCCTCAAAAAATTAAGATTTCATGCCAGGTTCACTTTAATAAAACTCTCCAGAATGTTAGAACTACGTTGTCACCTTACTGCTAATACTGCTTCTGGTGACGGTGCAGCTGTCAAAGCATGTGTGTGAGGGGCAGATAAAGGGACAGCGACCATTTTAATGATGCATTCACACTGCACGCTTTGTCCATGTGAGACGACACTCACAAAGAGGCTTGTTCGATGCATATAGATTTTTAAGATGAAGCTTGCAAAGTTTGTAGGCGGGCCGTTTTCTGGCGGATGTTTTAAACTCTAGCGGATCGTGGTTGGTTAGGCAATGTCAACGTCGGGCAACGTCACTACATGGAGAAGCTCTGATTGGTTATCCATGCTGCATAAATGCATTAAGACTGTCAAAAGTTCAGCTAGCTGAACTTCTGCATTGCTGGCTTTTGCCGCTTTCAAGCTTGAAAAACAGGAAAAGCTGGAAAAGTTGACGCAGCCAATGCAACCACAAAGCGCTGCAGAAACTTCGACGCTCCTCTGATGGCCTCAACCATGGACTTAATATGCGATCTTGCCACTCATGACGCTAATGTTTGGGGCGGTGTGAAGAGAAAAGAAAAGCTTTAAAAAATAAATAAAAAAGGTAATGTTGATTACTACATTTTTTTGTCAACAGTTTTACATGTCTACATTTTTGTGACGAATCCAAGAATCGTGGCAGCTCTACTTCAGACATCTCCTCTAATCACTCCTAATTTGACACTAACTAAACATGTTAAACCCCTAATCAGAAGGGTAATTGTAAGGGTAATATAAAAGTTGGAACCAGATAATGTTGTGCATCTTTAACTCTGAACAAGTCATATTGACTGCCTGTTCCAGACACAAGTACACATGGGTTTTTAATTCAGCTGTAGTTCTGTGGGATCTTCTACAAGGTATATTATCAATGATAAGTAAGTTAACTTCCCCTCTAAAGGAAATCTTTTTTGCTATTTCAATTTGAAGGAGAGATTTACCACCAAAAATCACACAAAACGATTCATCCTTTTAATATAGACCAGTCGATCTGTCCCCTTTAGAGAAAAGCAGCCCCATAGCATAATATTTCCACCTCTGTGGTTAACAGTGGGTATTTCGTTCTTGGGAGGCAACTCAGCATTCTTCCCTCTACAAACATGGCGAACGGCGTTTAGACCAAAGAGCTCAATTTTGGCCTCATTTGACCTTATGACTTTCTCCCAATCCTTCTCTGGATCATCCAAACGGCATCCAGACAGGCCTGGCGACGTGCTTGCTTAACCTCAAACACTGCAGGATTTATATCCATGACCTCGGTTACTGTGGTCCCAGCCCTCTTCAGGTAATTGACCAGTTGCCACCCATGTAATTCTGGGCTGTTTCCTCGACGTTTTCAAAATCCTGAGTATCCCACAAGGTGAGATCGTGCTTGGAGCCCGAAGTCGAGGGAGATTGTCAATGATCCGTATTCTAACAGTTGATCACTTCTAACCAAGCTGCTTGCCTATTGTAGAGTGGCTCATAACAGTCTTGCGCAGGTGTACAGTCTTGTTCCTGGTGTCCTCGTACAGCTCTCTGTACAAGGACACCAGGTGAAGGATAGAAGAGCTTCTTAAAGAAGCAGTAAAAGGTCTTTGAGGGCCAGAATTCTACACATCAGTGGCTGCTCTACTGTAAACAGAGTAAAAAGCAACAGAACATGACTACAAACTATTACAAAATACATTTTATTGAAATTGCCTTAACTGGCATATATTTTTTAATCAAATATCAAACATACTTTTAATTTTATGGTTACAAAATAGTAACGATTACAACAAAATACATTCTATAACAGCCCTGCATTCAAAATAGCCAAAAAGACTTAGAGGACTAATTTCCACAGTGAGGTAGAAGACCCAATACCAGTTTTCACAAATGCTTCATGGCAAATGTTGCCTCCAAGAATGGCAAAAATAGTAATTAGGTTTATGGGGCAATTACTTTTTTCACATACAGCCAGACTGGTTTGGGCAGCCCATTACCCTCCGTGATTGCAATAATCCTTTGAAAACAGCTATTTGTATTCACTCAGGTTTAATTCATCTCATGTTGAAATTAGTTTGATAATCTGAAACTTTTAAAGATGATTTAAAGGCATAACCAAAACAAATATGTACGGGGACAATTGTGTTTTCACAGCACTGTATATGAAAATGGATTTAAAGAATAGATCATATTTGTGATTGAATTTGAAAGTTGCTTTTCTCCTAACGTATCTGATATGTTTAGGCAAGACTAGCTGATTCCTTGAGCTCAGGAATCTTGTTTTACCCAATTGATTCATAGTTCAGAACAATGTTTCTTAAAAATACATAATCTTTATATAAAACAGCACAGAAAGAAAAACTATTAAATCTCAGTGTACTTTCAGAGCAGCTATCAGTTTTCTGGTGGAAAAACTCCTTCCATCGGTAAGGGCATTGAAGATGAAACATGTCTGGACCTTCAAGCATGACTGTGATCCAAAACACACCGTGTAGGCAACGAAGAAGTGGCTACCTTAAAAAACATTTCAAGGTTCTGGAGTGGCCTAGCCTGTCTCCAGACCTCAACCCAATAGAGAATCTGAGAAGGGAGTAAATGGGTTTGCAATGAAGACTGGACCAAAAAACCAGCTACACTGTGTGCAAACTTGGTGAAGACAGAAAACGTCTAATCCCTGTCATTGCCAACCAAGGTTGCAATTTTTTTAATATTTGCAATATTGAAAGTAACTTTTGTCACTGGCCAAATACTTATTTTCTGAACCATTATACAAATAGATTATTTAAAAAATGTACTATATGATTTCCTGGATTAAAATCTTTTTTTTAATGTTCTGTCTCACATTTAAGGTGTACCTTATGTTAAACATTACTGACCTCTCCTCTTAAGTGGGAAAACTTGGGCAGTTGGTGACTGCCAAACACTTTTCTTTTCCACTGTACTTAGTCACCATTTCTCTTATGCAGGTCTGTTCAAATTATATGATTCTATATTAAAACTGAGAATATTTCTGTGAAGGTTGGAATATATGTGTTAGTGTGTGTGTGTATATATAAAACATGCTGTATTTTAAGAGAAATGTGGTTGCATATGTTTAACACACTGCCACTGTGTTAATGTGCTTTAGGCAGCACACAGTATCATCACATGGTCTGCAAATGACTCGCTGTGCATCTGTTTTCTTCTTTTTTTTCACAGTCTCCTGCTGTGAAGGAGGTGTTAAAGGACCAAGATGGCAGAAAAGGCCTGATTGCAGCCATCTGTGCAGGTAGAGCTTATAGAAACAAATTAGCCTTAATTATACAGGGCTACCCTCTGATAACCTCTGTCAGTAGCTCAAAAATTGGATATGATGTGACCTTAGACCTTATAATCGTGAATGTAATCTAATAATCTAGATTTTCTGCATATATTTGTATGCAAGCAATCTGCCACATGTTATACTTACTGCATCACAAAGGGATTGTGTTGCCTATTGAACCGGAAAGTTTCACTGATTGTAGTTCTACGCTAAGATGGATGTGTACATGGTGTACCCATACGATAGCAGGTTTGTGGTTTAAAACAACTTGGACTAAGTTCAGTCCTTTCAAAACACTTTGCATCTTTTATTTGTCATACTCTGTACAGTAAAAGATGAGTAAAATGATAAAAATATCAAAAGAAGTTTCAAAAAAAGGTTCCTTTTGTAAAAGATACACCCCACCATGTGATACTGCCACCATTGTATTTCACTGAGGGTATGGTGGCAGTGAGGCAGTTTTGTTGTACCAAACTTGGTTTGGAGTCGAGACCAAACTGAATTGGAATTTAGGTTAAAGTTTTGTCCCATTTGACTATACCAAAATTTCCACAATGTTTTAAGTTACTTAATAACATTTTTTTGCAATAGTTAGGAAGGCCTTGGTGTTCTCTTTGAGCAAAAACAAAAGGCAGATGTCTTGCCATGCTAATTCTTACTCTAGAAAAATTGAGAATATGGGCGATTTGTTGTCACATGTAGAACAAATTCAGCACCTGAGGTTACGCTAGACATTTTTTTTTTTTGTCCGTCATCTTGACCGGCAGGGTAACAAAAAATTCGGTCAAAATCTATTTTTACACTCCAGCATTCGTCTGACGAGTTAATTCCTAAGTAATAATATCTGTTAAGTTCAATCAAAACAACCGGATTTTAAATGGGGTGTGCAAACTTTTGACACCCAACTAATGTAAAGCTAATTTTGCCACTCAAAAGATGCAACGTGCTGCTCTTAAAATTTTATTTTGTACATTTTTTTTCCAATAATACTGACAAGCTTTGCTATGTTGTTTAATATCTTCTAAATTATAACACAGAAAATCTATCATTTTATGTTACTTGCCCTTTATAATACCTTTAAAAAAATAAAAACCCAGCAGTGAGCAACTTCTGTAAAAGACACTAAGATAAAGCGATGGCAGGAATCCAATGCCTCTGAAATTAGTAGAGAGCTCCACTATAATTGGGTTTAACCAGAAGCAGCACAGCTGAAGAGACGGCTGTTTCCACTACAGATGGACGGGAACCAAAGCTAAACCTAGTACTTATTGTTTTTGGTTTGAATTGGGGGGCATTCTGATAAATAATCTGTTTTTTGATGCCACACATCATAAACCTCCCTTTTCAAACTCACTAAGGTTGCACATATGCTTGTATCCCTGAATAGACCCACCCATTGGCAGAGAAAGGACACTTCTTACAGGGACAGTGGACTTGTGTGGAAAAGTGGATTGAAATGTGTCCTAAATATGACTGAAATCCTCACAGGAATAATGAACCAGGGAGATGATGCATCATGAGACAAACATGCCAATTTTTATCTTGACTCAAGAAGTGGATAAAGGTTTTTGTTTGAGAATAGAATCTCCTATTCGTCAGAAGGCATATTAATATTTCCCTGCATTTGTTTCTTTCCCCAGACTGGCGTCCTCTGGGTGGGGAGTGGTAACAGGAGTAACTTTAACTGGCAGTCTGCTGTTCTCACAGTGGGCAAAGTGTAATCTTGAGACGGCATGGGAAGGCAGCCAAAGCAGCATGATCAATAACTTTCTATTTATTAACAGTTTTTGGATGAGCTCACAGCAGTGCTAGGGCATTACCAAAGTTAATGCAGCAGAAGTCTATGTCCTCGGCCTCTCCTTTTTATTTCCCTCCCTTTCCAGAGTACTGCAGAGTCTTTGGAGAGAAGCTGCAACTGTATACTGTGTGAGTTTATTCTTAGAAACAATGCAAAGGTTGAGGACACCTTTAGGTCACAGCGTTATCAGATATTGTGCATATGTATCATTCATCTATTGTTAACTGGAATTGAAATGATGCGGAAAAATACTTTATTTGGTAAATTTTCAAACATTTTTTATAAATTATCAATGGTCTGCATTTTTCAGCCAGAGGTTGACAAAGCGCTTTAGACTAGATTAAGTCTCCCATTAATGCAAAAGCTTTACATTTATGTACATCTCATGCTAAGCTTGTAGTTAAAACATTACTTTTCGGTTTCTAAAAGCAGTCAAGCACTAGAAACCAGTTATGCTCTTCTTCAGGTCCGACCGCTCTTCTGGCTCATGGCATCGGTTATGGCAGCACAGTCACCACACATCCTGGCATGAAGGAGAAGATGATGGCTGGAGGTAAAAACATTGTGGACTGTGATTATTTGAAGTACCCTACACATTTTTTGTACTCCTTAAAATTTTTATTTTTTTTCAGTTCACTAACAATCTTGCATAACTTTTGTTCTTACAAATAAGATTTTAAAAACCATGGACCTCTGAGGGGATGCTTTATCAAGTCAGCTCTAGCTCCATTTACAGCAGCAGGTCTTTCAGGGTATGGCTCTACCAGCTTTGCACATCTAGTGTATGAATTGTTTTTGGCCATTCATCTTTGCAAAACAACTCAAGCTCTGTCAGATTGCATGGAGAGCAACTGTACACATCTGTTTTCAAGTCAATTTAGGTCTAGACTTTGACTGGACCATTTTTATTACATGAAAGGGCTTTGATGTAAACCACTGGCAGATTCTCAGTCCCTGCTGAAGAATGGCATCCCCACAGCATGAGGCTACCACCAGTGTTTTACAGTGGGACCTTCAAGGTTCAATGTTGTTTTTTTCCCCACCACATGTAGCATTTTGCTCTTTGGTCAAACAATTTAATTATGGGCTTATCTGACTGTATCACCTTCTTACTGTTCCTTACTGTAAATGGAACCTTTATGGCTGTCTATCAACAATGTCTTACTTTTCATCACACTTCTACAAAAGCCAGACTTGTAGAATCTATGTCTAAAGATCCTGTTAACAGATTCTTCCACCTGACTCATATATCTCTATAATGCCTCCAGTAGTACAATAGGCCTCTTGGCTTCTAATGCTTTCCTCGTTTCAGTCTCTCAATTTAGTTCAAACTCGAGGATAGTGTTTTTTTTTAAATTTTTTTTTAACAAAATCCCTTTTACCCTTTGAGAAACTTCTCCAAAACATGATCTCTATCCTCTCAGCTGTGTTTCTAGGCCTTCATCCTCTTTGTTCACTAATGTTCTCTAACAAACCCTTGAGGTGGACTCTATTTACTAATTATGTGACTTCTGAGGACAGATGCACAGGACTTTATTTAAGGGTATCAAATTAACTGGAGCTGAATACTATCTCTCACCAGATTTTGGTTTGAATACTTCTGCAAAGCCCTGTAGCTGGGATTTTATCCGTAAAGAACAGCAGATGGTGCTGTACTAGCTCTCTCACATTTTTCTTTTTCTTTTTTTTTTGCTTGTGAGGAATCATGTCACTGTGCAGGTGGAGCGCAGAGCAAAGCATTCTGGAGGTGCAGGAACATGCAGGAATTTAACAGAAAATACTCGAACTAAGTCCAATCAAACAGTGGAAGAATATATGCCTGCGTCCATGTGGGCTGTTGCTCCAAGCTTACACCGCCATTATCCTAATGGTTTTCCTCTCTCTTTTTTAGACCACTATAAATATTCAGAGGCTCGAGTGCAGAAGGATGGGCATTACATCACCAGCCGTGGGCCAGGAACCAGTTTTGAGTTTGCCCTGACGATCGTAGAGGAACTGATGGGGGCTGAAGTTGCAGCTCAAGTCAAAGCTCCTCTTATTATGAAAGACTGACTGAAGCCGTGTTCCCTCATCACTCTGGAAAAAATGTCACACCTAGACATCTTTTTTCTTTTTTTTTTGCTGCCCAACATAATTTCTGCAAATAAAACTGAATTTCTCACTGAGTAATTACCACTAATAACTTCCACATCGCATTTCTGTTTGGTTTATTGTCCAAATAACTTCCTCTCTGCCTTGACAGCGTCCATTGTGCAATCTCTCATTAAAAGCGTGGGTGTGAAGGCTCAGTTTGTCTTGCCTTGTGGTGTATTGCAAGTGGAGGTCACTTTGAGTTGTTTTTACTCGCTTGTTTAACGCCTAAATATAGGCTGTATAATGTAACGTATGGAAGGAACGCTATTCGGGACGCGGGAAGAGGAATCCGAAAAGACGGACAGCTTGCAGAAGCCAATGACGAGCTCTGGCTTGTCTGCAGTTGTGTTGTAATGTGCCAATAGGAGTGCGCTCAGAGGCAGTGGGCAGGATTCAGACGCAGCGCATGGTAGCTGTCTGTCAGAGCAACAAAAATCAGAGGGTCTTCACCCCAGCCGAGAAGGAAGCGCAGGATTCTGTCAAAGGTAAGGCTTAGTTTTTTCCTCTTTCCGTGACTCACGAGTATTATTTTGTTTTTGAATTTTATAAACGTAAGAAACGAGCTCTTATGTTCATATCTTCGTATTTATTGTTAAAACAATGTCTGTGTCGGTAATTGTGTCGAAATGTAGATGGTATCAGAACGTTCCTAACCCCACGACGACCCGGATAGGTTTTACACCATGAACACACCGGGGGTTGCTGTATTGGCGATGATTAGCCCGCTCATTGTTCTGATTGCTCCGCATCAAGTTCGCTGCAATCCAGGCGAAACGGATCGACATCATAGTCCGGGGTAGAAGTAATGTCTGTTTTCAGCGGCATGCACGCTCCCAAGCCGCTGAACGCACGGGCGCCGAGTGCAAACAGCGGGACGTCGTATCTTAACGCACCGAGACGTCGCTCTGCAGATGTGAGGCGACATGGAGCCGTCAGTTCCAGAAGCCCTCCATCCTCAGCAGCTGCTGTAGCTGCAGTCAGGCTGAGGGGCTGCCTGCGATCCGCTGTTTGCTAATGCAGTGCGGCAGAGGCCATGTTCTAAGTGCTGTATCAGACTGAGACTTCTCTGTGACACAAGGGAATCAGACAGATCACATTTCTCAAGCTGTAAATGATCATTCTAACAGGAAAACGGTCTCAAACTGACTGCAGCGTTCTGCAGCAGGGGCGTCTCCAGCCTTTAAGGAGTACCTGGGCTTAGCCCAAACAAGTTGAGAGATTTGTGTATAAAGCACCCTCTTTTTTTAAAATTGTGAATCATAACATGCATAGTAAGATTCCTTAAGTTATAATTGAATTTCAGTACATGCATGTCAAAGTAGTGTCATCTAATATACAGTGTCTTATAATTTTCTATCTAAGGTTAAACTTATTGTACTGTTTTATGCTTTGGAGAATTACTACCAAACCAGTTAGTTCATTCAATCTTTCTTCATTTGCTTCAGTTTGTCTCCCTTTTACTCTTGACTATCCTTTTCCACACCTAGCTTTTTCTGATTGACTGATTGGCTCTGTCAATTATACCGCCATTTTAAGTTATATTGCTGAAAGAAAAATCCTGGTGAAAACATAACCTCCTTGGCATAGGTAATAAAAAACGCTTATGTAAAAAATTGGGCTACGTCAAGTCATGTTTAAGAGTTTTATAGTAGTGTTTATTTGTTTAGCATAAAAAAATCTACTTTAATAACTGACCAATTTCCATTTTTGATTGGAACTACTATTGGCTCCCTCTCTATCTGTAGCTCATTTTTGCATTTTTTTAAAAAGTATATTAAAAAATCAAAGTATGTTACAAACCAATAGAAAACCAGTTGCTCATATTTTAATACAAAGAAGACGATAGAAAAAAAATCCACATGTTCAACAACAATCAATGCATGCAGCGTTCTTATCAAATGCAGCAGGTCTGACATGGGGAACACTTTGGAGATCGGCAAGAGGAACTTGAGTTAAAGGAAAAGTTTTCTTTTTTCAACCTATATCTTATTCTAGCAATTATTACGTTCCTTTCAAGTTTGGAGCCAATTGGAGCGTTTCAGGAGGAGTTTATTTCGAGTCGCGATCAGCATATAATGGGAGTCAATCAGGTTAGGAGATTCGCCACCTGTAATAAGGCATCTGCTCCAACACTCCTTCATTTAACTATGTTTTCGTAGTAAACCTTAGCAGGATTCCCCTTGGAGTTCTGAACGTATCGGAACTGTTTGTTCTATTCCGGGGTGATTTAGAGGCAAAAATACAACTACACTATCTCGTGATTACAATAACACCGACGTGCGTCATCCTGGTTGTAGTCTGAGCGGGACTTTCGCTCTGTGGCGGTCGGCTAGACAGAACTTGCTAAAGCCAGGTGTACACTGCGATTTTTCAGTCATGGGTCTTGAGCTCCGGCTCACACTGTACGAGTGAATTGCAGGGGTTAAAAGTTCACAGCTCACGACTCGTGTGCTCAAACTGTACGAACCGCTGTTCGGATGAGACCTCACTGCACGACACGACAGACCCGGAAGCAGAAGAAAAACACTGGAGTAGATGCGCGCCTGACCCGGAACTGAAGAAGCAGAAGAAAAACACTGGAGTAAAGATGCGCGCCTGAGAATTGCGAGGATGCGCTCAAAAGACAAACGCGCTGCTCTGGCATCCGGCATTTTTTGTGTGGAAACATCGTTTGTTTATGTCACAGACCAGAAGTACTTCCGCGGTAATGATGGTGACACGCATGCGCTTTGCGTCTTTCCAAATTGCACTAACTGAATGCCCAGTTGGACTAAATTCATATTCCACAGGCTCCCTTTCCGCAACCTAAACAGACTACAGCTGTAATGGAGGCGGGTGCGACGGCATTGAACTCCCAGGTTAGTGTAAGTTGGAATCTGTTATATTAAAAGCCTGTAAAAAAACCTCAGATGCTAATACCTTAGCACCTCTGAGAGGTTCTGAACTCAAAGGGGAATATCACTAACTATTCCTAACAAAACATTGTTAAATGAAGGCGTTTTGGGGCAGATAATGCCTTATTACAGGCAGCGAATCTCCTGCCCTGATCGTGACTCAATATAAAGTCCTCCTGAATGGCTCCAAGTGGCCCCAAACTTTTCTGGGTGAGTAAATGAAAGTAATCTTTGCTAAAAATAAGGTCCAGGTTTGAAAAAAAAAAAAGAACTCTAGTTAAAGAAATTATTTATGATATATTTAAAAAAGAACAAAATAAATCCAAATTTATAGTCAACATTGCTATTTCAGTGTTTCTCACATCAAGTTTGCAATGATAATTTTTCTTTCGCTATGCTCTGTAGTTAATATCTTAACCTTTGCTTCTCTTCAGAAAAAGCTGAGGAGTTGCAACAGATTTTTTGTAATTTTTCCATTATCTTGTTTGTTATTGAGAGAGACGGGAGCCTATGGCTAATGAGCGACAAAGCAGACTTTAAACATCCGGGGTTGGACTGACAACATTCAGGGCTGAAACCCCGACAAAATCGGCTGGTCACGCCACTGTTCTGCTGTATAACTTGATGTAAAGTAGGGGTGTTGGGTGTCAAGTTGATGCTTTGACATTTACTTTCGCACCTTCAACAGGAACAACCAGAGGTGCTATTTTCACTTCTTTTCTCTATGCACAGTCAGGTAATGAAAGCAGCTTCTTTTCTGGCACACTGCATGCTGCAGTTACAGGGCAAAAATCTCTACACCTTCAGAGTCAGTCAGCACAAGCAACCTACAGTAAGCTGCTGCTTAGGGCCCTCTATGCAGCAAATGGTGAAACTACAGATTCAAACACTCAACGGAACATATTAAAAATGTTTTTCATTGGTAATTTTGATTATTACAGCTGTCAGCAAAAGAAAATTCCAAATTCAACTTCACAAAAAAATTGTCCCTGCTTCAAGCAAAAGACTCAGATGAGACTTAATTATCAGAGCTGTGCAGAGCTTGACTACATGCTAAGGAGACAATTTGATTCAGGTGTGTAGGACCAGGGACACATCTAAAGGTTTCAAAACAATGCCTTTGTGGAGTTGGACACCTTTGCCATTAATTCTCAGTGGGGTTTAGGTCAGCACATTGGTGCCATGGTTATTAAGCTAGGCCCTTGTACATATAGTGTGATGAAATCAGCATTTCCACCCAGCTGATCAGCAGAGAAAGCATGAAGGGTTCTAAAATGTACTGGCAGATTGCTGCGCTGAATTTGAACTTGATAAAACACACTGAACCAACATCAGTAGATTGCACGGCTTCTCAAATCCTCCAGTTCATCATTGCTGATCATTTCAATGGTACACATATCACAATTGTAGATCAACAAATTATTCCTTCCCATCTGTCTCATCTGTGAGTCAATCACTTGATGTAATCTTCAGCATCTGGGTTACTGATTCATTAAAATGTAGCCTACTAACAAACGTTCCAAACTGTTCTTTGCAATATTAATATTGAGCATATTGATGGGAAACAAAGTCCAGCTCGCCAAATATATGATTAAGCAATTCAAATGCAGTTTTCATAACATAATTAAACCAACCAAACATTTCAACCAGGCTGTCTTTCTGGATCGTGATATTGCCTACATTGACATTGTTATGATATATTGCAATATTACACTGATCACACAGGTCTAGCCCCTAAAAATAGATAAAATATAAAAAATATAGTTTTACCTCATTCTGTTTGTTTTTTAGTTTTCTCTCCTAATCTTGTTTCCATAATGCAAACATCCACAGGAAAATACCTGCTTCTTTTTATAGTTTCTCTATATTTCCTGGTTGGGCAGAGCTATGATCATTCACCCCATGCGGTAATAGTGTGACTAGCAGTCCACACAGCCTTTACCAGTACATGTTAAAAATAATGCAAGTCTGTCATGTTAAGTCTTTAATAAATACTTTTTTTAAAATCTAAATACAGCACATGATCCTAGTTTTTAGGATTGGGAAAAGTGTTTCACAACGGAGGAGACTGTTCACCCTACAGAGAGAAATTCTCACACAATATGCTAATGTCATAACTTAAAAACTTGCTTTAAAGTTGATGGCCAAAAAACAAACAAAAAACCCTGACAAAATACCAGTTATAATTACTTTGAAAGCAATATTTACTCTTGTTAGTTATGTTGAGAAGTGATGTGACATTTCAAAGCAAATAAAAGTAACATTTTTAGATTTTTATTTTTCTAAGACACACAATGACTGCATTAAAACATGACTAACATTGATAAGCATTGAGTTTTACAATTGCATCAGACCTTAAGTTGCAGATTTATATGTTTATAAATTGGATATGGCACTAGTTGTTTGTTATTGCAGTAAATGAACTTGAAGAAACTAACATTTTCTGTATTTAACCTCCCAGACAAAGATAAGACTATTGGGGATTCTTTAATTTATTTTTTTTATCTTGAGTGGCACATCTCTAGTTAAATCCTAATATATCACTGCTCATTCATCATTCATGAACAATTTCTGTGGCTTTTATGAATAGATTAAACTGGCCTAGCCTACATTTCACATTGTATTTTCAGCTATTTGTGTGATAAATAATTTGAAGTGAGACATTTGTAGGTCAAGCATGCAGTAACACAGTATGAAATTTAGGGATGATAAATGCACAGCGCACAAATTAAGCTCTGACAATTTCAAAGGGATACTTTTGGTGCAGTGCCGGCTGGTGTGTGATTGATGTAAAAATTGGGACCCCAAATCAAATTTTGCTTTGACCTCTCTATAATCTTGGACCAGCTGTATTTAGACATTAAGAGCTTATCACAATGCACACTAAACCGCCCCGTAGAAGTCAAGGGTCATCCAAATTAGAAAGCAACTCAATTGGCTCTGTTACCCACGATTCCTACCAGAAGAGCAGGAAGTCTAAAAAAAGACTGACGCTGAACCCATTTCAATGCATCAAGGGAGATTGTTCCTGTTAAAATCACATGATGTCAAGATCACAAACGTGCACCTGTGTGTGATGATTACCTCTGGCTACAATCTAGAAAATTCAGGCTGGCTGAGCTTAGTCACTTCAGACAGGGCTATACCTTGCATGTTGTGGAAGAATAATTACATTATGTATCTGAGCTCAGGGATCAATCTTTGCCAGGAAAAAAAATGCAGGCATAAATATGACTGCTTGAATTGTGTCTAGATGACAACATATAGCACGGTCTCATTAATGTTGTGATTTCATTTGGATATTTCTGGAACGGTAACATTTTGCACTGTTGCACATAAAATGCTAGAATCATTCTGCTTGAGCAGCTGTACAGTAAAGAGCTGGAGGCCTGGCTTCCTATTTCTGGATGGGGCAGAAGACGGTGGGTTGGGGGAAGGGAGAAGATATAGTCTCTGACTAAGTCAGTGGTTCAGCTAATGATGCAATTAGACTGCTGTGTTTTGCATCTCCTGATTAGATCCCTTACTCACAATGGCCTGTTTACAATAAAAACTGAAACAACTCACTTGTTAATTTTTTTTTTTTTCAAACAATTGGAGCTGTATCATGAACTAACATGTTATTTAATAAGTGAGACATTTATGGACTTGTCTCTGGTATTTGGTATGGTATTGACTTTAAAGGTCCTTTCACATATTTGAACAACAGTAGCTTTTTGATTGAGTGCATCTTCTCGACGTCTACCAGGAATTTGTAGACCATAAAATCAACATGAAATTTAAACATCAAACTCTGTCCTGTTTGATACTCAGAAGTAGGGCTGGACGAGTTAGAAAAAAAGCATTTTGATAAAAAAATTGTCATATTAATCGATATCGATAAAAAATCACATAATAAAGAAAATATATTTTAAGTGCCTCCCCAGTCATTTTGTTATTCTTCAATGAACTAATTTTAACTAAGAATTAAATTAATAAAATTTTCAAACACTAATGTAAGACACAGAAAAAAACCAAGAGACCTGAGTAGCATCAGTAAATACAAAGAAAAGTAATAATTTTAATCATTGTATATATATATATATTAATCATGTTATTGACTTAAATTAAAGGCTTATTTTTATGCTTTTTAATCTTTTAAACATTTTATGACACTTAATATTAATGCCTGAAACCCCTAGGTTTAGTTTGTCAATGAAGCTTATTCAAATTTACTTCAGCTGTAGGCTAAAGCTAACAAGCTACTCACCAGTGTTGATGGGCTCCAACTCTGTAGCTCAGTCACTGAGCCGAAGCCAGCAGTTCTATCCAACGCCTGTTGTGTTTTTAAAGCGTTTTTTTCCGCTTCTGAGGACCGGGAGCAGAACCAAAGGGAGATTTTAACAGCCACAAATCTTAGCAACAAGACCTGGGTAAGTTTCCTGTGTCTCTCTGTAAGAGATTCGTAGCGAGCTGGGAGAGGGGAGTCCTGCTTAAAACAGCTTATCATAGTTTTATATTTCGTTCATCATTGCTACGTTTAGTGTTTTAGTGCGTCGAGGATCGGTTCAAAACGGGACGCAAACTTTAACGGGGCTACTGAAACATTTATCCGGGACGTCCTCTGCTGCTGCCTTGTTGTTACACCTGACCGCGCCGAAGTTACGGTGATGGTTCGCTTAGGGACTATTAAAAAATTCTGTTTCAGCTCAAATTATTTCATCCTTTTTGTGGTTTGAAAGGAGAGAGGGTGGCTGACAGAGCTGCGTGGGTCATTGTTAATGATTTTTATGGAGTGAGTAATGATTGTTGTATTAAGCTGCCTGATAGGGTATAATGAAAAAATGAGGGGAAACTTTTTTTCTATCTAACTTTTTTATCGACCCCTTTTTTTTCTATCGCACCACATGTCTATCGATCAATATATATTGCTATCGAACTATCGCCCAGCCCTACTTCTGAGTAGGGCTGGACGAGACAGAAAAAGAGTATATCGATTAAAAAGAACAGTCCTATTGATAATTAATAATTAATGACTATCAAAGACTGTAGAAAATATATTTTAAGTGATGCCCTGGTCATTTCCTATTCTTTAATAAACAAATTTTAATAAAGTACACACAAAAACTAAATTAAATACAGTCCTTGATTCAAACTTCTTGTTTTTTACCATAACTGAACGTTTGTAAGAAATAAAAACAAATCAAGTTAAAAGACCTGTGTAATATCATTAAATACTCACAAAGTAAAATATTTTTAACCATTATTGTATCGGTGAAAAGTATTTTATTTTACATTTTAGGCTTATCTTGGTGCTTTTTAATTTCTTTTAAAGGTTTTATAACCCTTTGTTATACTAATGGATTTTACCTTTGGTTTAGTTTGTGTGCAAAAAATGGCCGGTAAAGCTTATTCTAATTCAGTTCTGGTGTTAAAGCTACAGCTAATAAGCGCCTCACCAATGGGTGTAGGCAGTGTCCAAACCTGCTCAGACCAGCTGGGCTGAAACCAGCTAATCTGTGTTTTTGCTTTTGAGGAAGTGGTGGAATTATTTTTTTTAATAAAACTTTTTATCAAACTTTTTTTTTTATATTGCACCTTACTGTGGTTGGAGTCTGCAAAAACTGCAAGTCAGTAGGTATGTTTACATGTGTTAAATGTCTTTAGTCTGATCACAGTATGGATCAGAATTTGACTTTACATGGGCCCTGAAAAATGTACCTAATTACGATAAGCATTTTACAACTGTCACGTGTTCGATTAGAACAAATCATTTTGACATGCGGGGAATGATCAAACAACGCAAACGGCTGTAGAAGAGGAAGCAGTAGACTTCAGTTGTAAACAAACAGGACTGCGTGCCTTTGAAATGGAGCTGTACAATGTTTTTTTAGAGCAGGCTTTTATTTTATCTGGTAAGTTTTACATCTTTAAGCCAAACATTATAAACTTTTGCATATGAAAAAGAGGGGGAGACGGCAGTAGCAAAAGGACCAGTTGCTTCAGGCCCACAATGTTTTCATCTAGCTTTCACCAATGATTTGATGCAGTCTGCTGGGATTCCTTAAAGTGACTGTGTAGTTAGGGGGCATTACAAACCTAAATCATTGCAAGCAAGTGATATTGTTGTGTTCGAGTAATGACCTTACCAATGGACCGCCATAAAGGCCAAAAATCGCAATTGTGCAATTTTCTACTCCTACGTTGCCAGACTGTTCAACCTCCAGCGAAACACATCAGATTATATTTAATCACAGGCAGCAAGCAAATGGGTAAATGTGTTAACATTTATGAATGTTTCTAGCATTTTGTAGGTTAGTGGTATTGAAACCGGGCCGGTTCCGTGTCGCATGCAGGCTTGGACACATCAGCTGAGGGGGCAACTTCTCCCTCGCGGTGAGCTGGTGTCTCTGAGGCCGCCCCAATGAACTGGGTTGTGTGGGTCTCGGATCAGGTTGGATAAAGGGGTTTGTCCACCCTGTTCATAGCGCTATTAATTTAAATTTTCTGTAGAGAACGAGGCGACAGACATGTAACAGCAAGTTCCAAAATGAATAAATATGTTTTGTCCACATAACAGCTCACGTAGAAAGAAACAGTGCATCTAATATGTCCACCCCCCCATACACTGAGACATGTGCCCATGTATTTTAGACTTGCTTTTTATGGTTGCATGTTGTGAACCTGCCAATACTTTTCAATGATTGCATATCTTTTTATGCATTTTCAATAATATTTAGATTTTTCCAGATTAATGGTGAAAACTACACACTGTCACCAATTGGAATTTATTTATGATTGAATTGAAATTACTTTTCTTTTA